>CM050923.1:13434452-13881835 GCA_027742785.1 Vigna reflexopilosa | reverse complement strand
AGAAGGAAAGCTCAATAAGAGGTGACTTTTGGCAGAGTTCTGATTGCTGGAAAATGCATCAGCAGAGTAAAACTCAATATCTTCAAAAAGTGAGCTACAAGCTTTGCTTATGAGATTTTATAGATCAATCTCAAAGCTTAAGCAAGCCTTTTACACGTTTTTTTTAGATTTGAAATGCTAACCATGTGCTAAATGTGTGGCTTCTAGAAAGCCTTATGAAACACGTGAGAAATGAGTTTTACATGAAGAAAACAATTACTAATGTCACCCCATAGAAGGATAAGCACACCCCTTCTTGTGTGGAAATGTCCATTTTACCCTTCTCCATGTTTTGGCAAATTTGTAACATCTTCTTGTTCTCCAATTTTCCATCCAAAAATAGCAAATAGTATTTGACCTTGGGGAGAATACTCATCTTGGAGCTTTTTGGCCATCCCTCTTGTGATGGGTCCTATGGTGCTAGGCCTTCTTGTATCATTTAGTAGCTTGCTAGGCATACTTCATAGTCATCTCTTCCTCTATAAAACAGAAACTCTCTTCTTTGTAAATTGAACTTGAATGCCTTAGTGAAATGCTGCTGAGATTTGTCCATCTATTCCTTGCTTCGAGTTCGTTTGTGCCTCTTTAACACGTTTTCCTCTAGCTTCCTTCCCCTTTGGAAGGCTTCCTAACCTGGAGAAACTACACACACACATCCAACCTTCACCAAACAATTCACCAAACACCTTCCGTGCACAGTCTTTCATCAACCATCTCTTTATTTCGCTGCCTACATTTGGATCGTGAAGCTGCTCAATCTTGAAGAGTGGAGCCACTTCCATCATTCCTATAGTGACACATGACCACTAACTACGAGGAAAATTCTTTAATGGGACGCCTCCACATGCCTTGGACGAAATTTGCTCCCTTATCCTTCAAACTTAGCCTAAATGTTGACTCTTGGTCAACACCTCCATTTTGGACATCCAAGCATAGTCAACTTTGGACCTTGGCCCTTTATTAACTTGTTTGGTCATAATCATATTCTACTTGGTCCAAAATACAAGGTCCAATTGAAATCCTACACTACTAGGCCCATATTACAAAGCCCAAATAAAATCTAGACTACTTGACCTATAACACAAAGCATAAATAAAATCTAGACTACATGCCCCAAAATACAAGGCCCAAAATTATTCTTACTCTACTAAATCTTCATGATGTCTTAAGATAGCTCAAGATAAAGAGTGTAAGCCCATCTCCAAAGATGCCTCCAACTCTTCATGAATGTGCTAGGCCATGGCTAGAGGGTATGCCATCACATTTGTGGTGGCATTGTCATTGATCGGATGTTTGAGCCAGTTAGGGCTCTACTTCGTGTCTACAGAAGAACCATTTTGTACTTTAATTATAATGGAGAAGTAACAAAGCTGGAGAAAATCACTCTCTTCAACCTGTTAACCAACACTCCATTCAATCTTCCCCACCTCCTCTTTCTACACCTGAGCCGAACCCTAGCCAACTACAACCTAAACCAAGAGGGACACTACTACTCTTGTCTTGTCTTTAGGATTCTCTCTCATCTAGGAGTCCTAAATTATATTTCAGCTCCATCCTTTCCAACCCCAATCCTAAACTCCATTCTCTTTAGTGACGCTACAAGAGGAGAAAGAATCCTTCTTGTTACTCTGAGGGAGAACCCTAGGAAACACCCGCTAACAATAGGAGAATCGTCTAGTGGAAGGAAGAAGTTGAAGGGAAATCTTGGTACAAGCCTTGCGGAGGCAAGTCTTTCAAAAGACTCGTCTAATAGCAATGGAGAGACGATCAATCAAGTCAAACAATTGATTGTGCAGCATAATGAGCGTCAAACTCTCACAATTCAAAGGCTACTAGGGGAGCACATAAGGACTCTGATCATCTTACAAATCTTCTGAAGTTTGTGCAAAAAAACTTTCTAAAACCCTAGGATAGACTTTAGTTTTCATTTCTTTTCTTTTCTTCTTTGATTTTTATTTCTTTTCTTGTTTTGTTTTTTGTTGTTGATTAATGTGATAATCTATGTTGAAAATTATTTGAATGACATGTGTAAAATTGACTTCTTAAATCAGATACACCCTAAATGATAAAAAACAAATAAATAAGCTACAACTAAGATAGAAATGATGATAGGAAACCAAAAGCAAAGTAAAAACAATAAATGAACACAATAAAATTAAAAGTGCAACAAAACAGGGGGAGCTCACTCTTTCTCTAAATTAAAAGAAGGGCGAGAGAATTACATACTCCAACAAGACTCTTCCAAATAGAACATACCATTTTCTAGTAATACTCTTCGTCTAGCATGTGTATTTGTTAAACATAAAAAAGGGGAGATTGTCAGGATACGACAAGCTAGTTATAAGACAAGCTCGTCTAGTAGAAACCTTGGCTTTGGTTTTGAATTTCAACTAAATAACATGAAACGAAGAAGTCTCTATGTATGGAAAGCTAACTCTAAGCTAGAAAAACACTTAGCAGACCAACTAGTTCAGAAACACTAAACACTAAGATAGAAAACCTAAATTAGGAGACCAATCTCAAGATAGGAAATAAACACCAAACACTAAGGTAGAACATCACACAACAACCTCTAGGATAAAAGACCCTAAGATTAACCTTAGGATAGGAAATAGACATCAAACACAAAGGTAGAATATCCTAGATTAGAAAATCAACCCTGAGTTAGAAAAATAATAGGCTAGAAAACCATAAACTACAAAGGTCAAATAAAAATCACAATATAAAAAACAAGAGATAAATGTTTAAAATGCTAAGGGAAAAACTCTAAAGGAGAAAAAGATGTGGATGAACGTCTAAGAAAAAGACAAATATAGAAATTCACATAAATATAAAATTAGGTTAAGAAAGTTAGGAGAAAAGACGACAAGAAGATAACTCAAGACTTTAATAGGGAAAACAACATAAACAGAAAAAACAAGACCTAGAACCTGAATCCCCAAACATAGAAAACCTACACAAAGACTTAAAAATAGAATTCACAACATAGAAAAGTTTAGGAAAGCTCGTAGGATCTTAGGTAACAAAAAACATCTAGGCTAAAACACTCACACGAATGGCTAAACGTTATTGTGTCCAAAGTGTCTAAGAGAGTTGATGATAAACGCTTAATGTTTATCATACCTAAAAGAGGTATTCAGTATAACTCTCGAAAACAAAAGAGTCGAGACGATGTCTCTTAAAAAACACATTAAAAGACATTAAATATAAAAATATAAAAAGAAAGCTTAAACAAGTTAAACGCCATATGTCTAAATTGAGACAAAACCAAAAGAAAGTGTTTACTTGACTAAAGGATACCATGAGCTTAAACAATACTTCGTCCAACGATGAAGTCTTTACACAATGCTTGGTATCTTTAGAAAATAGTTTATTTGCAAAAGCTACCTAACGCTAGGAAATAAAAAAACACTTTGTTTTTCTGAATTCAAAAACAACAAAAATGATATCTGATGAAATTGTTAGTACACCAAAACCTAATAAGATATGTAATAGGTAACATGAAAGGCATTCACCATTCTTCCTCTAGAAAACTGTGACATAATGCCTATGTCAAAATAAATCATGAAATCAATAAGTAAAATACCAGCAGAGAAGTCTCTTACAAACTAGACAATATCAACTAATCTCCTAAACACAAAAACATTAAGAAACGTAGAAACCTTCTATACATGCCTCTATCTTGTGCAGGACAATTGCTACAAACATTCATCTTATAAGCACCAAAATGAACGTTGAGAAAAAGACAAAAAGGACCACTGATCAGATTATCAAAAGTCATGCTAAAAGATAAGTCAAGACTACTTTTGATAAAAGTTTTGAAAAGCAAGTCTACTCTAACCAAGAACACCATCCTATGACTGACACCTACACCAATAGCCAGAAGAAAATAAATATCTAGATAAGCTTCCTAAAAAAGGTCATATTATCAAATCTAACGATAAGCATCATCACAATGACTATATCATCAAGGTGTATAAATAAAATACAAGAAGAAAGAAGAAGATGATGATGAAGTGGAGATAAAATATGAAGATATAAAGATGTTTCATCATCCGTTGAGCAAGGAAATCTCTTTAAGATACAAAAGCTAAATTTCTCCGTAAAGGAATGAAAAAAAGAAGAAGATCTCAAGAAAAGAAGAACACTCTCAAGCTTCATCAGAATATCCACTTGAAGAAAGAAAAGAGAGTGAAAGAGTGAAATACAGAAGAAACTTCATTGTAATATTTTACTTGTGCTTGTAATAAGAGAGAAAGAGGAAAAGACCAAAGTAAAACATCCCTCTACTACTTCATTGTATTAAATGCTTACTTATGTAAGGTGAGAAAAAGAGAGAGATGAGAGAAACACATGCGAGTGTTTAGACTATATTGTATTGTAAACATATCCTCTCTGTAACAATTCTAGTCTGAAGAACTTGTAAGCAATCTATGATTGCAATTCTGGAGAGAATTAAAACACTTACAACTTAACTATAAAAGGATAACGACATCTAAGCGAGGTCATCTAGTACTAGGAGTGGTCTGACTACTCAACTAATCCAGGGTAACTGAAAGTTATTGGTTGATCAAGGATACCAGAATTGGTGAAGAATACTACAAAACCAAGAGTGGGTGAAACTCAACTAGGCGATATCATGGATACCAGGTTGCCTAGCGATACCAGGAGTGGTGCGAATACTCAAGGAAATCTCGACAAAGTTTTTGAGTACCAAGAGTGGTGCAAATAGTCAAGGAAATCTTAGCATGGTTGCTGGGTACCATGAGTGGTGCGAATACCCAAGGAAATCTTGGCAGAGTTGTTGAGTACCAAGAGTGGTGTGAATACTCATGGAAATCTCGACAAAGTTGCTGAGTACCAGGAGTGGTGCGAATACTCAACTGATATAGGGTAATTGGAGGTTATTCGCTGATCAGGGATATCGAGAGTGGTGAATAATACTACGCAACTAGAAGTAGGGGGAACTAAACTAGACGATGTTTCTCAGTTGCACTGGAAGCGTCTAGGGATACCATGAGTGGTGAATAATACTACGTAACCAGAAGTGGGGGAAAATAAATTAGACGAGGTTTCTCAGTTGCACTAGGAGCGTCTACGAATACTAGGAGTGGTGAATAATACTATGCAATAAGTAGTGAGTTAAACTCAAATGTACTTCATTGAATATCTAATGGAACCCTCTAAGTTAACTTAGAGGAGAATTGGACGTAACCTTAACTGGTAAACCAATATAAAAGATTTTGTGTGTTTTAGTCTGTTAATAAACGATATAGTTTAGTTAACGTCTCTTATGCTTTCTCTCTTTAACAATACGTGTCACTTCGTCTAAGGTCACTGCTATATTCAAACTTGGACGTGTTGAGTTGGTCATGTAAAGGTTCAACCAACTCACTAAGTGTTGTGTACATCATGATCTGTTTCAACTCGAGACAAAGTTACAAAAACATTATTCAACCCCCCTCCTTCTAGTGTTCTTCTTGCACCTTCACTCAGAGACTAGGAGTGGTGCGAATAATCAGACCAAGAGTGGTGAGAATACTTATTTGTAATCTTGCGGAGATTATTGTGAAACCCTGTGCGTAGGAGACTAGTTGTAGCTCAATTGGAATAAACCAGTATAAAAATAAATGTGCATTTATCTCTTCTCTTACCTAAACACTTCTCTTATAAAAACCTGCAACTCTGTTTATATTTTCAAATATAAGCACTCTCCAAGCTAAATGATTATTATTCAACTAAGGAAGTTATTATAAAACTCTGCAGTGTACATTCTAAGTAGCACGTAAAAAGCAACAATCGTTTACAACTCTTATTAGGTCGAGCATCTAACCTTTCATAAGATATAATCAAAGCTCTATTACAAGCTATATCAGAAGGGTTGTGAATTTTTTTTTCATTAAAACTATTCAATCCCCCTTATAATATTTTTCAAGTACTTCAATCAATTGTTGGAATCAATATCACGCAGCGGAATGTTTAAGAGCATGTTCGAACAAAACCAAGAAGGGAGGGGTGAATTGATTCAAATTAAAAATTCGATTTCCTTTTTAAAAATTTCTTGGATGTAAATGGAAAAAATAGAGTAAGGATGAGAAGATTCACACTGATTCAAATCAAAAGATTGTCCAGTTGTTTATCACTCTATAAGTAAATTTATTTTTCAATACAAGCATTAATTCTTTACTATATAAATATAAATATTGATGTAATTTATTTGAAGAAAAAAAAGGAAGAGATTTATTTTATTAAAAATGGATCACATCAATCAAGTTAGACATTGGTTTAAAGTTAAAACTATAATCAGTGACACAATTAATAACTGTTAAACAGTGGTTATAAAATCCTTATAGTGACTGAGATCCAATTCTTCATTTGACGAGCAAATGACACTGATACAGGGTCAACATTTTCCATGTATACGACTTTTTAACTAAAAACTAATTTACATAGGGTGACTAAGATTTAATTGACAAACTATAAACTTATACATACACACACACACACATATATATATATATATATATATATATATATATATAATTTGCATTATTAAGGTGTATCTTCCTATTAAATATGGGGTCTCCTTTATTAATAGATTTAAAATGTATACTATTTTGAAATTCTTGACAAGAAATTTTTTTATATTGGCCGTATAAAGAATCAATATAGAAAATAATTTTAAATTGTTTTTCTTACAAGTGATTTAGAATACTAATGCTATTTGAACTTTTAAAATTCTTGATAAGATTTCTATTTCGCTATCAAATTCTTTTTGAATATTCTCATAACCAACACTTGAGTTGGGAAGTGAACTTTCTATATACCAAATGTAATTTTTTCCCTCCACTAATCCTATAATATTAGTGGCTTAAATCATTTGAAGAAATCAACTTATTTTTTCAAAAGTTTTCATTTTAGACATTATATTTTTACGCATTTATGTATAGTTTTGTAACTTATTTAACTTAATTCAATTTAGTATTAGTATATCATTATATTTATTATCACAGTTTGCTATGTGACTTTGTTTGAAGTTAAAATGTTGAATTATTGTAGGTAATATATTATACATTTCTCTTTACTTTTAAAATATAGAGTTTCGGCACCCTTGCGCGTGTGAATCAATTTGATTGAAATTACGTAATCGATAACATATTTCTAATTCCATAATCCAAACATAAACATAGACAGAAAGAAACATGGAGTGCAAAAAGTATTTTCCTAGAAGTTATAAAATAGTGCTTCTTGGGCTTTTAGCCCTATCACCTCAAAAGAACAAAACATAGTTAGAACTTGTGAGGGAGATATATCTTGGTGGGCCTTCCCATTTATAGCTCTCCTATAATATCAAAGACTATATGAATCTTAAAAATTATTATAAGAGTAAATTTGATTACTAATTATAATTATTTAATGTTCATTGTGTTGACCAGGGTTTAGTCCTTTAGGGACTACATATAACATTATTCGACATCAGAGTTGTGTGCTAGAGTCATTCCAACCACATGGTACTCTCCCAGACACTATTCAGATATAACTACAAACCTTTGACATGTCCAAAAATCAATGCAAAAGTGCATTTTGCTGGACTTAGAACCCATCTCCGAACTAATTACAGAACCGTTATAGCTCCTTTGTTCGTAACCAATGGATCCAATCCTCCTCGGACCACAAACTTTGCACCCTGCAAAGCAATATCTGAAAATGATGCAACCATTGTTAACAACAAGGATGAGATTTCTGATGGAGCTTCCAAGGGGAAGAGCTTCTGGGGTGCTGTTGGTTTGATCGTTGGTACTGCCGTGGGTCCTGGAATGCTGGGTTTGCCTGCTTTGACCATTAAATCTGGTCCATTTCCTTCAACAATCATAATTCTTGCCTCCTGGCTCTATGTCATTTCCTCAATCATGATTGTTGCTGAACTCTGCTTTGATTTCATGGAGGAAGATGGGGTTCAAGAGGTGAGCTTCACAAGCCTTGCAACAAACACCTTGGGTACTGGTTTTGGTGCATTTGTTGCTGTGGTTTACTCCAGCTTGTCTTTTTCCTTGCTTGTGGCTTGTGTTGCTGGTATTGGATCCATTTTCTCTCCATGGTTTTCACAAGCTAATGTTTTGGTTGTTCATGCCTTGTTTCCCCTTCTTGTTGGAACATTGATTGCCTTTTTCCCATTTAACACCATTGATGTTGCAAACCGCCTTTTGTGCTTCCTCATGCTTTTCTCCATAACTGGACTTGTTGCTATTGGAATATCTGTGGCAAGAGCTAACATAATAAACTCAGTTGCTGTAGCCTCATGGAAACTTTCTTCAATACTTCCTATTATACCTGTGGCTGTTCTCACATTAGGGTTTCATGTCATCACTCCTTTTATATGCAAGGTTGCTGGGAACACTCTACATGAGGCTAGGAAAGCAATACTAATTGGTGGGGCAGTTCCTTTGGTCATGGTTTTGTCATGGAATTTGATTGTGTTGGGGCTTGCTGGGACTAATAGCAGCACACCAACCACTTCTGGTGACCCCATATCCCTTTTGCTTTCTGTGAATCCATCTGCTTTATCAGCTGTTCAAGGCTTTGTCTTCTCTGCTTTGGCAACTAGCTTGATAGGATATGCTGTGAGCTTGCCCAAACAGCTTCTTGACACTTTGGAGTTGGTATCAGGAAGTGCCAAAGTTTGCAATGAGCGTAATAGTACTAATGGAAGAGTTGGATTAGCCTTTTATTCAGTTGGGTCTTGTATTGGTAATTCAGGGAAGGTTTGCTTCAAAGGTTCAAGAGATGAGAATATGGTTGGACTTAAAACGAGATCAAATGAGAAAACTTATGATCCAGTTAAAGTTCTTTTAACACTCTCCCTCCTTGGTTTCTCAGTGCTGATAGCTTCATTTTTTCGCTCTACTTTTTCAACTGCCCTTGATTTTGCTGGGGTATATGCCAATTGCTTTCTGTTTGGCATCATTCCTCCTGTGATGGCTTACATGCAACAATCCAAGAAGAAAATCAGGTATGTAAAGCTGTTAAATGTTTCACATAACAGAACTAAGCATTCCAAAGAAAGCCAAGCTGTATGTTTGGACACTCACAGAAATAGCAGGTTCTGTTATCCTATACATTTTAAGATACTTGTAATTATGTAGTCAATATAAGAAATAGCATCAACTTGTGCTAGAACACGATTAATTTTAGCCTGATGTGATTCATACCCTGCATAAAACAGAGACTATAGTATATTACAGTATAAGATTATCATAAGTGTTGCATATGCAGCATTTTGGCTGGCTTTAACCAATTGATTTCCCAATTTTTTAATAACCCTTTTACTCAATTTATTGATTTCCCAATGCTTTGGTATTGGGAAGGAAAAGGCTTTGATCATTGGCTTCTAACAGTAATTTTATCACTTTGCAGGCAATCAATTATTCCAGGTGGAAATGGGACACTTCTATTGCTTTTCATTATCTCTGTGGTTTTGGGAATTTGGCATTAAAGATTCTTGCCATGACTCAACTTTTTTGTTTCTGTTACCCTTTTAGACAATATAATCATTCTTGTTGAGTAAAGGGTGCAATAATATCTCATTATAAATTGAAAATATTCTTGTAGTAATCCAATGAAACATCACAAAATGACCAAATCTGATAAGTTGGAATTAAAAAATGGCAGCAAATGGGACGCATGTCATCAGCACAAATTAGACTTAAATGAGAATTGTGCATTCTCTTCTGTTCTGAAAACATTGGTAAGAGTCACGAGATCATTTGATTAAAAAACATAATTTTTATACTTAACTACATAGATCAAAGATATCTTGTAAATAAATTATTCTCTTATACATTAAAATCATTAATTTTTTTTAAGAGATAAAATCTTACACAATAACTTAACATCTCCGATATATGTGTACAAGTTGTCAACAACGATTACATACTATAAAAACTAACATAATTGACTATAAGATAAGACCATACTAATTTAGAAGATTTATTTCAATTCAATCTTAAACTTAATTTTCATTTATATTCTCTTATTTTTTTTCGATAAGAACATTTGATGTTAATCTCTTCCAGCCAAACATATTAAAGAACCTTATTTATTTATTAAGGTTCTACCTTTCTTTTTTAATTTTATATTTATTAAGCAGGTTTTATCTTTAAACATATGTTTCCTGCACTGAGACTTTCAACTTTATTCATTACGAAGTACATTACATCCCATCTAAATCATTATATCTTACAGGTACTCTTTCACATGTCTGTATCTGGCATATTAAATAGATTCACATGTAAAATGCAAGTGTACTAACACCTGAACTAAGTGGCCTAAACATATCCGGTCGGACGATGTCATATTGGTTATGTCTTTAATATGGATAAAATAATATTAAGTTAAAACAAAGGTTAAAACATATTAGTAGAGAATTAGACAAAGTTAATCAAGGTAATTAATCACGTAGATTAGGCCCACCTAGATAAAAATCCATAAACATAGTATAAATAACATAATACACGAGATAAATTATTACATTGCATTATTATCACATTTAATATTGTTTGATGCACTTGGCTGAATTGAGTGTAAAAGTGACTTCTATAGACACATCCCATTTCGACTTTTGGAGAGACAAGTACCTAAGATATCCTGACTTTTAGGTGTGAAGTTGTAGCTTGGATTACAAGGTATATTTGGTCTTGTATCAACATTTTAGTGTCAACTGTGGCATTGAGATATATATTTTGAAGAGAACGGTTTATGGTGTCTACAAGGAGCGGGATGGCTAGAGCAAGAGAAGAAGGACCTTCTTCGACTGACATGGCTGCCATGTTAGAGATGCAAGTGAAAATGCACCAAGAGTTTGCTATGTTTAAGAAAATAAACGACAAGGAAATGGATGCCTTGAGGCAAGAAATGTTAGGTTGAAAGGGAAAGTAGAAGAAGGCGAAAAGGGGAAGGAAAAAAAGAACCCAAAGACACACCCTTTGTGTAGAGAACGACACTAGAGGTCGAGGAAGGAAGCGCTAATAACAATACCAAAACACGAGGCATAGTGAGTACCTCGTTTATGACGGGATGAAGTCGGCACCATCCCAATTGATGTTTATGTCACACAAGTAAGCTTGTACATGACTAATGACGTAATTATATACAGAGTTTTTCCTTCAACTCTAAGGGAGCAACCTTCAATTTGTTTAACCTTCAATTATATTTAGAGCAACCTTCAATACCTTCGCATTATGTTTTGAAATGCATTTTGCCACCAGCCAACCACATCATCTTATCTCTTCGACACTTGTGAATATAAAGTAGGAGAAGGTTGAGTCTTTACGTTCCTTCATGGAGCAATTTGGCAAGGTTGCTCTAAATATCAGGAATCCTAACCTTGAGGTAGCTCCACACCACATGGTCACGACACTTAAGATATGACCCTTTTCTGATGACTTATGCATGACTCCAATTGACAACTTAGACAATTTGAGGCAATGTGATGACAAGTTCATGCAACTAAAAGAGTTAAGGGAGATAACAAAATAAGTTGAGAGTAGAGATAATGCATACTAAAAATAATACCTCTGACCAATATTATGGAGGTAAATGTGCCTTTAGGATAAAAAAATCCTAAACCTACTCGGCTCTTGCGTTACATCCCTCTCAATGCTTCAAGATCTTACATGCTGGATGAAGCATTAACTGAGCTTTGTCCAGTTGTCCTCTAAGACCTCTTAGAGGGTTCCACTATAATATCAACAAGATTACAACTACGTATTAGCACCACTCCTAGTTACACTAGTCAATCCTGGTAACACATATTATGATGACTAGAATTGAGTATTAGCACCATTCTTTGTTACACTAGTCAATCCTGGTAACACATGTTACACTGACTAGAAATGAGTTTACTCACTCTTGGTTTTCCCTAGACAACTGTTTAGTAGTCATTTAACTTAACTAAGCTAACCACCAAGTAGTTGAATTCTCTTAAGAATGTACAATCAATCAAATTGTTTACAAGTCTTAGATGATAACTCTCACAAAAAGGATGTTTCTACAATACAACTCAATCTAATAGACCGTGTAGGATTTTCTCTCTTCTTACAGATGTAAGCTTATGACTCTATAAAGCTTGAGAGGTATTCTTAGAGTTTTTGTTCTTGTACTTGCATGAGAGTAAGTATAGCTATCTAGATGATCTTTTCATTATTTGCGTTCTTATTCTCATGATCTTCTTTCCAATTGATCTTCCATATACAGGCTTCATGGAAAAAGATCAGTTAGATAATGCTTGTCTTAAATCTTCAAATCATCGCAGCCCTTTTGTAGGTAGGAGCCATAAATTAAAGTCAACGTGTTAGAGCAAACATGCTTTTTGCAGTATTATAACCAAAGTAGGTTGTACGAATTCTTTAGCACAACTTTTGATGAAGAGAACATTACACGAATGTCTTCTTTGTTTCTAACGTCCACTTCTGACTTGTTCATGATGGAGTAGGTGAATATGTGCAATAGGCATATGTGCAAAGTAGAGTAGAAATGCATGTTGGCAAATATGTCCTTTTTCTTATTTACTTTTGTTATTTGAAATGTTATGCATTTAATGCTTTGTATTGCGTGTTCAAAACAACTTGGTCAATTTTTCTATACATGTAAATTGTTTAAGCATTATTGAAAAGATATCAAGTATTGATTCATAAAGCTTACATCGTTGGATGAAAATTTCGTGTAATATAAAGGAATCGTAAAGCCTTTTAAAAGACATTTATTAACAACGCATCGTTTAGTGACATTTTTTTGTACAAAAAGCACGTTTAGGAAAGTGTTATTCAATACATCGCTCTTGGTGCATTTTTATAGCTTTAGCGTATTTACCAAAAACATCATGTAGCACATTATTACATTTTTTAGCAAGGTATAGTAGGAGCGTGTGGCACATTATTTCATTGTTTATCAAAACTATCATATAGCACATTGTCGCCTTTTCGAGGATATCGTTTAGTCTAGTGATCCTTTCATAATAAATCATTTAGTAGTAGTGTGTCTACTGGCAATAGGATCGTTTGATCCTAGCGCGTTTATTAAAAAATTTCTTTGTAATTGTCAATAGGATCGTTTTGGTCCTAGTGCGTTTATTGAAACTTTTCTTTGTTTATTCAGATGCTATAGCGTTTGTTTCATACGATCTTTTTTATTGAGTGATATTATTTTTGCAAAGATAATACTTTGTTAAATACTCATTTTGTTCATCATTGTTTGTTAAACTTCAAAACATGAAGCTGTTAGACGGTCTTGTGATAATGGTTGAAAAACTATTATTTTTATACTTAATTGTGATATTAAAAACACCCTTTTTGACTTAGAAACTTGCTTGAACTCATGTTTTTGCTCTAGTTTTGTGAATAAGAGAGTTGAAGGTGAATTTAATATTTTTGTGCTAGATTCCATTGATTTTGTAGGCTATTGGAATGATTTGAAAAAAAAGTTAAAGTACCGAATGGTTGGAATGCAGAAAAGTCAACCAGAATGTAGAAAAGTCAATCAGAATGCAGAAAACTCACCAGTCAACCAGAGTGCAGAAAAGTTGCGTTGAGCGCCAACGCTGAGCTCCATTTTGGTTTTGAAAGCACTGTTTTGCGCTCGAGCGCCACCGCTGAGCGTCATTTGAGTGCCGCAGTAACCGCCGGGCGGCATTTTTGGGCGCTGAGCGCTACCAAAGTGGGCTTGGACCCGTTTTATGTTATTTTTCTGATATATTTTGGGCTTAGACTCGTTTTTTGTTATTTTTATGGTCTATTTAAGGACTTGCACGTCCTAGGGAATGTATCTTTTGATGGCTTGAGCACAAAAACACACTTTTCACCCCTTGGGGGTAGATTTGGGGATGGTGATAGCTCTCCTCTTTTTTTTCTAGGATTTTTCTATCTCTTCCATCCTTTCATTCCATTGTTCATCTAGTTTCACCATGTCTATGGTGAACTAAACCTCCATTGTTGTTGGGGATTGATGTAACCTTTGTAAACTCTCATGTATTGAATTGATTCTTGATTATATATGTTTTACTTCATTAATTGTTAGGGTTTTTCCTCTACACTCTATGCATGCTTTGTTTAACTCATTCAATTGCATGATTATTGGTTTTGTCACTATGGACACATATGAGAAAATCTAGAATTGGGGAAATTCTCCCAAAAACAATATTACCTAGACATAGGGATAGGAGGGTTGGTTGCTTTTAAGCTTCTGTGCGAATGTAATGCATGATTAATTGTTAGGGAGACAAGACACTGTGAACTAGTAATTAGGAGTAGGCTTTCTTCACCGAGACATCGGGTTTAAGGTAAATTAGAAAGTGACATTAACATTAATGAAGAAGATGAATTCATATATGCATGAGAGTAAATTAGGTGAAATCTAAATCCAACAACAATATCATCAACTTCATTCATTCATTCTTGTGTTTAGCCTCAATTGATCAAATTGCATTCATGTTTATTTTATTGCATTTGCATTCAAAACCCCTAAAATTTGTTCTTTAGAGTCTTAATTAGTTGAGTAATCACTTAACTGTTTAGTGCCTTGAGTCTCTTTGGAAACGATATTTGGTCTTACCATTTATTATTACTTGATACGATTCGGTACACTTGCCGGAGTCTTAAATAGTTTTTGGCACCGTTGCCGGGGACTCATGGTATCATTATTCTATTTGTGTGATTCGTAACCGATTATACTTTTTATCTTTTTATTTTCTTTTTTTATCTTTCTATTTTTTTATCTTTTTCTCTTTTATCTTTTTTTCTTTTTATCTTTTTCTCTTTTTATCTTTTTATCTTTTTAGTTTTTTTTATCTTTTTTATTTTTTTCTTTTTATTAGTTTATCTTTTTATTCTTATCTTTTCATCTTTTTATATTTTTACCCTTTTATTTTTTATTTTTTTTATCTTTCTATCTTTTTATCTTTCTATCTTTTTATCTGTTTATCTTTTTATCATTCTATCTTTTTATCTTTTTATATTTTTATCTTTCTATCTCTTCATCTTTTTATTTTTTTAATTTTTTATCTGTTTGTGCTAATTGGTTGCTCTAGTGCAGTGTTCTTTAGTGTTTGCAGGATAACATTCGAAAATCTGTACTAGGAGTACAAGATCATCAAGAGAAGAAGGACAAAGAAGGTCGTAGGCTACGCTTGGGCGCCCCATTAAGGGCGCTGAGCGCCATCCTTCAAGTGTCATGTTCACCAAGTTCTGTGCATGAAGTGGTTAAAAATATTAAAGAGAATGGAGTTATTGAGATTGAGGCTCCTTATTCAAGGAGGGTAAAGATGGTGAACAAAAAGATGTTGCAGATATTGGTGTGACGAAAGCAAAAGGAACACTAACATCATAGATGCAGATTGTGCTTAATGGTGTCAGGCACGTGACGTTAAACAAGCGCTTATTGGAAGGCAACCCAATTTCTGATTTTTCTTTTTAAACAAGTGCTTAATGCTACTGAAGGCGTCTACTGATGGATGCCGATGAAGATGAGAAAGATTAGCATCTACTGATGGATGCTGATGAGAAGGATTCGCATCTACTAATGGATGCAGGAAGATTCAGATGAGAGAGCATCTATTGATGGATGCTATGCTACTAGACATCTACTGATGGATGTTACTGACAACATCTACTGATGGATGCTGCTGGATCAGGATTTTTATGTTTTTGCTTTATTTTATTTGAATTTTGTTTTATTTTTATTTTTGCTTATGTACTTGGTTTAATGAGTTGTGTGCAATGGTTTGGTATGATGTGATAAGCTGTTGTTTGTGATGAGTAATATTCTTGTGTTTGCTCTATTGTTCTATGATGCATGTTGAGTTAATGATTGTTGAGGCTTTTTAAGCATACACGGTGGTTGCTCATAGTATTGTTAAAAACAGATGCATGATTTCAATTGTGATTAATATGCTGGGCATGATGTTTATCAAATTGTGGAACTTGAGTTAACCTATGAAAGATTAGGCTCTAGAGTTTTTGATTGATTGAGTGTTATTGCTTTGGAAGCATGATTGATTTTGCCTAATTTTCTATGATTGAACCACTTGCTTCCTTGTTACATATGATCAAGGCCATGTTTTCTTTTCCCTTAGAGCCAATGCCAATAGGTGAACCCAACAAAGAACAATGCTTCTCTTTATCCTTTGAACCTTGAGCCTAAATTTGAAAAGTGGAAAAACCCTTTTTGAAATCCTTACCTTGAGTTAAGTAGAGTATGTTTTTGTGGTAATGGAGAATGGTTAAAGTTTGGGTGGTGAGAAACCGGAAAGAACTTTGTGAAATTCATTAAAAAGCATTGGGGAAAAGAAAAAGCAAAAGAAAAAAAAGCAAAAGAGAAGAAAAGAAAGAAAAGAAAAGGTTAAGCTCAATGCAAGTAAAGTTGGGAATGAGTTGAAGATTGGTTGCTTACCTAAAACATAAAAGAGAGATTAATTGTTAATGTGGATGAATGAATTGTGCACTCTCTTAACTCAAGGAGTTTTGTTGTCTAGAAAAACCAATTTTCTTCTTAGCCCGACCACGTTACAAGCCTAGAAAAAGTCCTTGTGATGATAACCTACTTGTGAATGTGTTTGATGTGTTTAAAGGAAAGCCAAAGTTGATTCATGTGACATTGTGATGGTAAAGTGTAAGAGTGTCACGTCACTATACACCTTTGAGTTTGAGTGAAAGACTTTTGAGTGCTTGAGTGAAACACTGTCTTTGGTGAGGAATAGTTCCATGCATATAGGGTAACATTTTGTCTGCTTGTTGATCACTCATAAGGTTGTTGCATTTGTTGTACTCTTTGTTATGTGAGCACCATAATTGAAGCTTGATTGGCTATGACATCATCTATCTTGATTGATCTTTCTATGATGAGCAAACATGAGTGATTTACTTGTTCTAGATAAAAATGCTTTTTTGTGTACTAGACCATTGTAGTTTGACTATGTTATTTAAGCCAGGTTTTGTTTTGCTTGAGGACAAGCAAAGTTTCAAGTTTGGGGTTGTGATAACGGTTGAAAAACTGTTATTTTTATAATTAATTGTGATATTAAAAACACCCTTTCTAACTTAGAAACTTGCTTTAACTCATGTTTTTGCTTTAGTTTTGTGAATAAGAGAGTTGAAGGTGAATTTAATGGTTTTGTGCTAGATTCCATTGATTTTGTAGGCTATTGGAATGATTTGAAAGAAGAGTTAAAGTACTGAATGGTTGGAATGAAGAAAAATCAACCAGAATGCAGAAAAGTCAACCAGAATGTAGAAAAGTCAACCAGAGTGCATAAAAGTCAACCACAATGCAGAAAAGTCAACCAATAAACCACAATGCAGAAAAGTTGCGCAGAGCGCCAGTTTGGTTTTGAAAGCACTGTTCGGCACCCGAGCGCCACGGCTGAGCGTCATTTGAGTGTCGCAGTCACCACTGGGCGACATTTTGGGGCGCTGAGCGCTAGCAAAGTGGGCTTGGACTCGTTTTATGTTATTTTTCTGATATATTTTGGGTTTGGACTCATTTTCTGCTATTTTTATATATTTAGGGACTTGCACATCCTAGGAAATGTATCTTTTGATGGCTTGAGCACAGAAACACACTTTTTATCCCTTGGGGGTAGATTTGGGGATGGTGATAGCTCTCCTCTTCTCTTTCTAGGGTTTTTCTATCTCTTCCATCCTTTCATTCCATTGTTCATCTAGTTTCACCATGTCTATGGTGAACTAAACCTCCATTGTTGTTGGGGATTGATGTAACCTTTGTAAACTCTCATGTATTGAATTGATTCTTGATTATATATGCTTTACTTCATTAATTGTTAGGGTTTTTCCTCTACGCTCTATGCATGCTTTGTTTAACTCATTCAATTGCATGATTATTGGTTTTGTCACTATGGACACATATGAGAAAATCTAGAACTGGGGAAATTCTCCCAAAAGCAATATTACCTAGCCATAGGGATAGGAGGGTTGGTTGTCTTTAAGCTGTTATGCGAATGTAATGCATGATTCATTGCTAGGGAGACAAGACATTGTGAACTAGTAATTAGGAGTAGGCTTTCTTCACCGAGACATCGGGTTTAAGGTAAATTAGAAAGTGGCATTAACATTAATGAAGAAGATGAATTCATATATGCATGAGAGTAAATTAGGTGAAATCTAAACCCAACAACAACATCATCAACTTCATCCATTCATTCTTGTGTTTAGCCTCAATTGATCAAATTGCATTCATGTTTATTTTATTGCATTTGCATCCAAAACCCTAAGAAAATTTGTCCTTTAGAGTCTTAATTAGTTGAGTAATCACATAACTGTTTAGTGTCCTGAGTCTCTGTGAAAACGATACTTGGTCTTACCATTTATTATTACTTGATACGATTCGGTACACTTGCCGAAGTGTTAACGTCCTTTCTTATAGACGATATTATCTTAGTAATCTCCCGTTTTTTTATGTTTAACAAATACACACATCTAAACGATATGGTTTTGAATTAGCACAAGGAGAATCTTCGTATGTTTTTTGATCAAAATCATTTGAAAAACTTGAGCGCGATGTAATTTGATCTTTTATTCGCTAGTAAACCAAACTCTATATAGAGGCATGATAGGGTCTTTATTATATCTTACAACAAGTAGGCCAAATTTTATTCAAAGTGGTGATGTATGTTTTAAGTACCAAACTAGTCCTAGAGAGTCTCACCTTATTGCAATTAAGCGTATTCTTAAGTACCTTAAGGAAAGTATGTCATTTGGTTTATGGTATCCTTCTAGGGCTGAACCTAGTCTTGAAGGGTTTTTATAGGCATATTATGGACGATGTAAGATAGATAGAAAAAGCACTAGTAGTACATGTCACATTTTAGGTAGTTCCTTGGTTTCCTGGCAATCTAAGAAACAAGCATGTGTATGTAAGATCCAGGAAAATAATGGTTTTAAAAATAAAGTAGTTTTAAGACTTTGGGTTTTTGTTTGGAAATTAGTGTTCTTGAGTGTATATTTTTGTTAGAACATAATTGTTATGTTATTTATTTATTTTTATATTTTTGCCTAGGGGAAATATAGCCTTTACCTTTATTTAATTGGTGTAGAAATTAATTAAGGGGTGGTTTGGTGTTCAAAAACCCTAAAATTTTTAAATCAAAGAAAGAAAACAAAGAAAGAGAGGAGATTGACCTTTTAGGAGAATAAGAGAGAGAGCATCGAGAAACTCTTAGTGTAAAGGAAGATTGGTGGTGTTTTAGGATTGTAGATAAAGTCTTATGATTGGCCAAGGTATGGGGAAGCTTACCTATGTGTTCTTGATTATCTTGACTGGTAATATTTGTTTTGATACATGTGTATATGATTATGATTATCTATGGCTATTGTTGGGTAAGAGTTTGTGTATGAATATGCATAGGTTTTATGTAATATTTGTGATGAGTTTTCCCTATGAATGTATTATATATGATAATCAGATATTGAGGTTAGTAGTTATGTTTAGGGTCAATTTGACTTGTGGTTGAGAGTGGAGCATGAATGAGTGTTGAGATGTACCTGAATATGTGATTGACGAGCATGAGAGTGGAGGATAAGTCTACTTATTGTACCTTGTAAATCTTGGTTCTATCTGCGGATAGGTCCTTCCTTTTCCCGTGTGAGCATTAGAAGAAGATGATTTGTTGGGGAGGCTACAGATGTCCTATAGGGGAGGCTACAAGTGGGATGTAGGAGCGGCTACAACCGGTAAGTAAGGCTACATGTGCCTTGTGAGCATTGAAAATCATTTCGCTGCACCGCTCTGACAAATAATACTTAAATAGGAAAAAAAACTCATAAATTGAAAACTAACTAGCACAAAGTGGCAAACAATTGTATACTTACTTCCCAGTTTCTACATCTCCAAAACATTATGTCATTGTTCTTAAAGTATTTGCTTTAACAAGCAACAACATTTATCCACAACCATAAACTTTACCTCCCATATTTAAGGATGACAAGGATGTTGTTGTAAATTTAGCTCCAAAACTCCTCCAGACACATCCAATTGCACGGTAATGGGATTTCATCTTGCCAAAAATGTCAAACCCTAAAACAAAAAGATCCCTAATTTCTTGGTGGTACTCACCTTTCGCTTCCCCTAAACAAAACCATTTGGCAACGCACCACCTTTGTGCAACTTAACAACATTTTTTGCAAACCCAACACAAAGCTTTTAATGGGTTTTTATTATGCAGACCCATCACCTTCATGGAAATTAATGTTGGATGTTGTTTAATGTTTTTTAATTTTATTTTCAATATGATTTTAATTGAATCCAGAAATAAATTCTCCTTAAACATGTGTACATTGATGTGTGAAAAGTAGAGCTATTATTTGAGTCCTTAGTCCATGGGCTAATCTTGACCTCTCTAAAATCAAGCCTTATTTTTTTCACCAACTTAATAGGGGGATTTTTAAAAGCCTAAGCCCTCAAAGTCCCACATAAAGTGGGTTGGGACAGGGTTAAGTGATAACTCTCCAAATTTGCATATTTTTCTGTGATTAAGAGTCTTTCTTAGCTTCTTTTAGTTTTTAATTGTTTAGAATTAGGCTAGTTTTTTGTTTTTCTTTTAATTCTTTAGTTTTGTAATATTTTAGTTAAAATAGATTTTTAGATGTAATTTTTAATTTTTTTATAATTAGGAAATTAGTATTTTTCTGAAATTCTTTTA
The DNA here is from genome assembly GCA_027742785.1 of Vigna reflexopilosa. NCBI lineage: Eukaryota > Viridiplantae > Streptophyta > Magnoliopsida > Fabales > Fabaceae > Vigna > Vigna reflexopilosa. The sequence continues at coordinate 13,861,092 of CM050923.1, read as the reverse complement.
ATAAAAATATGTTTTGTTTTAATTAGGTTTTAATTGCATTATTTTATTCGTATTGTAATCCTTCTTTAATTCAAATTTTGTTGCAGATTTGGGTTGTGATGCAATGGAATGCTAATGCAATTGGGCCGCTGATGGAGATGCAACATTGGACGTTACTTCCACATTTCGTTTTTGCTGGGCTGCTGTTGCTTAAATAAGTGAGCTGCTGCTACATTGAATTGGGTTTTCGGCTGATTGGAAGCAAAATAGACCCTTGGAACGGTTCTACCACTGCATTGGAACTAATGGGGCCTCTGGTGTTGAAGAATTGATCATTTGGGTCGCTTGGGCTTGCACTACACTGCCACTACTAGTCTAAAGAAAATCGCCTACAATGGGCTTAAGTGAAGTGTGCGTTTTGGTGGAAGCCTGGCAGAAGACGTTTTCCTTAGGGGTCTTAGCTTCGTAAATCATTTGGCAAAAAGAGGAACCCTCGAGTAAGGTTCCAGTGGGGACCAGACTTTGTTCTGATTTTAGGCGACAAAAATCAATTTAACATTAAGGTGGGGCCGACACCAAAACTAAATTGATTCATTTTTAATTATTCCTTTCATTTGGTTTGCAATCTTTATCCAACAATTTTCAAATGATATTTTACTAATATCCAATGTTGAATATCCAAGAAAAGTTATAATTTAAGAATTTTATTGCACAAGAGTAATTTTTTATTATCTTACCTAATAAAAAAGATATAGTTTTAATAGAAATTAGTGTAATGATTATTTTGTACAAATTTTGAAAAAATAAAAGTTAATTTATATCTGCTTCTAATCTATTATTCTAAAGAATATATAAATATTGCTTTTATAAAAAGCTACTCAAAATAGTTTTTTAATTGTAATAATATTTTAGATACATAATTTCATTATTTTGAAAAGTTGTAAATATAATATAGGTTGAGTTTGTTTAAGCTTAAAAATAAGGTAATTTTGAAAGAAAAATGTTCAAATTAGATCATTTTATAATTCTAAGAAATTACTTATGGTTGGATACAATTGTAAAAACACATTTATTTTAATTTTTTCGTGTTTTTAAAGTTTTTATGAATTTATTTTGATAAAATATTTCTAAAAAATTATATATAAATAAATTTTTAATTTAATTTTAGTTTTGACATCTAAAATATAATAAGTATGTTTTAGTTTAAATAGAAATGATTTTTTTTTCTCAAAAGAATCATCCATACAAAAATCAAATAAACTATTATTTTTATAAAACAATACTAATATAACATAAACATTTTCACATATAAAAAATGAATAAAAATACACACAATTTCATAATTTAAAAAAAAATTACATATTAATATAATCGCATAATTTGATTGAGGAATGCATAATTAGTGGATATGATTAGGTTACACTATCAATTAAACTAATATGTTAACTTAATCAGAAATTTTTAATCATGTAGAATAAAATAGTCGACATGTTAAAAGAAGATCTATAAACTAACTCTCACCCATAAAGTTTTATGAATATTTGATGTTGTGAACTTTTATAATAAATATTTTGGGAAATTAAGAGTCAAAACATCAAGAGTCATGCTGCAACATCATTTATACAGCAAAGGATTATGTTGTTACAATCCAAAACTAAATACATGCATTTTAAAAGTCTGGAACCTAAATTCAATCAAAATTTTGAAATGAACTAATTTTTTTTTAAATTAAAGGACAAAAACAAATATCCTAGAGAGAAAATATAACTAAACCTTCACCTTAATAAATATTTAGAATCTTCTATATGACGGCCGGGAACATTTTAAATTTATTTCTAAGATAACAAGATCAAAAACAAATCTTGAGTGTGTTATTGCATATCTTTTCTGAAAATCAGTTAATAGTTAAATTATACATAAAATAGGGTTAAAAAATATAACATGATAATGCTAAAAACTAAATAAAAAAGTATAATCTACAAGTCTTAACGTTTAAAATACACATAAAAATAATAAAAATTAAATATTTGAAAGTACTTTTAGACGAATTAATCGACTTTTAGATTAACTTAACTCGAAACTGATTTTGTGATTGAAATGGAACAGACACTACGTACAACTTTATTTAATTTCAATCCAAATGCAATTATTTAACATAAGTTAAGCACTTTTAAAAATTTTAGCAATAGAATAATTTTTTGTATAACTTATTTAAATCGAGAAGGCATGGAGGTTTACTAAATTAATATAAAAAATTGTGGGAATAAAATTATTTGGCTATGTACAAATTAACCATTCAATCACTTTCAATTATGTACAGTGGCTAGGGATAAATGGTTGGGAAATTGAAAGAAGACAAACACTAGGAAAATTGTCATCAATGGATAACTTAATATTAAACTTATCCTAAAATTTTAAGAAAATAGGTTAATGAATAGTTTATTTATAAGGTATATTTTCAACAACTTTAATTTTACCCAAAAAAAAAATTTAACTCGCTCATTAGTCTCAAGATTAAACCCATCATAATTTTGGATAATTTTCTTTAGTGGATTGATAATTTGTTTCATAAAGTTTCCTTTTGTGGTAACAAATTTTTATTTACCTTTTGAAAACTTTGACACCCATTTGAGAGATGACTAATTAGATTATTCCTTTTTTTAGTTACACAACGAAAAATGATGTTCATTAAACTTTGCCACTCTAGATTATTCCACAATAAGTAATTGATTTTATAATTTATTCTAGGTTGAAACAATTATCGTAACCTAGTGATAGATAAAAGAAAAATATATGCTGAATTTTGACCTAATTTTGTTATAAAAATTTCATATATAAATTATGTCGTTTCCAAATCAATTTAATTAAAAATTGAATTTAACAATGCAAATCCAAACACATTGAAATTTCTTGTTTGGATTTTAAGCTAAATTCAGTAGGATCCTCCAAATATTCTCCATTGTTCATTGCTTTAAGGAGCAAATTTTTGGAGTGAGATTCCAATAAGAACTATGGGTCCATCACTAGTGTGTATCATTTCTCATTCAAAATCTCTCATTTTTTACTATGGTCCTTTCTCCCACATCTCACTTTCATGATAAAGATGGAAATTTTTAAAAATCTAATCCAAATTCAATGTAAATCTAAAAAATTAAAGTAGAATTAGAATTCATATTTAAAGAAAATTAAGTTAAATCTTTTTAAAGATTCAAATTTAAATAATTAGATTAAATTTTAAATTCAAATTTATATTTAAAAATATCTATAAAGTGGCTTAATATTGATTCTAAATTTTTGTTCAAAATCAGTTTTAAAAATTAAAATAATTTAAAATTACTATATATTTTCTAGAAGTGCTTTTTAGAATAAAATTTATTAAAATATTTTATATTTTATAGAATGTGTAATTAATTAATAATTTCAAAAGTTAGAGCTGTCAAAACGGGTATCCCGACTCGATCCAGCCCGATCCACCACGGGTTGGTCACTTAGTGAGCCAATTCAATCTGGCTTACTTATTAGCGGAGAGTTACTCCCTCCACCACCACACACTACTTCATGCATCTCCTCGTTCCTCTTTTGCCCTTTAGTAATATTTTTTTTTACCCAACAAACAACCACTTCATTAATGGGGCCCACCATTATATGAATGCCCCTCCACAACAGTCTACTACTTCCGCTTGAATGAAATTCCTCTCCATCTTCTTCTCCATGTGATTTTTGTTTGCTGAAAGTGTGGTGGTGTAGTGTGGGGTTGTTGTGGTGTTTTTAGTTGGAGATAACAATGCTTCGTTGTAGTGCAAGAAAGTGCTCCAGTGATTAAAGGAAGTGGCAAAGGTTAGTAATGGTGCAAGAAGGTGTTGAGAGTGCTTCGTCTGGTGGTGGTTGAAGGTGGTCTTCACAGGTTTGAATATATAAGTTTAACACTGTAACAGATGTGCGTTAGCGTCTTAAAACGGATGTCAACATCCGTAACCCCACAAAAAACCCTATTCCCAACTCAAAACCCAAACAAGTTCTTGATACATAAAGCCCCCAAGAAACAAGGACAAAAAATCAATGACTCAAATAAAGAGTACACAGGGGTCAAAAAATTTCTCCCACGAAAATCCCTTGCAGTCAGACCTCAACTATACCCACAACAACACAGATGCAAAGAAAAAGAATTTTACCAGAAAAAATACATAAAATTTCTAGCTTTTGTCTTGGATACAACTGGCTAGAGAGATCCCAACCTCGTCACCAACGCTCAAAGTAATTATCTGTTCAACACAAACTCTCTCCTTCAATATCATTCACAAAGTGGCCCACATTATCTGTCGTCGTTGGAACCGGGATCTTTGTTCTTATATATGTATTAACACATGAAAAGAATTAAAACCACCTAGTTTAGAGATTGGGTTGGGAAGAAACGGATCTGGAGATGAGAGAAAGAGAGAAAGTGAGAGTTTGGAGGTGGGGTTGTGCGATTGTGAGTGAAAATGAAAGGTAAGGATTTAGGGTTTTCATAAAAAAATAAAAGGTTAAAGTAAAAAGGATAATTTTGTAATTAAAATTTTTTTGGAGGGGTGTAGGGAGCAGTTGGGGTGGTGGAGGGAGTAGCTCTCTTATTAGCGAGTTGAAAAAATTTGAACCTGACCCGACCCACCACGGGTTGATAGGTTAAATGGTTCGCTCACTAGCTCACTTAGTTATAAGTTTTTCTTTTTAAATAAAAAAATTATAATTTTTTTAATTCAAATCTAAATAAATTTCACTCTAAAATGATGTTAAACTCCAAAGACAATTCAAAATAAAAAAAATCATAAAGCATAATCCCAAAACAAGCACAAAAGTGAACAAATAAGTTTCTAATATTGATAATTTTTGTATCATTTGTCCATTTATAATATTAAAGTCTTGAATAGATAAATTTGTAATATTTTTCTAAACACTTTTTTTATCCCATTTACAATATAATAAAAAAATGCTATCTAATAATATTGAAACATAAAATAACAAATAATTAAATTAAGTTAGGTAGATTGACTCCAACCCGGCTCACCACAGGTTTAATCCGACGGAGTTGGGTTCTAAGTGAGCCGGGTTGAAAACTAACACTCATAAAAAAATTATATTATTTTCAAACCCAACTCGGCTCAAACCCGTAATAAACCGAGTTGGCTTGCAGGTTACAACCCATTTGGACAGCACTATCAAAACTAAACTAGATTTTGGTACATGGTAATACTTTATGTAGAATTAAGATGAAACTTATTCATTTAATTTAATTTAACTTGCGCGTAAAACTTCTTAATAATAATAAATAGTATATTTTTTAAGAAAATAGTTTTGAAATGTAAGTAAAATACATATTTCATTTTAAAAATATAATATAAATAATTAAATTTAAATTCAAAATTAATTTGAAAAAAAATCAATTTAAAATTTTATAAGACAAAAAATTTAAATAACTGGATGAGATTTTTTACATTTAAATCCATATTTTGTTTAAATAAAGTTGATTCAAACATTTGCATGATTGAGTCAATGCAACCCAAGTCTAAAGAAGTAGAATTTCATTATAAAATAAGAAATATACGAGGATACAAGAAAGTAACTCTTCTTCCCTCTTTAACTTTTCACGAAGAACTTGCAGCAAACTCCAAGTCTAACTATTCATTCAATGTTTTTACACTTGTTCCTATCACTCTCTCACTCTCTAACATTTCTACATGCCTTAGACAAAAGTTTAGAGAACTTAGTCACTCAAAACTTCACATGTTAAGAAGAAAAGAAGTCGCAATACCACACTAGATGAGGATCACATAAAGTTATAAGATTAGGCTCATCTTGAAATGGTTTTTTCTTTCAAATTCACAATATCCAATCCATATTTCATAAAATAGATTATATTTAAAATTCATATTCATTTTAATTAGATTAAATTAATTTAAATATTTTAATTCAATATAAACTAAATTAAATTTGGTTAAATTTACTTTGCCAATTAAATAAAATCTAATTTGGGATTAGCTTAATTAACTTGAAATGATACCAAATCAATTCAACTTGACATAGTTTTGACTCGATGTAAGTCTAATTTCTCAATCGAACGTAAGTTCAATTTGATTTAGTCTATGCTAACTCAATTTGCCTTAATCTCACTTGAGCTTGACTCCTCACCTAACTCAACTCAATCTAAGTTTGGTCTAACCTAATCTCAATTAGTCTTTATCCAACCCCAACAAAATACTAATAAACATGTGACTAGGTTGACTCAACTCAACATGGCATGAGATCGACCCAACTCAACTTGATATGGCCATAATGTCTTAGTCCAAGACATACCTAAATTACTTGGTCCAACTAGGCCCAAACCATCATGGTCCCACCTAGGCCCGACTCGACCTATACATAATCAAAGTCATCTTGACCTTGGTCTTTGGCCCATCCAAACTACACTTATCTGTATATAGGCCTAGCCCAACTTGATTGAATGTGGGCATACTCTTACTTAAGTTTAAATGACGTGGGATGGGCACTAGTTAGTTTGACATGAACCCAACTCGATGCAGGCCCATTATTGCCCAAATCCAGCCAAACTCAACATGGTCAAACTTGACTCAATTTTCTTTGTACCAACAAGGGATGACTGAAGTAACGAGAAACACTAGAAGTGAGGTTGAATAGTATTTCTGGAAATCTTTTATGACGTTGATATTTGACAACCTTTGATAGGGATTGATGATTTTCATGAGTCGCAAAACCCTTGACATGTAAGACGTTGTTCTAACATAAGCGTTTATAGCTTGATTGTTTAGTTATTCTTTTGTAATGTCTAGGAGAAGTGGATTTTAATGGAAGGTGTGTATAACGATGAACGTGTGTGTTAATTGTTTGCCTTGCAAGTATATGCTACAGTTATAGAGCGAAGACACTAAGCACACAGATTTTATATTGGTTCACTCAATTGAGATACGTCTATGATGGAAACTCCTTTGACTAGATTCATCAAGTCTCAAAGCTTACAACTAGAGATGCAGCGGATGAAATGGAGGTGCATCGGAATTGAAGTGTTTGAAGGTGTTTGAAGTGTGGTGTGTTAGTGTTACCTCAAGCTCAAAAGGCCTTCGTACTAAGGAAGGAAGCTGGAGGAGAGGTAGAGAATTCAGATTCAAAGAGACTAAAGAGCAAAATATGGATGAACATATTTCAGCAGCATTTCACTAAGTATAAAAGTGATTTTCTACAAAGAATGGGCCCTCCTATTTATAGGTAAGGGGAAGCCTCAATTTTGGTCAAACTTTCCTTCAAATTTTGCAAAACAAGGTCAATTATAAAGGCTAGCAGGAATGACACAATACCCATGCTGAATCACACAAAAAATGTGGCCTCCAAGTGGCAACACACACGTCAGCGCTAGGTGCCAAAGATATTGGTTGAGTTGTTACAAAAAACTATTGACGAGGTAAGAATGATTCAAGAAATAATGAGAGGAACACAGAGTAGACAAAAGTCTTATATGGACCAAAGGAGAAGACCTTTGAAGTTGGAGATCACGTGTTTATGCGAGTGACACCAACCACAGGAGTTGGGAGGGATATTAAGTTAAGGAAGTTGTCACCAAAGTTTATTGGACCATATCAAGGGCTTAATAGGATTGGTCCAGTAGCCTATGAAATAACACTACCACCTCGGGTGGGAAACTTGCACAATGTTTTTCATGTGTCTCAATTGAGGAAGTATGTGCCAGATCCAAGTCATGTGCTAGAAGTGGATGACATTCAAGTTAAAGAAGACCTAACCATTGAAGCAGGATCAATACGAGTGTTAAATGTGCAAACTAAGAAGTTGTGAGGGAAAGACATTCGCATAGTGAAAGTACTATGGGATGAAGCTACTCACAAAATGACATAGGAATTATAGGAGGTTATGAAGAAGGAGTATTCTTATCATTTTGGTAAGTAGATCAATTTTCGGGGACAAAAATTCTTTTGAGGAGGGGTAAATGTAAGACTCGAGGAAATTGTAGTAGTTAGGGAATGAAGTGCTTATGAGACTTGAGTATTATTGTTTGGTAATTGGTGTGTATTGCTTAGGTGTTTCTTTTTATGATTATAATTTCTATGTCTATTTTTTAATATTTTTTTATTAAGTAGAACACATGATTAATATGTTGTTATTTTGGTGATTGTGTGTGTGTGATAGTACCAATGTTTTGTGTTGGCATGTTGATATAAGGGTGATTTATGATTGAATAGGTATGTGTTCAATTCCATAAAGGAAAAGAGTTTAGGATAAACATAGATTTTAAGTGTATTTTTGGCCTAGGGGCAAAATAGTCTTTTTACCTTCATTAAATGGTGCATAAATTAAGTTAGGGGGTGTAGAAAGTAAAAGAATACAAATTAAAATCTGAAATTAAAAGATTACGTGAATCCTTTTCGAAGAGATAGTTGTTGATATATTTTAAAAACTAGTTGAGATAAAATATGAGAAAAAGTCTTGGTGGGTTTTCGAGATAAAGTGAGAGACTTTATTAAACCCAAGAAGATAGAGATAGAATAAAAGAAGATAAAAAGGAGAAGGGGAAATTAGGGTCTACACATTGTCGTTTATATCTAAAAACGAAATTGAGAGATAAGGGGGAGAAAAGATGTTTTCTAGGAGAAAAGAGGAAGAGCTACAAAAAACCTTGGTGCAAGGGCGAATTTGTGGTGTTCTTGAAGTTAGATAAAACCCTAGTATTGGCCAAGGTATGGGGAAGCTTATCATTGTTTGTTTTCTTATTTGTTTGTATGATGAGTAGGGTTTGCTTTTGATTATCTTGAAAGATAATGTAGTTTTGATGCATGTGGATGTATGAGAATATGTTATGCATGGTTATAGGATTATATCAAGGTTGTGTTGGGTTTTCCCTATGAATGTATGTATGATTTTGTTGGATTATTCCATAATAGAGTTTGATGCTAAGGGGGAACAAAGTTATGATAATTGAGGGTTTTATCATACAAATATATATTATAATGATGGTATGATACTCATATGCAAAATATAGGGTTTGTTTGGGTTATAATTTGCATAATGATGGGTTTTGGATAATTCAAGTGATGTAATATATGTATTATAGTTTGTTCATAAGGGTATGTGAGGCTTGAATGCATGCATGATGTTTTGAGGGAGTTTACTCGTGATTTAGAGTTGTTGCATGTGTGTTTGTAAACTTGAATTTTTTCCAAGATGTGTTTCGATTCAACAATAATCAATTATCATTAGTTATAATCGATTATTTGTGCATTGGTTGTGAGTTGTGTGTCGAGAATAATCGATTATCTGAGATGATAATCGATTATCACTTCATGTGCATGAATTCTGGCGAGTTGTTATGTAGAATCACTGAAATAATCAATTATCTTAAGTGATAATCGATTATCATAGGGTAATTTTTGTATATGTGTATGTTTAAGGAATAATCGATTATCAGTTATGATAATATCGATTATCCTAGAGTATTTTTACTAAAATTAGTGCGTTTTGATGAAGAATGGACATGAATCAAGCTTGAGGAGCTATGGATTGTGAAGATAATCATAGAATGAGATTAATGGTTATGATTAAGGTCGGTTTTGACTTGTAGTTGAGTGTTAAACTGATTTTTGTCGCCTAAAATCAGAACAAGCTAGATTTCCCCACTAATGAAGTATAAGGACAACCTAGGTATCAATCCTCGGACTCGGATACAATTAAGCTCAAAGTGTAGAATTAAATCTTGTACTATTTACTAACTATTAACTACTACAAGGTGGGGCAAGAAATTAAATGAAGAAATTTAAAAAGAAAATAGTAAAGAAATCAAATCTGTTTAAAAGAAAAATAAAGAAATAAAATGTAATTTGGAATAAAAGAAAATAATTGAGAATAGAACTCTAAACTAGAAATTAAACTAATATGAGAATTAAATGCATCTAAAATAACCTAAAACTAAAACTGTAAAAGAGCAACTCAAATTGGAAATTAAAAGCTAAACAAATCCTAAAAGTCAAATGAATATGCTCATGTATGAAGTAACTGAACTTAAATGTTGCAGACACAGATGTACAATCTAAAGTAAAGAAAAGTCAACAAGAAACACCTAGAACTAATGATCAAAAGCAAAGAATCAGGGAAGAAACTTATGAATCAGAACCAACTCTAGTCTAAGCACGTGTAAAAAACAATAACCTACACTATCAACATCATTATTATCATTCACAAATTGAACATTCTCAAACAGAAACTAAAGGAAAATAAATCCTAAATCTATAACATTTCCAAATAACAGAAAACTAAACTATGAAGAAACAGTACCTAAATCCTCACTAATCAAAAGCAATATAACAATCTCAAAAGCAAAATTGAAGTCATAGGTGAAATGCACATTGGAGTGAATAAAAGATTGCTTAGAGTTCTTAGGAAGACTTCCTGCGAAGTTGAATCCCAATACAGGGTATTCTAGGTAATTTTGGAGAACCGCAGTTGACTTTTTCCACTAATTTGTCCAACCAATGTTCATTTTCCAATTCATCAATCTAAAATTCACAAACAAAATTTAAATGTGCAAATGATTGAGGATAAAGTTTCAGTTACACTCAGAAAGACATTCTGACTAAAGTAAGCCCATCACAGGGACTTATAGTTCATATTTTAGAACTTACAGTGGTAATTTCTACTCATTCTTAATCAATGCAAATTTAAATCTGATAAAAGAAACACAAATTTGAATCAATCTTTATGCATTGGACTCATCTCTGACTCGAGAAGACATCTCGAAAATGCATGCTCACTATGGAGTCATATAATTCCCAAAGGAACCATAAAATTGTAGAGATACAAAATCCAAATCATTTTAAATGAAAAACAAGAAACACAATCACACAAGAACATACAAAAATCAAAATAACAGAATCATATAACACTCGACAAATAGAAACACCAAGAAAGAACATATTATTAACAAGAAACACAGAGAACAAGAAAAGGTATCGAATAAAATGCGCAATTGAAGCCACCACGGGCTGTCACCACCGTGAGTATGCGCTCCAAAAGTAAGGAGAACAAAAACCTACTCTATAGAAAGCGTAAAAACACCCTAATCTACAAAGCGTGAAACTGTATCTGAAAAAGTGTGTAAAGTCTGTTTACATGGTGGAGAAGCCCCTTTATATAGGGTTTGAACCAGAACAGAGAAAGAAAAAGGGGAAAAAAGGGATGGGGAACCTTTGACGCTTCATGCTTCCCATCAGACGACTCATGTTTGCTCTTCTCAATTTGCTTTTCCACCATCGGATCATCTTCAACCTCTCTCGCCGGTTCGATCTCCTCCACACGTGCACTGAGTTGGCTTCCTTCTCTTTGGATAAGTGGCACATGAGGACAAGCCAAGCTTGTTCCTCCCTCGTTCTCTTCTTTATTTCCCCCTTTTCTCCAAGCCCTAACTCAAGGACTATCTTTTCTACCAAATGACTTGCTTGAGTGTGCTTTGCAAATGAGAATGAGGGTAGGAGACCCCAAAGGCAGCTGTTGCCAAGACTCCAGTACGTTGCGTTTCACTTAAGCCCATCCATGCTTCAGTTCAAGTGCATCAGCCCACTTTATGGCAGCAGCCCAATAGAAAACACCAAGATCCAGCTTGTCCAGCAATAGTCCAATTCAGCGTGGTAGTAGTGCAGCGGCCCAACTCTTCTCAATTTAATTTCATCTGCAGCACCAGCATTGCAAGGGCCCAATCTGCACCAACTCAACAAAGAAAAAAAAACAAATCAAAATTAAAGAAAGAAAAGAAAATCAAAGAAAAGAATTTTTACCAAAATATTTTCTAAAAAATATAAATTTTCTAATTATTTAAAAACTCTACAAAATATACCTAAAAACCTATTTTTAACTAAAATTTTACAAATCTAAAGATTTAAAGAAAAATCCTAAAACTAGCCTAATTATACCCAATTAAAAACTAAAATACACTAACAAGGAGTTCTAGACATAGAAAAGATTGCAAATTTGGAGAGTTATCAATTAGATTGGAGCATGAGTGAGTGTTAGGGTGTACTTGAGTATGTCGTTGATGAGCATGACAGTGAAGGATAAGTCTACTTGATGACCTTAGTAAATATTGGTTCTATTTGTGCATAGGTGCTTCCTTTACCTTATGTGCATAGGAACGGTTGTTTGGGTATTGAACCTTCCTTGTATTGGGGGTGATGGTGTCTTCGTTTCCTTGTGTGGCAAGATTACATGTTCCTTAGATGGATTGCAGGACTACTCGAGTGTATCTGTATGAGGAAGCCACATATTGGGCTGTAGGAGTGGCTATAGTCAGTGAGGTGGTACAACAGTGTGATTGATCCTTTCAACTATGGTGTTATAGTACGGTGATGCTCATGGCCTTGTTCATGATTGGGATAGTCATGCTTGTGGTGTATATATGATGATCATAGTATTTGAGATGTTTCAGGCAATGCTATGTTGATAGCAGTATTACTATAATGGTTATAGTAAACAGTTAGCTTAGGCGCTAATGAATGGATAGACCGAGCACTAGTGCATTAAAGGGAAACGACAACGGTTAATTTTACCTAGCTACACCGGTTCTGCAACCGAGACATATACAGGCGAGGTAAAAAGTCTATCATTTTTTGCCTCGGGTCTGAACCGAGGCAAAAAAGTGTATGCTTTTGCCTCGGTTCAAATGCAACTGAGTTCTTTACCAGGCAACAGAGGGGGGTCTTATGCCCTAGTTTAAAGTTGAACTGAGGCATTTTTTTTAATTTTACTCAGGAAATCAACATCAAATTGAAACTTGTCTAACACAGTTTATAAAAAATTTAACAAAAATGCATAATAATAAGATATGGGTAACAGGAAATACCAATTTTATATCACATAAACCTCATGAAATAGACAAGATAAAATTCAAGATAAACGCAGACCGAGTTCATAACTAGCAACTTATGGTGGCAACAAAAAGTACAACAATAACGCTTACAACAAAATAAAAATCCAAAATGCAAAGGACCAAAATAACCAGCAGTCATCCTTCACTCCTTCCTTCGCTTATGTTGCTGATTCAGATCATTGTCCTTAATTTCCTCCAGGACCTTATCACCAGAATCAGAAGGTTTTATAACCTCGGCTGCATCATCCAAACTTTCATCATTATCATCATTTTCGTAATTTTCATTTGACTCGTCAAGGTTTTCTTCTTCAGGCTTCTTTCCTCATGATTCTATCAAATTCATCATTTCCCTATTAATCTGTAATAAAATAACATAAATGACAAAACAAAAGTGAGATCAAACAAAAATAAAAATTTGTATTGGGTGAGTGAACAATTGTAGAATACTCCAACCTAAGAAGCATAATCACACAAATTCAAGAACCCATCCAAGAATGTTTGCTAGTAGGCAAGGGTACCCGAGATCCAAACCTTAAGGTCATAGGCGTAGAATAGAGAACAGAGAAATCTTTGAGCCGAGATCCGGTTCTTTGAGCCCTTTAACCAAACAGTTGGTGATTGAAACCTGTAGAACAGAAATCCAAAAAACCCCAAACCGGTGCGGGCGCTGATAACACCGGAGTCCCTTGTGGCGACCTTAGAGATGGTGCTGCTGCAGTAAGAAACTCGCCGCCCAATCTCGTCGGAGAGCATCACAGCTCCTTGATCTCCTCTAGTCGTTGCTTCCTCCTTCACGCCCTACCAGTAAGTTTACGTCTTTGACAACGACGGCTGGTGGGTGGGCGAGATCTCCATGGCCACCGTCGGGGTCAGTAGGAGCGCCATCATCTAAAACACCGAAACCCCAAGGCACTACCTTCACTGCGAGCAGTGGTGACGGGGCGCAATAGAGGAGGGGCGACCACGGTGACGGAGGCGCGACGAACGTGGCGGTGGAGACACAAAGAGGGAGGCGCGAGTAGTGGTGGTGGAGAGCAAAGTGTAGAAGAAACGTTCGCTTAGGTGGTGGAGAGCAAAGTGGTGGAGACCGATGCCTAAAGGTTTCACTTTATGCTTTTTGTGCGTTATGTGCCTCGGTTCTTTCTGATAACCGAGGTAGTAACTTTGTTTCCAAAAAGGTGTGATATGAAAGGTCAAAGTTGAGTCAAATCTGGAAGGTTGTACACCTCAGGTGGTTATTTAACCGAGGTAATAGAATTGTTATGCCTCGGTTCCCCTTGAACCAAGGCCTATAAGTTCGCTAAAATTGCAAAACTGCCACCACGTTTTCATATACTTCGGTTTTTCACAAACCGCAGCGTATTAGCCGCATTAGTATCCCAATTCTGCACTAGTGGAGGGTCTATGCGTGAGAGTTAGTGATGACATCAAGGTTCAAGGTTCAAGGGTCAAGGATCGAGGATTGAAGTTCAAGGATTGAGAATTGAGTAATTCATTATGATTAAGTTGTCATGTTAGAGGATTATGAATCTTGTTATTACTGTTGGATATGGGGTGGTTTATGATTGATATATTCCATGTGTTTATATCTTATAATTAATATGATTGATTTATCATTAGTTTACCCCATACGTGTTTGTGTTTGTGTGTTGTGAATAATGTTATCAACAATAATTGTATAATGTGTTATACGTGAACGGATGATGTTGCATATGATATTGAGACATGGTAGATTCGAGAGATGACATGGGACAGACTTAGGATTTTTATTTAAAGTTATTACATTTGAACTTTAAGATAATATAATTGAAATTATTTTATTTCCTTCATTCTTTCATTGGACAAGTGCTTCGGAAATATTATGTTTTGAATAAGTTATGTCGTTTAAATGTTAAGGTCTTAAAAAAAATACGTTTTCGCGCTATGATAATGTTTTGAATTTTACCGATTTCTGAATAACCCGTGACACCCTGAAATTTGGGACATTACACTCCGGTTTTTGAATAAGTTATGTCGTTTAAATCTTAAGGTCTTAAAAAAATATGTTTTCGCGCTGTGACAATGTTTTGAATTTTACCGGTTTTTGAATAACCCGTGACACCCTGAAATTTGGGACGATATACTCCGCATGATTTTGTTAATATGGTTGAAGTTTTCGTAAGACTTCTCCAGGGAGTTGAGCTTGTTGACGATTTTTTGAAATCTACTGAACATGCTCTAGATATTTTCGTTTTCCAGTATGGTGAATAACTCGCACTGTCTGGTTAGTTGACTAATCTTGTTTCTTTTAGCCTCGTTGGAACCCTCGTACGTAATGACCAAGGTATCCCACATTTCTTTTTCTCCTTGGTAGGCGTGAATTTTTCGGTATTCTTCTTAAGATAGAGCACACATTAGTGAATTGTGAGCTTTTGAATTTAATAGATATCGTTGTTTCTTCTCATCTGTCCATTTGCTTCTTGAGAGCGACTTTACTTCTTCATCAATGGGTATATAGTTTCCTTTTTCTACGACTTCCCACACGTTAATATGACATGATTCAAAGAATGTGATCATTCATTGTTTCCAATAATCAAACTTCTTTTTTTTAATAGAGGAATTCAATTGAAAGCATAACCTCTGTTTTTCATGTCTCAGGATCGTTTCCTTGAGTCGTGTTAAGAACTAACCCCGCGAATTTAGTTCTGCTACCAACTGAAGTACTTGAAAAACACTAGAAGGGTAGGGAGGGGGTCGAATAGTGTTATTGGAAAACCTTTTGGCCTCGATTCTTGAGTATTCTCAATATTTTTTTATGAAGCATCCATTGGTTAAAGACAATTTGTCAGAGCAGGCTTGTTTTTTCAGTACTTTGACAAAACTAGGTAGTACTATTTATATGGCACCACTTTTGATGGAGAGAACATTCTGTGAATCTCTTCTTTGTTCCTAATGTTCACTTCTGATTTGTATAGGATGGAGCAGGTGGATTCATGTAATAGGTATTCTGTAGAAAGTAGAATACATATGCATACAACAAATATTCTTTTCTCTTATCACTTCTGTTATTTTAAACGTAGAACATTTAATGGCATTTAGTGTCTGTTCATAACAACAAAATGTTTTTTTATGTTTTTTACTATTCAGGTAGGATTTATCATTTAAGCTTCACTAAGATACCAAGATGTTGATTGAAGGCTTCATCGTTGGATGAAGTGAATTGTTTAGCACATGGTATCATTTAGCCTATGTAAACGTTTTAAGATTTTTCTTTATTTAGAAAGTGCTTTTAGCAAGTTGTTTTCTATCACAAGTTTTTGGAATATTAATTGAGACTTTAAAAATGCTTTCCAAAAACAGTCTAGACACTTTTACCTTTCTTAATATATTGAGAGTTAATTGATTACCATCAGGTACAATATAACGTTTGTGTTTAGCAAGACTCTCGTTGATGCTTTTGCATGCGAATTGTTTAGTGGTGCGTCCAATTTATACCTAGGTGTTTTTCTAAGACTTGGCTAAGTTACTTGATTTTCAGAGTATTAGTTTTCATTACCTATATTTCATCTTCTGGTATTTTAGTGATAACATTGTCATATGTTAATTTCGTTTAAGTTTTTTGTTAAACCTCAAAACATATGAAAGCATTTAGACAATTCAGTCTTATAGAAGATCTTGTCTTAACATAGACACCTTCTCTAGTAAGAAGACCGTTGGACTAAGAAATTAACCAAGAACTTTTCCTTAAGCAAAATTTGAACTTGTACGATGTGACAAAGCAAATGACTTTAAGGAAACATTTCCATAATATTATTCTTCTCTCACAACGTGTTTTTCTTCTTTGACGTGATTATGGTCATATATTTCTACTTTATTAATTTACACGAATATCAAGAGACATAGTACATAAGTATTGAAGTACTTTTTCGTACACGCATTAAATATTTTAAACATTAATGAACATTAAGCAGTGTAGCGTGTTCAATTTATTTTTTTCATTTCACTAATTAATGCATCATTTGGTGAGCAAAATGTGTATTCCTCAAATGATAAGAATATAAGATGTTTTCTCAAGGCTTAAAGAGATTTGGTGGTCACTTATCAGATGATATCTTCTATAGAATGTTTTTCTTGATATAACATTGTATGAACATATTTATTTTAGTCTTGGTGTTATATAAGGATAAACTTTTGTTTTCCATAAGAAGTTAGCTTATTTGCCCATAGAGTCTATCGAAATTTGCAATGAGAGGCACTTGTTCTTAGACGGTGTTTATGTCTTTCTAATTCATTCAATTCAGTTTAGTCTAGAAAGGATTACTTCAACTCTCGACTTAAGACGTTATAAGATGCTTCTTTGCTAAACGATTCTTGATTAAAAATAACTTTTCCTAAAAAATGATATTCCTACATATACAATCCCTAGAGACATTATTCATAAGTCTCGTGAATGTGATAAATGCATTAATGATCCCAAAAGACATCATCAACCACTCATATGATCCAAATTTGGTCTTAAAATCGGATGTCTACTCATCACCCTATTTTATTTCTTATTTGTTGATAACCACTCTTTAGATCAATTTTAGAAAACATAAGGGACCCAAGCAACTCATCAAGCATGTCATCTAGCCAAGAAATGGATGTTTATACTTAATGGTTATGTTATTTATTACTCTACAATCAGAACACGTTCTCCACTTGTCAGCCTTTTTGGGGACTAACAAAACTGGCACAACACAAGGGCTAAGACATTTTTTAATCCAACCCTTCTCCTACAACTCTTAGACTTAACATTCTATATCCTTGGTTTCTTGGGTTTGTCTTATAGGTTGATCTATTAGGAAGACTAGCCTCAGGTACTAAGTCAATTCGGTGTTCTATTTCCCTAAGAGGAGGAAGCCCAATAAGTCCTTCCTTAGGAAATACATCACTAAATTCTTTCAAAAGATTTTCAATGTTTGAAGGTAGACTCTTAAGCTCAAGAGAAGTGGCAATGCATTGTGAGTGTTTCTTTACATAAAAGGAGGTATGGAGGTTGTTCAACATTAAGAACTCTTTTTAAATATATTTTTGTCAAAATGTTCTCATGTTGAGTGACCTTCGGGGAAGGAACACCAAGCTTCCCCACCTTAGATTTATCTTTACTTACTAGACTTTGGTTTTGACTTTGACTTGTTTATTTTTCTTCATTCATGTTATTTATCATTTGGACTTGATTCTCTACCACTTGAGATAGTGAGAAAGAATGAAATACAAATTTCTTCTCCTTGTGAGTGAAGGTAATCTCATTGGTAAAACCATTATGCATGGTTCTTTTGTCATATTATCATGGTCTCCCAATAAGATGTGACAAGCATCCATAGCGTCAACCCATAACTTTGAAGAAATAATGAAGAAGATGTACTTATCTCTTGAATAATGTCCAACCATGGTTATAGATACCACAAGGTGAGTCCATCTTCAAGCAAATTCCTATGCGTATGACTTGAATGGAGCTCGGAAGGAGTGTGGTGCAAAAGCAAGGAGTAAAGAGAGGATAAGCGATTTGGTTGTGGTGAGTAGAAGGTCTCTCAAGAGAGGGGAGACCAACTCTAGAGAAAACCTAAGAAGGAACTCTAGCCTAAGATGATTTACAAAAGTAAAGTCTAGAGTCATCTCAATAAAGTAACTTTACCACACTCATGAATGAATTTACAAGGTCTAGACTCCTTTATTTATAGGAACAAAGGAAAACTAGTGTCTCCAAAATAGAAAGGGAAAATTTGAGTCTAGAAAAGCTGAATTTTGGAGCCAAAAGAGAGAATACAAGAAGTGTGACTCGCTACCAAGCAAGTCACACCTCCCATGCCCATGAGGCGCACAAAGGACAACTCTAACCTAACCTGGTCTCTAAGTTTGTATATACTAGGGTAACAAACCCTAATTTTATGCGTCTCACTACCAAGCCCAAATTCCAAGCCCATCTCCTTTTAGGTCCAAAGTTACCTATTAGACCCAATGCCCATCAAGGCCCAATTATATGGCCCAAAGAAAAACTCTATACTAGAGTACAAGGCTCAAAATTAAACATATTCTAATATTTACAAATATAGAGTCATAGGCTAGGTCTTCACATCCTCCCTATCCCATGTGAACTTCATGTTGGGTCTCATGCTCAAAAGAGGCATAATATTTTAGTATCCTTCTAGTCATAGCTCTACTTGTGGGTCCTTTAGCAAGAGGTATGTCATCATAAGAAAGAGACATTTGAAGAAAAGATAGCCTAGTTGATGCAAGATCAAGAGCAATAGAAAGAACGCATACACCGATAAGAATAGCATACAGATCTTATTTTATAGCACATTTAGTTGAAGAATATTATGTTAAACCCTTTTGATCCTCCTACCAATAGAGATGATGTAATAGACGTTCTAGTGATGGTAGTCAACATGAAAATTAATTTGATTTAATTATATGACGAAAAACTTGCATATGTATTTAGAACTAATTTCATTTTAGTTTTATATTGGATCATGTTATATACTTTTTTTACTATATCGAGCTTATTGTTATTTAGTATAATTAAATATGCAACATTTATAAGGAGGTAGAAAATTTAATATAAGTGGGTTGATTTAGCCACCAATTTAGTCACTAGTTTATCCACTAATACTATTTTAGTTGAATTAAACCTTATATATTTGCGACTGAATTAATGATTGAAAATAATTTTATTAAATTAAAATTTGTTCTTATTATAGATTAGAAGTTTGATGCTAAATTGGTCTCCAATATTTCAAGGTGACCAAATTTTTAGTGACCGATTAATAACTACAATTTCGGCTGTGGTTACATAGCAATCAATTTTAAAATCAATGATTAACTATTTTGCGACTAAAATTTTCATCACTATCTATTTTTTATGTCAAATTCGGTAGTTAAGGGTGTTTGTGACCAATTTTACCCTAATTGATTTCGTTGGTGACTAAAATGGTTTTTAATATATATATATATATATATATATATATATATATATATATATATATATATATATATAAAAATAAATAAATAAAAAGTGAAGATATACATTTTAGTATTAGGAGTGAATATACAACTACTGCACTATTGCATTTTTTTTTCATCGGCAAAATATTTTGTATTTTATGACTCTTTTCCTCTCAATATTTTGGGTAACTTTCAAAATCCATATCAAATTTCTCATGAAATTCATTTATTGCTTTTTTATAGAGAAAATCCTTGAAATTATATATGTTTCCTACCATAAGAATTATTTTCTAATTTGTTATCTATAATTTCTCGGACCACCTTGTTTATAATATATAAAATATTTTTACACCTTCGTTTAATCGGAAATTACGATGTTTAAGTTTGCGTACTGCTAAATAATTACATTAAAAACTGTATTAAATATTTCTATAAAAACAATAGTATAAATTTGGTGTATAGGATTCATATATGGCTTTTAAAGTCTAGTATTAGTGATACATGCATTAAGAGTTATATTTAGATAAAAAAAAATACCTTAACATTTTTGTATCTATATATTAGTAACTGAAAACTAGTATAGTGTTAAAAGAAATATGATATATAAACTGCTTTTAAATTGCAAGATATAAAAACTGAATTCATTCTATTTTGTATTTTTTTTTCTTCTTCTTCATTTCTATATAAAAATTATCTACATATATGAAAAAAAAATATTAAGAAAAATCCTCTCTTGTTTTCCTTTTATCTCCCTCAATTGTAAACTAATTATACAAAATAATATTTTTCAAGGTCCTTTCATAAATACATATAGAAAGAGAGAAAGTTCCATTATTTTGTACAATAATTTTCTATATATATATATATATATATATATATATATATGTGTGTGTGTATATATATATATATATATATATATATAACACTTTTTTCTGCTAAATGTTGAGAGTATGTATGGGACCCCCCGATTTTGTATTTATCGAAAGCATTAAAATAGTATAAATTGATTGTTCAGAGAATGTCATCCAAATTGTAAAAGAAAGAAAGAAATTTTAATAAAGTAATTAAACACATATGCTTATTAGGTTAGGCACCTAAAGAAAGTTGTTTTCTGAACGTGATATATTCTAGAATAGATTTGAAAGGGGTCAAGCTTTTCATCAAAATTTTAAAAAACACAAATTATTAGAAAACATTAAGAATAATGGTCATAATAGCAATAATCATAGGAAGAGAAGAAAAAGAGTAAACACGACATGAAACGTAATGAGCCTAGTTGAATGATGAAGTTGGAATATTGGAGAAAATAAAAGTGACATATGATGAGGTTATAGCTAGCAACATCATTTTCATTGGGACACTGATGATTATTCGATGGAGGCTCCTCATTGGTTGGTGAACCCCAACATCATCATTCTTCACCCTCCCTTGTTTTCATGCAACAAATCAGGGTTTTCTGATTCAGAAACAAGCATGTAAATATGTGTACTTCTTCCATTTTCCATTTTTCTTTCTTTCATTCTTTCTTTTTATTCCCTCCCTCACCCCTTTTAGATAGATAAGCATTGTTATTATGTTTATTATTATTATTATTGGTATTCTCTTTCACTCTCTACACCTTTTCCATTTTTGCACTCTTTTTTCCCATGAAAGAAAGGGGAATTAAGAAAAACGCCAAGAGCAATTTGTGGTAGTGCAATAAAACAAAAGGAGCCGAAGAAGTCTCAACCATATATTTATAATATTATATTAAAAAAAAGATGGTTAAGTTTTCCTCAAGCATGAAACCACAATGAAAGCTTTGCTTTGAATGGAAAGGAATGTGCATTAGCATGTTTTCCATTTGATCAAATGAAACCCCCAAAAGCTCCATACTCACGAGAATCATCAACCCTTTCTTTTCTTCCAATATTCGATAGCATGCTCTTACCCATTCCTTCGCCACCTTGCTAGCTACATATATATCCTATTATTCACACATATATTTTTATATTCATACCATAAATAAATAAATATACACATCACCCTTATTTTCTCACACCCCTTTTCACCCTATTGCGTTTAATCCCTTCCCTCTTATCCCTTTCTTTCTTCACACACTCACTTTGTTTCCACTTTTGTTCTCTTCCTCCCATCTTATCACTTTAGCCTCAATTATGTGCCTAACCTACACACAAACGGGTAAAACAAGGGAATGAAAATACTAGGCACACATTCAAATATTCTATTAAGTGTATTTATATATATATATATATACGTATATATATGTACATGGTCATTCATTGATGGATGGCTTGAGCAAGGTGCATGTATATACCCACAAGACATGTACATGATTCGTATGTGTACGAAACATGTATAATTTGAACAAATGTCGTAAAATAGATTTAACACAACAACAACTCAAAGTGTGGAGTGTTGGGTAGGTAGACATGTGGTGACTAGGTTTCTTTAGACACAAGATTCAAGCGGCAGTCAAGAAACCTAGCATTGTTGATGTTTTTGTTGTTGGTTTCAGTAAAACAGTTTGAAATAATTATAATAGTGTGTCTTTGTGTCCTTTAAAAATATTCTGGAAATTCCACCATCAGAGGCATCTTCTGCACGGATTCTGGGAATTAGTCACGTGCTTCATCAACTTGATTAATTACCCTTCATTACTCATTCATAGTTTCTGTCTTGACATTAAACAATTCTCATTATTATGTATGGTTAATAACTCAAGTAATAGTCCAAAGTAGAATTTCTTGCAATTTAAATATAATTGTTAGTACCCATTTGTCCATTTATTTATAATTAATATGAAAATTTCTATTTTAATTATCAAAAGCATCTCGAAATTAACTTTAAAGGGTAACAATAGTCAAACCTTGGTGGGAGGCACTAGCAAGGAAGCCACAACACATCCTTTAACTTCAAAAGTTGAAAAAACAAATGCATTTCCTTGGGAATTAATTCTCACCACTCTTGGTGAGATGTCAAAGAAATATTCCACACAGCATAAAATATATATTAAGTGTACCGCAAATGAAGATCATTGAAGGGCATGAAAATATGGTTCCTAATAAGTACTTGAAAGTAGTATTGCACTAGATTCGTTACAATTAAGAGAATTAAATACAAATGGAACTGAAAAACAAATAAAGACATTAATTAATTAATAAAATAAACCCACTAATTTATAACAAAAGAAAAAAATGTACATGAGCATCATCAAATCCTTCTCCTTAATTGATCTACTCAGTAAAAACCTAACTATAACAAGACCTGGATAATCTATTTAATCAATCATAAATCTATACAGTATAAGTATCCCAGAACCTTTTCCATGTCTAACATATAACATATATCTCTGTATATATATAATCAGAAAATAGATAACTATGGTATATATATACCATAAATCAACAAACTTGCTTTGATTAGTTTCTTGCTTGATCATGTGTTTTATTTGATCTTGTTCAGTAATCATCCCAGAGGCAATCCAAATCTGAGAGGGTAGCAACTGATGAAGGAGCTTGATCAAGATCCTCGTACAATGCCTTGTTCCTTCCCATGTTGTCTTGCTTTGACACCACCGAGGAAGTGTCAGTGTTTCTGTCGTTACTGAGGCACGTGTCTTGAGAGGCACTGACCACAGTGTTGGAGAATTGCTCCCTCTTGCACTGCTGGAAACTGTTGTTGCCTTGGTGCATATAGTAATCTTGGAACATGTTGAAGGGTGAGGTTGTGTTTTGAAGGGGGTTATGATTGCTTGTGCCAATTCCCATTGGGTTGTTAGAGTTGAGATTCCCTTGGCAGGTGGAGGCATAGTTAACGTTGGTGAGAGGTGTCTCACAGATTCTGTGTTCTTCAGGCTTCATCATCATCATCATCTTCATCTGCATGTGATGATTGTTGTTGATGAAATTGGGAAGGTAATAGGGTGGTTCAGCCGCTGCTGATGATGAAGCTGATGAAGGTGTGTAAGTGTTAGTACTATTACTAGTACCCTTGAAATCATTGTCAATGTGTTTTTTGTGTGAGGGTTGATCAAAGAGAGGATCCACAAGAGGTGGAAGTGAAGAGAAATCAAATAGATCTTCTCCTACTGAGTTCATTCTCAGAAGGCCAATGCCAGGGTTAATTGGGAGTACCCTTTTGTTAACATCAGTGTTGCTCTTGTGGAAAACCTTGCTCACAACCCATTCATCCTGGAACAGAAGCAACACCCCCAAAGAAAAAAAAAACGAAAAAAGTAAGTATATGTAGCTGCAAGAATCTCAACAATTGAACTATATAAAGCAAAAGGTACACTCTTAGAGGACCACCTCAGAAAGAAAACTCTCAAAACAACCGAAAAAGGCACTTTTCTAAAAAGTGATGATTGAAATTTAAAAGCCAGGGATACTTGTGTGAGAAAGAAAATCCATGATCATTAAACAATCTGAACCTTTTCCATCCTCAAAATCCAGAGAGAAAAAATGGCATGTATGAAAAAGGAAAGAGAGAGAAAGAATTATACCTTTGCAGCCTTGGGAAGGTTGTAACATGCGAATTTTCCTTCCAATCTGAATTCGTGCATAACCCAATTTGTTTTCTCTCCCTTTGGGGCTCTTCCTCTATAGAACACAAGGGTCTTCTTCATCCCCACAAGATTGTTCTTCCCTTTGAAAATCTCTTTGTCCTTCCCAGTGGCCTTCCAATACCCAGATTGTGTTGCTCTATTGGTTCTCAACCCTGTTGGATACTTCCTATCCCTTTGGCAGAAGAAGTACCAATCTTTCTCCCCCATCTTTGCTTTCTCTACACACCCAAAACCCAATTCAGATCAATGAAAACGACAATGAAAGATGTTGCCAACATCATCGTCAGAATCAAAAACAAAGGTCAAAATCATAATTAACAAGAAAAAATCAAGGTAACTCACTGGGCAAGTCCCAAGGCTCACACTTGTTCAAATCAGCTTCTCCAATAGCAGTTGCACTGAAGGCTCTATCCAGCACTTTCTCTGTGAGATAACATGTGATGATCTCTTCATCTGTGGGGTGGAACCTGAAACCTGGAGGCAAATCCAAAGGCTCATCTCCTTTGCTAACCACAACAGGTTCTTCCATCATCAAAATCAAAAGCCTTAAACAACAACAACAACAACAAACTATCTAACTTGTTCTTCAAGAAGCAGATATATATGTGTGTATACACTGCTTGATGGCTTCAGTTATGTGTATGTATATGTATATATATAGATATATGTAGTATGTGTGATTCTTATATGTTATGTTGGATGAAAAAGAGAAGAAGAAGGGAAAGAAAGTTCAGAGAAAGAGGAAGAAAGAGAAGGAAATAGGCATAGCTAGGTAGATGTGATGAGAAGAAGAAAGTAAAAAGAAGAAAAGATGGTGTGCTTAAATAGAGGAGCGTCTAAACACAGCTCACACTTACACACGCTGTGAGATCCGTAGTGTAGAAGGCACTTATTCAACAAGCCTATAAATATTGCTTTATCCTTTTCTATTTTTTTTTTTCAACTTTGTGTATTTGATTCGTATGTCCTATTTCTCTATTTTTTTTTTCACCTATTGCATATATTTTAACAACTTTATTTTATTTTTCCTTGTCAGGTCATTCATGTGATTTTATATTTTGCATTCCTTTTTAGGTTATTCTATGTGTAAAAAAGTGATAAGAAATTATGTAAGAATAAAAACTCTCTACTCTTTTTTTTTTACTTGGATACGTTTTCGATTTTATAAATAATAAATTGTTTAATTTCCGTATTGATATACTTATTTGTTCCCTCTAAATGATGATATATATTAATAAATTATGAGTGATAAAAACCTTGTTAGTTTTAGTCATTTCTACAAATGAAAAAAAAAACGTTTTTAGTTCTTTTAATTTTAAATATACATTATTTTTATAATCTATACTTTATACAAAGGGGGAAATGATGAATTTTGAAGGATGAAAAGTGGTGCTTTTAAAATTAAAAGATTAAAAGAAGACAAAAATATTAGAAAAGAAAAAAATAAAATTTAATATTTTGTTTCAACTAATTAAAAACATACTTTAGTAAATAATATTTAAGCAGCAGAAGATGATAAGTGTTCTATGACGATTATAATTGCTTTTCTTTCCTCTTAAAAAAATTATATTTTGATTCTATAACATTTGTCGTCACCCACTTTGATCTTCGACACAGCAGTCTATTAAAATCTGCTTACGTTAATGAATATTTATATGTTCAGAAGATCTAAAATAAATCATTAATTATATAAACTCTAATTAAAAAAAACTATACGTACATAATATAAAAAGAAATATTTTTCCTAGCAGGAAACCTCATTTAAGAAGAAAAACAAAAGAAGCTACCCATAAATATTCTAAGATAGATGAGAATATTTGTAGGCTCTCAAAATTCTAGCCAGATTAAAATAAAAATAAGTTAAAAAAAATATAGATAATTATTTGAAAAAATGTGATCAAATCACTTAAAGAAATAGTTTTTCTGATAAAAACCAAAGAAAATTGTTATGGAAAAAGTGAATAAACAAAAGGGTAGGACCCTGTTGTTTGTTCTTGCCCATCAATTTTCAAAATAAAAAGTTGTTTCCATAACTTTATCCACTGTGTTCATCCAAAAATTCAACCTAACATCACTGGAGAATTTTCATTACCTGTTTCCATCACCAGCATTTCCACCTTCTCACACAAGCCTTGCTCTTGTAAGCTTCTCAAGACAAAAACAAAGTTTATATATATATAAAAGGAATGAACTTGGTTTTCTTATTGAAATTTTCCATTAAAAAATGTGTGATAATTAATATTATCACAGATTTTGTTGAATTTTTGTATTTGTCAACACACTTGCTCCCTAAGGTTGGTGGAGGTAGTTTTTGTTGGTAGCTGGCTTTGCTCAGCTTCTTCATTTAAGTTCACGTTGGCTTCTTGACTTCATTTGTTATATTAAAAACAATGAAAACAACATCTAAAATCAATTACTTTTAATATAATATAAGTTTAAAAGCAACTTTGCTTATTTAACATTTTTAAAGTTCGATTTTGTTTTTCTAAATTTTATTTGGTTTTCTAGTTCGTGTTATGTTTTTAAATTTGTTTTTTTATGGGTTATAATTATGAAGGTGGAAGTAGTTTCAGTTGGTTATTATATGGAGGTGCATGTGGAATTTTTGTTTTTTTATGTATATGTCAAACATGATATATAAAAGAAAATACGAAAATTGAAACTGTGAAATCATATTCCCACATAATTGATTATTTGTTAAAATAATTCATTGTGTTATATATTTTTAGCTTTTCGTGTTTAAAAAAAGACGTAATAAACTATATTTATGAAAATATCTACTTTTTAATATTTTTATTAGGAGGTAGACTTGAAGCGTAACTCAATTCCACAAAATCGACTTGTAGGGTGGGATTTACACCTCATTTATATATTATATTTTGACCTTATGTCTAGTCGATGACTTTCAATAATTTTGTAAATATTATAATATATAAAATAAAGTTTAATTAAAATATTTGTTATTATTGTTTTTAATTCAAAAACAAATTTTTCACTGATTTTTATTTATTTATTTCATTTTCCCCACTTTTACCTTTGAATTTAAAGAAAGTGACAATCCACGGTCTCAAACTCATAAGTCAAGGAAGAAAAAAAAAAGATGGGAACGTCAATTTCGTAAGAGATTTCGGTGTTTGATTTTAGTAGGCAATATGATATAACTGTGCGATGAGGGAAATCTAAAATTAAGAGTATTTAAATAATAATAATAATAATAATAAACTGTCATATAATTATTACTTTTCTTTTCTTTTCTCGTTCAGTTTTACACTATTTTTCATTACAAGTAAACATTTAGAAACAACAAAGTTTTGTATATCTTCGTTCTCAAATAAAAACGAGCTCTTCAACTTCATTTTCATGAAAATAAGTCAACGATAGGCTTGATATCTACTAGTCAAATGAAGGTTAACACATGAAAAAAAAATTATATATATATATATATATATATATATATATATATAATTTTGTTTCAAATTTTGTGTACTTCTTTGCTTCAATTTTTATTTTTTGATTTCACTTTTAATTTATTAATTTCTATTACTAATATACAATATTCTTTTATAAAAGTATTGGTGATAAAAAAGAATCATTACAAAATTAATAATTATTTAATCAAGTAGATGGTCGTGTTAAACTACCACCATTGTTTAAACAGAAACACATCACTTGAAATGGAAAAAAAAATACATTATAAATAAAATAAAAATAAAAAATGTTTGAGTTAAAATGGTAAGATTAATGATTTGAGTGAGAGTTGTCTCTCACATACGGTTAGTTTACATGTTATTAAACAAGAGAATTATATCTCGCTTAATTTGAATTTATATGTTCGTAAATTATAATGAGATTGTGTCCATTGTAACGAATATTTGAGGATTGAAGCTACTTTAGTTAAAATTATCGCTTACACATTGTATTAGTTAGACTTAAGTGTGGGTTGTATTGATTAAGCTTGACAATAGCTTGGTTTACAAGTTGGAAGTAGTTCATTTAAGCAAGAGTATTGTAACTTAAGAGAACTAATAAAATGATACACTTTCTATAGTAATCGATATTTGAAAAAAACAAACTAGTAATAAATATTAAAATCAACACATTACAATCATAAAACTTTCTTTCATGCTTAAACATGCTAGCATAATTATTAGGGTATTAAAATGAATTAAATTTTGTAACCATTCTTCCCTTAAGTATGGTTACTATCTTACTTTAAGCATGATAGACTAGTGGTCTCCATCACCCACAAAGGGTTTCCACCACCATTGTTTATCTTACACATTTTCTATTTTAGTAAAAAAAAAAAAAACTTTCGTTCTCAAGTAATTTTTATGTGATTGTTATTGTAACCTATTTTCCTTCTTTCTTTAGTTATTTTTTTTGATTAATATTGTTATTTTTGTTGCAATAATTTAATTTTTCTTTTTTTTTGTATATATTTTTTTACCTCATAAATGGGATTGTGTAACATAAACATGAGCAAAGTCTTGCACTAATATAAAAATGAGTTTTTACGACACTAAATAACAAAAATTGCCAAATAATATGTGGTAGCCTTTTTTGTAGTTTTAGTGAAGTTTTTTACAATGGTTCCTCAACAACTGTCGTTTAAAGTGAGAAAGTAGAGAAATTACAACGGTTGTTTTAAAAAATCGTCACTAAAAATGGCACAGTGAAGAAACAATGATAGTTTCCTACTACAATCATTATTAAAAAGTTTGCGTCAATTTTTCATATTTCATTTTCTCTTTCTGTGGCTACATGCATTATTTTTCTCTCTCATTTTCACCTTCTTCTCATTTGCATGGTTATCCAGCCTCCTTAATGTCCACATTGTCATTTTCGCTTGTGTTACTTGTGTTGTCGTCATTTGGATTCGAGTGCCCTATTGCTACGTGTTCTAGTTTTGCCACCACTGCTACGTCTTCTACTCATGTTGTCGTTCGTTCGTGTGCCCTGTTACTACCACCATTAGTTCGAGCTCGACATTCAAATGCGAAGCTTTGTACCCTACAAATCTTCGCTGCATGTCATGCACTTTGTAACTCAAGAGGCTCCGCCATACCACACCACTCAATCTTTGCATCCCGCAAAGCTCCTTTGCACCATGTAGTTTTCACAATCTCTTTCTTTCTTATATGAAGATAACAAAGACTACTGCATGAGTTATGGAGTCAACGTAAGCTTCTAAAAAGAAGTGTCATTCTTTATAAAGGAATTACTTAGTAAGTGACATGGTCAGGATATTCAGAAACATCCTAATGCATTATTCAAAGCTCCTCCTCACCACACTACCATTGTCCCTCATCAATGGCCTTTTACAGTGTCAAACCTCTATTAGCAACTCACGTAAACCCTTATGCACTCCTTGTGAATAGGTCACGAGACATTGACGCAAACTCCACAAGAAAACCCTAAATTTTTAAGGAAGGTTAAAATCTAGAACTGTTGCCATTTTTTACTTTTTTAACAATGGTTAAGAACCATCATGGATTCCCCAAACTTTTAACCGTGTCTAACATAACAATGGTCAAAAATTCGTCTTTAGATGCCTTATTTAATCATTGTTAAAAGCGTTTTCCACAATAGTGTTGGATAGAAATGAGAAAGTAGAGCATTATATAAAGACGAAAGACCCATTAACACATTATCTTAAGGTTTTTGGTAGAGAGTGGTGTCAATCCCTTATATGGTTGGGCTCATATCTCATTGGTGTTTGTGTTTCCCAAGTGAACCTCCTTCTCGATAGACCCAACAGTGGTATCAGAGCCGATAATTTGTCTTGGTGGTCGGCTCAAACGAATACAACGGTCCTTGTATCGAAAGTCTTCCTGGCGAAGGGTTCCAGGTAAGTGTGTCCCGTTAAAAAGAACGGCGGTACAAAGGGGTACTCGTGATTGGAGCAATGGCTGTTAAATTGAACTTATCCGCTTAAACAATTGTTTATTAAGCGTGTTCTGTTTGGCCTAAGTGATGAATATGTTAAACGGAATCCAACTCATTTGAACATTTCTCATTTAAGAATTACATTTGCTTTTCTTAAAGGGATATTGCTTCGAGCAAGTTGGGTTTCGCTTAAGTGGATTTTTTATTTATTTTAGGATTGAGTCAAATGTAGTTTTCACAATTTCTTTCTTTCCTATATGGAGATAACAAAGACTACTACATGAGTTATAGAGTTAATGTAAGCTTCTAAAAAGAAGTCTTCTTTATAAAGGAATTACTTAGCAAGTGGTCAGGATATTGAGAAACATCCTAATGATTATATTTTTTACTCTCCATGTAATGAATTGATACAAACATATTAATAAGAGGAAATTCATCTCAAAGAGAATGGTCGATTTTCAAAAAAATGAATTTGAAATGTTTGCCTCTAAACTAAAGGGAAAAAGGAAAACAAAAGTGCTAGAGTTCAATAAAATTTTAAATGAAAGCACATATAGTCAAACAATTTTATGACAATGCATACCACAAGAGGGTGATTATAGAGGATGGAGAGTTTGAGTCATTACTTTGGATGAGCTTTGTTCATAAGTCTACTTCCCTTATGATGCATTGTTCATCAATGCATATTTGGAGATAATTCAGTACCTCCAAGTTGCATATTATAATGTGAAAGATCACACTTTGGATATGGAGGATGGGAGATATCATATTGAATATTTAGAGACCACATCTAAGTACACTTTCACAAATTTGGATGAGTTTTCGATAACAACCTCCTTGTCTAGGTTGAGCCAAAGCTAGGAAATGTGCATGGAGGGGTGTTTCCTTGGATGGATAGTGCAGATATGGTGGTAAATGGTCCAAGGATGATGAGCTAAAGTGTGGATGGTGTAGAAGCTCATGACCTTTAGGAGATATGGTGGTGAAGGTATAATGTTTGGTAGCTCCAAGAGAGGTGAGGCCAACTCAAGGAGGAAGGTGACTAGAGGGGCCTCTAGGGTTACTCTAGTCTTGATCTAGGAAATGGGTGGCCAAATTATGGTAGCATAAAATTAATAAACTTCCTAGACGATTACAAGAGAGGAGACACCTCTATATTTAGGCAAAGGTGTTTGCTAAAAACTTTAAAAGCATGATCTCCCACCTTTACACTCAGTGGCCAAAGATGAGTCTCTCTAAGGAGTGGACATGTCCACAAATCTTCTTCGATGAGGGGAGGACGTGTGGTCACTAACAAAGCATAATCCTCTCCCTTCCTAGAGTTCCATGAAGCCACTATTAAAGCTAAATCCTCTCCAATTAATGGAAGCATGACACATGACAGATACTTTTCACATTGTTTGGATGTATAACTTAAGGAAAAACCCTACACTAATTAGGCCTTAATACAAAGACTTAAACAAACCTACCACTTGGCCGAAATACATGGCCTATAGAAACTTACACTACTTGGCCAAAATACATAGCCTAAAGAAACCTACACTACTCCAAGCCATGCTCCATGATGGCTCCAAAGGTGGTCCAAAGGATAGAGTTTAGACCATCTTCATGGATGACTTCAACTCTTCTTGTAGATGTTTGACCATGGCTAGGGGGTATGTCATCAATTTTGTCCTTACCAACATTGCTTTCACCATCCACACATCTAACATTGGGGAGATCCTATAAGGTTTAAGTGGATTACCATATGGTAAGCTTTATCCTCAGTTGCATTCATCAATCACATGTGTAACACCCCTACTTCGAAATTACATTACCACTAATCACTTTTCTACACATCTCACATCTTTACAAATAATTCATATAAGTATAATTATGGTTACAATCCTCTTCCAAATAAAATTTTTCAAAATAGAATTTACATACCAAGTATAGGACTATAAACACACTCTAGACATATACATATACATATACAAAATGTCTACATTAATAAACCTTCCTTAGTTTCTTACTGCTTAGTACTTCCACTGGAAACATCATTTGCTCATGTGTAACACACAATCATAGTAGGTAGAAACCACAACAAATCATGGTAAGCTAGCATACTTTTTTTAAACATCATTTCTGAAATGAAACATTTTAGGACTACTCATCCATTCTCATCACATACAAAAAAATCATTTGACATGATAATAATCATCATTGACAGTATATTCTATTATAAGAGCACTCATGCATTGAATTAAACTCAAGGATTTGACATCTATCATATAACCTCTCAGTATATTATGGTGTAAGCCCCAATTCTACTTGACCTTTCATCTCAAGAAATAAGTCCTCATATGACAAGGTAAGCTCTCCCAACTATAGGATACAATTCTTTTAACACCACATTACTAATGTAAGAACATCCATCAACTCTCACCACTTGATATTTTTCACTATGTGATTTCGAGAATTAGTAGAATTTGGATAATCTTCTTCAGAGTTCTCATTCAATACATATCCTATAATCGTTCAACATTGTATTTTCTCCTTGGATATAACACAAGAATTAACGTAATAGCTAGCTTCCCTTGCTTAGGCTTGTGCTTTTATCTCAAGTAAGCTCCATAGACTTTACCACACGCAAGATACGTTTCTTGTACAAAGAAAACTCAAATCAATTATCTAAACATATTCTAATGAGCACATATAACAAAGATTCATCTAGAATCCAAAAAGAGTCACATGAACAAAGTTTCCCTACTAATAAAAACCTCCCTAACCACCAAGAGCTTACAAAAATATGGGTGTCATCAATGAAAAGTGGAATATTTTAGGCCTTATCTAAGTTATCTAGGTTTTTTGAACCTTATATTATGAATCAAATGGTATAGGATTTTGATCAATTTGGATGAACACAGGTCAACACCCATGGTTGAAAGTAAAACACACATTTAAATTATCAATAAGCTTCCAAGGTAGCTTGGGTGACAAGAGATAAACTTTCAATATAAATATATATATATATATATATATATATATTAATAATAATAATATTATTATTATTATTATTATAATTATAATTACAAATAAACCAATTTGGTGGACCTCAAAATGGTTTTTTTAATGCCTGTAGTTTGACCTTTGTAACTGAATTGTTTTCAAAAATATTTTTTTTTTCTGACGTTTTTATTCGTAATACGTTAGAAGAATTTAAGTTTATGAAACATACCAAAGGATTCAATAAATAATATTAGTATAAAGGTATAAAAATTTAATTGTTTTTATTTATAAATTAAATAATTCATTATTTGAAATGGAAAAATTAATAAATATATTTATTTATGTGATTTGTTTTCGAGGAAAAATTTAATTTCCTTTTTTATTTATGCTTTTAGAATTTTATTTAAAGAGGATAAATCACATTATAGTATTTTCGAGTAAGTTTTTTAATATTAATAACTTATGTGTTATATATAACTAATAATACTTTGATGTTTTTATTTCCTAATAACTTATAATTTATATAATTATTTTGTACAAAATTTGTTTTGTTGAACAGTTTATTAAATTTATTACTTTTTTAAAAGATATTGTAATCTAAAATATTTATAATTTAATTGTTTTTTATTGAATAATTTCGCCTAACACAAAAATGGTATAAAATAGTGTTTGATTTGACCATTAAATCTCGTTTAAATTATGTACTGAAAATACGTGTTCATATTTATCTAGAGAAATCAATTTGAGAATTAAAAATTACAGAAATGAGAAAAGTACGGAACCTACTGATGAAATTGTCTTGGAGGAGGATTAATTAAAGTTGTTTTGAACAGTTCGGGTTTTATGAGGAAAAGTTAATAATGAATAAATAATCTTAGGTGTTTGTTATATTATTAAAATTACAATTTTATTCACCTAAATACTTTAGGCAATAAACTTACGTACTCTATTGTTATTATAAGATTTTAATTAGAATATATATATATATATATATATATATATATATATATATATATATATATATATATTTCATAAAGTCAATTCAAAATAGATTTATATTAATTATTTTTAGACTAAATCATTCTTAAATAAAAATATGAATGATAAGAATAAATAAAAAATATAAATGTAAGAAAAAATTATTATCGTTAATTAAAGTAACTTTTTTTTCATACTTTGATAATTTAAGTTATTCGTGGTCAAAACCTATCTCTATTACAATGTTTTCTTTTTCTAAATGTCTCTTGTAAAATAATCACATAAACATTTTTCTCTCTCTTATCAGAATTGGAAA
Organism: Vigna reflexopilosa; assembly: GCA_027742785.1. Lineage (NCBI taxonomy): Eukaryota > Viridiplantae > Streptophyta > Magnoliopsida > Fabales > Fabaceae > Vigna > Vigna reflexopilosa. Next base: position 13,826,499 of record CM050923.1, on the reverse strand, counting down.
ATAAAGATGGCTACAAACTACACAATCATCTGTTTCCAAACATAATTAGTTAATTAATAATGAGAAACATTCAAAGAAAAAATGTGAAATTTTAAATTTTGAAGAATAATCCATTTTTTTAGTAAAAATAGTGCTGATATCTAAATTTAAAAAAATTAAATTAATTAAAGAGGTGTTATAAAGATGTAAGAAAAAAATAATCAAGTTTTATAAATATAATGAAATGAGTAATATCTAAAACATTATATGAATTATTTCATGCAAGCTGTAAATAGAAAAGTGTATAATTAATTATTTTTCTTAATAAGTAGGATTTCATGTCAAACCCATATGCTGACCTCTTCATCCTCATTATTAGTTACTAATTATTATTACTTAATAATAAGATGTTTTTTCTTTTAATTAATTTAATCATGAGTTTATGGCTTTCTGAAGGTGGGAACTACGACTCTTCATAGCCAAAAAGTTTGAGAGAGTCAATTTGAAAATTTCAATAAAGGTAGTAATAGGGAGTTTCAACTTTTCCTTGTTCAACATAATTTCTTAATGATAATTAATCACACTCTTAATTTCTTTCAAAATGAGGTATGCATAGTCTATTATCATTATTGTTAGTAATTGCTCTATCTTTTCGTATAATTGAAAAGTCTTGTAAATATAATGTTGATAATTTCTGTAATGATATTAATTGAAATTTTAAATAAAAAGTTATATTAAATAAGATAAAAACATATTAATAATATTAAAAAATAATTCTCTTTCAATTATAATTATTATTTCGTTTTGATTGGATTCTATGTTTGGATATGAAATATTTTGAGAGCGAAAATACTGAACGAAAAATAAGGAACAAAGAGATAGAATGAGTAATTAAAAAATTGATAAATTGTTCAGTTGTTTAGTTTTAGAGATGTAGAAAAGAAATTTAAGAAAAAGTGAATATACGTTACAAGGACATTTTTTTTATATATTTAAATTGAAAAGAGAAAACATTTTTGTAATATCCAATAATAAAAATTCTCTTTGGATATGGAGAAAAGAAAGAAGAGATCAAATTTGTTAGAACCTATCTAAAATGATCTAGTTGTAAGTTTCATATCTCTTTTTTACATCATAAAATTTTCATATATTAAAAATAAATATGTTTTTATACGAAAAACTTGTGTTTCTATTCTTCTGTTTAATCAAATTAGTATAATGTTATTTAATAAGTTGTAATGATGTTTTATATTGTGTTTAGATTTGGATATTGGTTGTGGTATAGTCGTAATAAGTTTATAAGTTTACGAAATTTTTTAATTATGTTTTTGAAAAGATTTAATCTTTGATATGCTTAAGTGACTCCTAGATTTGGAATGTTACAGTGTGTATGTGTGAATATATTTTCATCTATTACCTCTCACTAATGAGAATCTACACTTAAAACATCATTTACTCTCGTGTAACATATAATCCTCATAGATTAAAAAGAAATAACACAAACCATATAAACAAGGTAAACTAGTATTCTTTTGAAGTATAATATTTATAGAGTCACAATCACACATTTTTACATCACATTCATCATCTAATTAATATCATTCAATAATTAAAAACATTTAATCATCACTAACAATTGATTATACTTCAAGAAGACTCTTAATTAAGCTCAAAATTTTGTTTCATCTACCTTCACTCAGACAGAGTTACATATCAGGAAACTAAATCTTCCTCATATGATAGGATAAATTCCTTTTGACCTATTAAGAACGATTATTGTTTACACCATAAGCTAGGTCACAAGAACGTTTTCCGACTCTCATCCCCTAATCTTTTTTTGTATGCGAGTTCAATATTAATAAAGTAAAGATAAACTTTGTTTGGAATCCTCATTTAATACAAACTTTTAACATTGTATTTCCTTTCTGGAAATGACTATGTTAACACACATAAATATTGAATCAACAACTGAAGTATATTATGGTTATACTCTTAAATCTACTCGACCATACATAACACAAGACAACTTTTCATAAACTAGGAAGTCTTTCAACTTGTTTTATTCGATTCCTTTGTATTTTTGACAAAGTATAATTATGAGTACTATATTTCTAATGAAATTTTGCATAGTTTTAGATATATATTAATGCAATTACTTTTCTATATCAATTTAATTTTTAGGTTAAAACCCTCGGTTGGTCCTCGTATTTGTTTTGAAATCTCAATTGAGTTTTGAAATCTCAATAGACGTGGAACAAGCTTGAGGAGCTGTAGAATGTGATGATAATTAGATAATGAGATTAATGGTTAGGTTTATGGTCAAGTTTGACTTGTGGTTGAGGTTGGAGCATGAGTGAGTGTTGGGGTGTACCTAAGTATGTGGTTGATAAGCATGAGAGTGTTAGATAGGTCTACTAGGTTTACCTAGTAAATCCTGGTTCTATCTACGAATAGGTACTTCCTTTTGCCTTGTCTGCATAGGAAGGGTTGTTCATGTATTGAACCTTCCTTGTGCGGAGGTGATGGTGTTTTCCTTGTCCTTGTGTTGACAATACTGAAGTTTCATTGTAAAGTAGTATTAATTTGATAGCTTCGACGACAATGTATAACACCTACCATGCGTAAGTAACTATGTAGGACGACCACATACGCAACAATCTAACAACTCATTAACTAATGAACCACTACAAACAAAAAACTTAATTTATCGACAGACAATATCCATCAGTAACAACAAAAAATCTTTCGATAATGCTAATTTTTTGACGAATTTCCGTAGGCCAAAAGTTCGTATGTAAATACCTTCTCGAAAAAATTACCGATGGATAATGGCCATCGGTAATTACCGAGAGACTTAGGCCGTTGATAATTACTGAGGACCATAGTTCGTCGATAATTACCGAGGGCCTACCGAGGGATAATGGCCCTCGGTATTAACGGCCAAATTCGATCGATAATGTTTGCAGGTTATGGTTTTCATTACCGATGGCCATCATTCGTCATTAATGAGGTCAATAGATGTCCTTTACCGACAAACTAATCCATGGGTAATTTCGTCGATAACGTCCAAGAAAGGCTTATGTGCATATGGTAACATTTGTTACCCACCTAAATAAACCTACCAAGAAAATACTCAATGCACACAAAATTCTCAATTCAAACAATGCAATCAATTGTGACAATTCTTACAATTTAATCATGAAACATAATCCATATCATTAAAATGCATAATTATTGTATCATACAAGTAGAAAATAAAATAAATAAGTCTTAAAATAAAAGCCTACATAAATGTTTGTAAAAATAGTTCATCAAATCCTAATAATCATTATAGTCATTTGAATCATGTTCTTCTTCTTAATGGTGCTGAGGTTGTTGTTGGGGAGATGGTTGCACTGGGTGGACTACATTGATGTGGATTGATTTTGTCCTTGTTGAGGCAACAATGTCTTGATCAGGTTTTTGAGATTCTCAAATCTTTAAAAAAGTGCATCATAAGCCTGGTCACGAGCTTGTAGTTGTTGTCTGAGGATGACATTGCTCTATTTAGAAGTGTTGGCTGCAGATAGTTGGTGCTTTAATATGCCTCTTCCAGCATTATAACTGGCAGCAAGTCTTCTTGCCTCCTATAATCATCCTTTCTTCTTTCCACCGATGACATCAACCCAACATTGTGTTTTAATGATGTCATCATCATCAACATTTACTTCTGATGCAACATCAGGAGTAGATCTCACCTCTGATTTGGCCTATGTGAGTTAGGCAAAGAAATCTTCCTATTAAATAATATACAAAGCATTAGTTACATCAAATTAAAAGTTTAAAAGGAAATAAATAGTACAAGTTTGAATTTTGTTAAACAGTTGCCTTACAATAGTCTTCTGAGACCTCTCATCAACATATGTGTTAGTGTCATTTCGAAGATGAGTTTGTTGAAACACCTCGTCAACATGGATAGCTCATCGAAGCTCTACAACTTGTAAAATTATAGAAGTTATATTATATATATATATATATATATATATATATATATTTCAAAGTACATAAATTATATCATAATTGATAAAAAATGAAAGAAGATTTGTACTATATGAATGGCATGCTCATATGTGGTGATTGAACCATCTATGTGTAGTACACCACCGTTTTTTGAAGCCCTATTTCTTTGGGTGGTAATCAGGTGAATTCCAATATGCCAAAAATAAAAAGTTTCATATGTGCTCCCCTATCCAATAAGGGTGTTTTCCTGCAATCCATGCATATGTCAACATTTCTAGTAGTCTGTGAGATGCTTTGTTGTGGAATTTTTTCTTAATTACATCTTCATGCTCAGCTGTCTATTGTACCTTTTGTTGTTACAATAGATAATGTTAAAATAAAGGAGATGGACTTCAAATTTGAAATGAATAGAACATGATTAACTAACATGATGTCTTACCTTAAATCTTTGCCAGAAGGGTTCCTTGTCCTATGTAGGGATTTCTCCCCATGATGGCCAAGGCTAAAGAAAATTTTGCTTAATAAACCTTGTGATGTCCTGTGAAACAACTCTAGAAGAAAGAAACCTGAATATGAATAAAGGAAAGTTATCAATCTACAGGCAAAGTAAAACAAAGAATGTAATGAAAATCAGTTAGGAAGAAGATTTGGTATTACCCTCGACCATAAGGTTCAATGGTAGGTCGATCATGAGGAACAAGATCAACAAAATCAGTAGGATCATTAGATGGATGGTGTACATCTGGATATGGAACTGAAGATGGCATGGATATAAAAGGAGTGTGATCGGTAGATGGTGTCGAATCCAAAAGAGGATCTGGTGTGGGCCCTATAGTAGGAAGTGGTGGATATGATGGCCCAACGTTAGTTGAAGTAGGGGCACGTGGGGTTGGTAGCATGTAAGGAACCCTTATAATGTATCGGGCCTACCTCCTAGGCTTTTTTACAACCTTTCCTTTATTAGTGCGAGAAAGACCCTTTCCTGACATTGTTGCAATATGAAAGTCTAAAAATAAATGGCAAAAGACTGCAGATGATTAATTAACGCATACATACAAAATTGGTATTTAATACATGATTGTATTTGATTTTTTTGGTGTAGGGTTACAACAATGTACTTTCAAGCTTTTGTACATGTTTGAATTTCAATTTGTAGTGATGGCATAACACAAGGTTTGTTCTAATATAATAGTCATCATCGTCCTCATCATCATCTTCATAGTCGTCTTCTTCATTATCCTCAAGTTCTTGTTCTTCCTCTTCTTCTTCATCTTCTTGTATTTGTCCTTCCAACTCTTCAACATTACCATCGAAGTCATGCAATGCAGAACACCTTCAACTTGAATAATTTCATTGACATATGACATTTCATCAACTTGGTAAGGGATATCCTCTTCGACATCATTTGACTCAATGTGACCTCTAGGCTTCGTTTGCATTGCAGCACACCAACCCCGTTTGTCAATTATGTGAAATGCTGGATATGGGACATAATAAACTTGTCTAACATTATGAGTCATAATGAATGGATTAAAAGGGCGGTATCTTAAACTTATTTGAATTTCAACAATATTATACCTAGGATCCAATCTTGTTCCACTTCTAGAAGCATTAAACCATTACAATAAAAAAGAACTACTCCAGCTCATAAATTTTATGAATAATCCCATAGAAATCATCACAACCACCCTCTGTAAGGCCTTTCACGAACACACCACAATTAGTTGTCTTCTTTCCTTTGGACCATGCATCAATGTGGAACTTGTACCCATTGACAAAATACGTGTGCCATTCTTTGATGCATCTCATGAGTCAATTTGACAAATCCCTTAAATCTTGAATTAAAGGACCTATGAACCTACAAATACGTCAAATGAGCATCAGTTACAAGTATTATACCAATTAGTTATAAAATTAACGAAAAAATATAGATACTTGATATCTAAACCATTGAGCGAACTCAGAGTGTATTCTAGCATAAGCGCTTCCTTTTGGGACTTGTTCAGCCACAAGAAATGACCTTCTAAACAGATACATAAGTCACTAACTATAGATATATAATGATTAGAAAGAATAGTTAAGGTTTAGAACATACTCAAGGTACGATTTCACTTCAGTGCAATTGATTAACACGTGCACATGACTAGAATTGAATTCTGCATCAGTTAACTAATAAGTGAACTCATTGCTAGCGTGACGTCTAATTTGTCGAAACACTGATAAAGTTGAATGACATGTGGCAGTTTGTCATTCTATTTCATTCCTAACATTGTTAGGAAACAACATGAAGTTCTTGAAATAATGTGAATAAAAGTACGTTATCCCATGATACATGTAAGTTGTACAAATTGATCCTTCTACTCTGGCTTTATTTTACACTGAACATTTTGATTCTCCCATAAACCTTTCAAACGAATACATCCAACTATATTGCACTGGTCCATCAAGTCATGCTTCATATGCAAGATGAATTGGAAAATGTTCCATTGAATAAAAGAATGCAGCAGGAGATATTCTTTCCAATTTGCAAAGAATAATTGGAATATTTCTCCTTCAACTTTCTTAGTGAATCTTCCTTGAGCGTTGTAGAGCACAAATATTTGAAGAATTGAGTGATTTTTATGAGTGGATTTAACACGTGCATTGGCAAACAGTTAAATGCAACGAGGATTAATGTCTCCATAAATACATGGCAATCATGACTCCATAAATATATGGCAATCATGACTCTTTAAACCTTGAATACTAGCCTTTTAAATATTAGCACATCTAGCCAAGTTTGAAGAATAACCATCTGGCATTCTAAGCTCCTTCATCCATCAATAAACTATTCTAGCCTCGTCTTTTGATAAGGTGTAATTTGCTTCTGGCTTCAGCAACCTCCTGTTATCTTGCGCCTTAAACTCTAAGTCTCTTCGACCAGAATATAAAAGTACATCTTTTCTTACGTTTTCATTATCTTTTGTCTTGCTACTGACATTCATGATTGTGTTAAAGATGTTGCCAAAAAAAATTCTTTTGTATATGCATTTCATCAAGATTATGCCTCAACAAGTTATCCTTCCAATATGGAAGATTCCAAAAAATGCTTCTTTTCGTCTAATTATGTCACTCCTTGTACCCTTCTATCCTATTCATACCACTTTTAGTCACTTTTGAAAAATGTTTCACTCTTTTCCAAACTTGTGATGGAGTAAGCCTAGGCGGTGGCATATCCGTTTCAACTTGACCTTTGCGAAATGTCTTTTTGTTTCTCCTAAACATGTGATGAATGGGCAAGAACCTAAAATGGCAGTCAAACCAAGAACTTTTCCCAACCATAAGTCAATAAGAATGACTTTGTGTGTTCCATGCAATGCGCACAAGCTAATCAACCATGTGTGTTCCAACCAGATAACATGTTATACGTTGGGAAGTCATTGATAGTCAACATCAAAACTACACTCATAAAGAAATTTTGCTTCCTTGAAACATCATACGTCCAGATACCACTACATAAGTTTTTCAAATCATCAACCAAAAGTTTCAAATAAACATCAATCGCTAATTTGAGATTAGATGGACCTGATATTAGACACGCTAAAAACACATAAGGCTTTTTCATACACATCTTAGGTTGAAGATTTTATGGGGTAACAATCACAAGCCAACAGGTGGAAGATTGTATGGGGTAAAAATCATATACCAAGTCACACGTTACGAGCATCACTGACGAAGGATGGATGTTTACGATTGAAGTGCTTCCACGTTTTACTATCAAAAGGATGACGCAACATTCGTTGAGTTTTGTTACCATCATGTCATGTCATGTGCTCTAGTGTTTGCATTGAAGCAAACATTCTTTGTATTCTTTGAATTATTGGCAAGTAGAACAGAGACTTGAATGGAATTGGTTTTTTTTCCTCCGACCTTAATGCATTTTCTGAAATCGAGGCTACCCATAAAACTTGCATTCGAACAAGGATGCATCATTTTTGTCATTGTCATTGTCATAGAAAAGCATACATTCATTGACACAACAATAAATCTTAATGACTTTCAATCCCAACTTAGAAACACATTTCTTGGCTTCATAAAAAATTATTTGGAAAACAATTGTTTGGTGGTGTTATATCTAAAAATGTTTTTGAAATGAAGTCCAATGCTTGATTAGGCATGTTCCAATTAGATTTATAAGCCATGAGTCTAATGCACACTGATAATTTTGACTATGTTGACCCTTCAAATACAAGTTGATTTGCCTTTTCCAATAAATTGTAAAACCTCTGAGTGATTTCCTTTGGAGACTCTTCATCAGGACTATCGTCGACTTCTTGTTCCGCATTTTGAATAAGAACATTGTTGACCATCTCTTACATATTCATAAATTTATCTATCTTAGATGTACGTGCAAAAGTGTTCGAAATTGAAGCCTGCCGCTTTTCACGAGCAGTCGAGGTAGAAGGAATTTTTTCACCATGAAATGTCCAAACCATGTAATTTGGCATGAACCCTTTTTATTATAGGTGAACTTTGACCACTTCATCTTTCAAAACTCTTGTACATTCGCACTTGATGCATGGAAATATAGTCCCTCCGTTAAAACCATAATATCTATATTGTTGAGTCGTCTGGACAAACTCTTCAACTTCTTCGAAAAAAGCTTCCTTCAAACCTTTCCTTTCACTATAACAACGGTCATACATCCACCCACGATGGTTGGGAACTTCGGTCATGTTCTATGACAAGCCAAACGAGGAAAAACTTAGGCATAATAACAAAATTCCATGTGACAAGTAATAAATCTATTACTATTTAAGTTGGACATGAAAGGGAGACTTAGAATGATGAAGTATGCTAAATTTCATTGTATACAATAAGAAACGGCTATAAGTGAATTCAAGGCAATGGGGGAAATTGGTCATTCAATGTACTACAATTGTAGTATATTTGAACATTGATGCACATGTAAACAATAATCATCAATCAAATTTACTATCAACAACTATAAATTTACTATAAACATTAAACATGACCTATACAAGCCACTTACAAGCTCAAAACGTCATAGTTTTATACCTGCAGTTACATATGGTAACTAGTTTCACTTGAAAAATGTTAACTTCAAAACCTGTTAAGTTCAGGTAGTTTAATTACTTAAACTAGTTTATACATTAATTTAATTATTCTAGGCATCAAAATGACTTGTAATTACCTATTTTTCCAGTTCAATTATGGTTATAAAACATTAATCTGACCTTGCAAGATTCGTAGCATGATCAAAATTTGATCATTGTACAACTTCACTTTTAAAATTAACACTTCTTTTAAGAGAAAATGAGAAGATAAAAATTAACTAATGTGGATAGATCTTGATTTTGGAAATATATATATATATATATATATATATATATATATATATATATAGTATTCTCCAAGATTTAGATATGTTTAAGGTATATTTCGACGATTGAAAGAGTGTGGAATAATTAAAAGCACGAAAACAGAATCTACTACTTAATTAATGACCTTTGTAACAAAGGAAGTGCTTCAATTCAAAGGGACCTAGCCAGATATCACCACCAATTAAGAGTTGTTAACTAAACCTAGTCATTCACATATATGCAAATTAAATTAAAGGAACCTATATCTATAGTTGCAGGTTCAAAGTAGGACATCATAAACCACCAAAAAACAACCTAAAACAACCCTTAAACTCAAGGGTAAAACACAATTATGCTGAACAACCAGCAGTGCATCATTAATCCTGCAAAAAACACCAAAAAATACACATTCCAACAAGTTGAAACCATACACAACTCAATAAGTAGCACAATGTTTACTCATCGGCAAGTGTACCAAATCGTATCAAGTAATATAAAATGGTAAAACCAAGTATCGTTTCCCAAGAGACTCGTGACACCAAACGATCGTATAATAAATTAACTAGTTAAGACTAAAGAACGATTCCATTGAATGAAATTTAATGCAATAAAAGTAAACATAATAACTTGAATGTAAAATTGATATTTTGAAACTAAAACAAGAGTGAATAAATGGTATTGAGATGATATGAGATGATGATGTTGTTGGGGTTAGATTTCACCTACTTCTCTTTCATGCATATTAGAACTCATCTTCTTCATTGGAATCCTAATGTCACTTACAAAATTACTTAAAACCCAATCCCTTGGCGTAAAAAGCCTACCCTTGATTATTAGACAACAATCTCTTGCAAACCTAATAATCAATTCCGCATTAAGAAAAGAAGCTTAAGACAACTAAATGTCCTATTTATATCCCTAGATAATATTTTCTTTAGGTGAAATCCTCCATATCATGTTTCCTAAGTATTTTCCAATAACAAAGAAATACAATCATCAAGCTATGAATGGCCAAAACATAATAAACATTAAGAATAGGAGAAAATCACTAGCATTCAATGAAAGAAGCATAAAATATTCAAAACATGTTCAACTACATGAAGTTCAGAGGTTACATCTTTCCCCAACAACAAATGAATTTAGCTCTCCATTGTCATGGAGAACCTTGGCTTACAAAGGAAGAATGTAAATGAGATAGAAACCCTAGAAAGAGAAAAGGAAAGCTCATGCATGCCCAATCTTCCTCCAAAGGGTCGAAAATAGCAATTATGTGCTTTAGTCGTCAAAAGTCTTTAAATAGATCAAAAGTGCCACACAGGAAAACGTCGCTGGCACTCTACGCCCCAACTAGGGGCAACCAGGCATGTTGTGGTGTAACTAGCGGTCAGCGCCCTAGAGAATGGCAACCAGGCATGGTTGCGTGGCCTTCACCGTTGAGCGCCCCAGAAGAGGGCAAGCAGGAGTCCTTGCGCGACCACTAGCACTGAGCGCCCCTGAAGAGGGCAACCAGGCGTGATTGTGTGGCAACCAGCGTCCAGGGCCCTAGAAAAAAGCAACCAAGCGTCCTTGAGCCTTCTACAGCCTTCTATTCTGGTGCTTTTGTTGTCCTTCCTAGGTTCCAACTCCTTAATACTTTTCTCGTCTTCCAAAATATACCAATAACCTACAAAATTGAGAGAATTAGTGATAAAAATCATTAAGTATAACCTCGACTAACTTATTCACAAAATTCAACTAAAAACAAGAGTTTAAGCAAGCTTCACATTCAAAGCGAGTTGATTTAGTATCAAAATTGCATCACAAATAACGGTAAAATCAACCGTTATCACACAACATAACAAATTTCACACTATACATCTAAATACTTGACAAAATAATACAATTACACCAATTATCTTCATGGTTGCTAGACAATAGAGGAATATTTGCTAGACAATAGAGCAATGTCTGGCGGACTACAGATTTGATAGCAAAAAGTCTGGAAACAAAATAAAAGAAAATGCATATGACATAGACTCCCCGTACCATTGACAAGCCATAATCAAACTCAAAACATACCCATTACCAAACTAAAATAAGTCATATGAATGCATGTCCAAATCTAATGAAACTTATGATTAATGGTAGTCTATATATTCACATAATTTTCAATATTTCTATGTATGTTATAAAAAAATTATGTTTTGTAAATGCTGCAACCAAAAACCTATATTTAATACCATTGCACTGTTAAAATTACAAATTGTCGATTAATATGTTTGTCAACCAAGAAAACAAAAGAGAAACAAAGAGAATGTTGTTAAGGTAATACATATATTAGATCGATATTTCTAATTTAGACCTGTTAAAATACATATATTGATATTTTTTTTTAGCGAATAGATAAAGAACTTACTGATACCTCAAATGCATTCTGTCATGATCAAATTAAAATCTTGGTTTAATAAGTGATTAAATGTGTCATCGTAGGTATCACTACAATTATTATTGTCATATATCCATGTAACACATTACAACCCATAAATATATGCCTACAATTAACACAAGGAAAAGGAAATCCTTGTTATTATTTCAATTTAACAAGTTCAAAGAACCAATAGTATTTTTATCTTGGATTGGAAGGGCAATGGTTTTGAGTGTTGTAAGTTGTCAATTGAATTCTAAATCACACAACTCACCTATTGTTGGTTTCACATATGTAACTAGTTTGGTCATGCACAACGAGATTTTGAGAAAACACTAAAAAATGGGTCAGAAGGGTGGGAAATAGCCTCTCTTAACCCTTAAATGTGATCCCCACACAGAAATTTATTTGTTATCTTCCTCTAATGCAATGTTTTTGCTTTACATGAACATGACCAACTTGGTAAACATAGGGGCTCAGAATAACCACTAATAAGGCTCAGAATAACCACTAATAGGCAAACCCCAATAATAACCACTAACACCAAGCAAGAAAATTGAAATTTGTAACCAATTCCTAACCAAGAAGCCACTAACACCAACGCAACCAATTGCAAAAAAAGGTGCTCACAATAACAATTAACACCCTATTACCAAGAACAAGGGCTCAACAATTTCTACTTTAATCACAAACCAACTTACCTCGATGGCAGCACCTCTCGACAGCCTTCAGTGATGATGACATCATGCTTAGACCACGACAAGGAAAGAAACACAATAGAAAACCTTCACTGAGATGCTTTAGAGAATCTCCCTCACACGCATAAACCAACGTCGAGCAAGAACCCTCAACCTTTGAACAAGAGCCTTCAACCTTCGAACAAGAGCCTTCAACCTTCGAACAACAACCCTCCAACTCTCGAACAACAACCCTTCAACAAGAACGCCCACATCACAACACCGACCTTCTAATGGTAGCATGCAACGAACCTTCGATGATAATCAATGAAACCCATTGTTGAGTGACGAAACGAAGCATTGAACCAATCTCTGCGATGGAGGATCTCTGATGGCGATTGAGACTACACAAACGATGAAGACGATGGCTGATGGAGACGCGCCTGACAAAGAAGACCTTTGGAACTTGGAAACGACAAAGGCGAAGGGGAACACCACGAAAAGAAGACGAAATGCGAAATGAGATTCGAAGGGAAAATTGACTTTTCCTAAATCCCTAATCAACTTAACTTTGGTGCTTACCAACAGATCATGTCCGTCGAAAATGAGTCATAAACCTTATTAACAAAGTTATCCGTCGGTAAAGGCCACTATCATGGATCATTGGTAAATTCGTCGGTATTTAGTTATTATCGACGGAACAAAGGTCATTGGTTATGCTCCGTCAATAAATTCATTAGTTATCGTAGTGACTTATGTGAAAATTGTGTCGTTAACGATTTAAACACAATTAAAAAAATAAATTAAATAAAAATTATAAAAATTTGGAATCCACTTTAGATAAAACTTTCAAAAATAATAGAGATAAAAAAGTATTAAACCTTCGTAATATATCACTTCATCATCATAATGGGTATCAAACTTATTACAAGTTGGTAATACTATTCAAAATCATTAGCTACTTTAGACAATTAAGATATTAGTTAAAGGTAATAAAGATTTTGTTACTCTTCTACATAAACATTAATGACCATGTTCTTAATTTAATCATAATGACCTACTTTTACATTTATCATTTAACCCAAAAAATCAGCTAAAATGTTTTTCTTAATTATCCGAAAATTTCATTCACAATACGCGGAAAGAAAATGAAGAATCTAATTAGATGTTCTAAATTGAAATCCAAAAGAGAGGTTAAGTGCAAGAATTAAACTCTGTACGCGTTATGAAATGTGTGGGCAATGGTGCCACATGAGTGATGACGTTCCCTTTAGAATTTTAGAGATCGTAATCTCAAACCCCACCACATGATTCGGAATAAATTCCGCTAAAGCTTCCTATTTTTTAATTCAACAAGAACTTTGTTGTCTTTTTACTCCCACCACACTAATCTTACTAATATCTCTCCATTTTATATTTCAGATTCTAGGCTTGTAATAAAAATAAACAACAATCAAATCATGAATTTGGATTCCTTTCTAATTTTTTGGGGTTATTTCTTTTTATATTTCTTTAAAATATATTACTTTTGAAGATATAATAATTTTTTACACAAATAGTATACTTAGATCTAAAATTTACTGAAATAGCATATTATGTGCGAAATATTTATATAAATAATTCGATTTTATTTTCAGGTTAGAATTTGATTTTGAAGATCCGAATTCTGGATTATTTTTTACATTTGTTTTTTCAAAAATCTCTTCTTCTTTTTAATTGAAAAGGAAAAAAAATTAACTTCAGTTTAGAATTTGATTTCTCGATATTTGAATATTTTAAGTAATTTTTTTCTAATCATAGTTCAAAATTCAGCTGCCCAAAAATAAAATTTCAATGAGAAAACAAGTATACTATCTCCATAAATATTTTCCAAAGTCTACTATCTATATAAATATTTAATTCATGCGTTATTTTGGTGAAAAGAAAAATCTAGAAACAGGTACCAGAAAAAAGTTTTACAAGAAAAGCCTAAACTCATTAAACACACATCATTTTTACTCGGAATTTCTACAATTTTTTTAGTTTAAATCGTATATATAATTGTATAAAATGTTGTTATTTTTGGGAAAAATCTAAATAATAAAGTACACCGTGTGGGCCCCTCTGAGTTATAGCCTACGCCTAGTTGATTATAAATAATATTATGACAGAAAAATATAGAAAATGGGGTTTGGATTGCAATGGAAGGCTTGGAAGCTCTTTATCTTGCCCTTAAAACTGTTTGACTTTTGCTGAACGAAACACAACCAAGAAGCAAAACCAAAGCATGGTATGTGTGTGTGTTGTGTGTTCATAATAACCCTAAAATTGGGTGACGTTTTGTGACGTAGAACGTGAAAGATGATCCTTCTTCTATGCTTGGTCCCTAAGGAGCACATGAGGAAACATCTATGACCTAATTAATACCTAAGACCATGCCTCCTTCATTCAACCATTCTCCACCCTTGGATCAGCACCATGTGATGTCATCAACCACATCATTGCTAATATGTTTTTTTTATTTGTTAAGACTATTTAGATGACTTTAACTTTTTCATACAGCTCATTTTCAAATTAAATAATAAGAAGTAAAGTTTAACTTTTTCATACCCATAAGTTAAAAATGTTTTTTTTTTCCAAAAAAAAAACTTATGAAAGAGTTTTTATTAACTAATTTCAGCTTATAAATAATTTTTTTATTTTTTTCCTCTTAAAAGGATATTATAAGAGAAGTTTGTCTAAATATTTAATCCATATATGTGGGAAAATTGCACAATACATCCTAGGATGAAGGTTTTGTAACATCATTTTCTATATGTTTGGAAGAGTTTTTTTTTATAAGTACTTTCGATCTGGAAAATAAAATAAGTTTCTCTAGTTAAAATTTACTTATGTACAAGTTAAGAAAATAATAATTTAAAGAAGCTATATAAGAGAATATTTTATAAATTAGTTTATAATGTGATTCTAGTTTTGGAAGAGGTTGTGATTTTAATTTTCCTTCCAATTTTTGCTTTCTAGAAGTTATTGTGAGAAACTCATTTAAACATATAATTTATTATTAAATTATAATTCTATGAATCAATATGATTCTAAATTGTATTTGGTGAGGATAAATTTAAGTAAACTTTCTGATCAATTTACACTATTTCACGTATAGTAAGGGTTAAATAAATTGTTTTTCCTTTTTGAGAAATAAGGTATCATTAGATTACATATTTAAAGATCAGATAAATTATATACCTTTTCCTAATTAATTCTTTTTTACTCATACTTTATGATAGGCTAAAATTTATTATAAACCACAAAATTATAAAAAAAACAATTAAATAATAAATAGAACTCATTTTTGAACTTCTATAATATTCAATCAATAAAAAAAGTGTATTAGGAAATATATCACTATATTTTTCGGATCAGTTTTTCGTTAATTACAAGGGATGAATCTAATCCTTGTTTCTTCCAGTTAATATAATAAATTTGCGGGCATTATAGGTAGTGGGAAATATAGTTTTGCTACAAAGCCATCCAATTACTTAAATAAGTGTCTTGAGAGAACTAATTCATGAATTAATTAATGGAAGATCTAATTTGAGTGTATTAATTAAACATTACATGAAGGCGTGTTGGTAATAATATCTCTTAATTATGAACAATTTTCTTTTTTAAGTTCCTTGATTACGGCCTGTTAGCATTTTCTTTAAAGTTATAATCGAGAAAAAGTAGGGTATTTAATTCCAGCATGTGATAGTTTAAGTGGGAAGGGCTTGAATTATTTTCCAAAAATTTATGTGGGCGAAGAAAATACTCTATGATAGAAATCCCACAGAAATTAATCGAAGTTTAAAAACAATATTTGTCAATATGCATTTATTTTAATTTTTGAAGAAAACAATAATGGATTAAAGCACCCTAATATTTTATTTATATATATATATATTCTGCTAATAAAAAGAACTAAGTGTAAAAAGCTAGATGCAATGGGTACCTACAAATTATGTTTAGATATTTACAATTATTTGGAAATGGATTAGATGTTTATTGATGAGTTAATTTATAACTTGTGTTAGTGTGTTAGGTTTGTAAAATGTAACTTGACTGCTAATTTGTTATTTGAACACGATGCTTAAACTATAATATTTATTCAAACATTCAATTGGTTGACAATGTTTAACACTTAAGCTATAACTTATAACTCGAGTGAGAAAAGACATATCATTCTCTCTCTTTAAGTGTCTTATCGCTTAAATATTACATTGTACGCTTAAGTGATAATAGTTAGTGGTGATTATCTTCCATTTGGAATCATAACCTTAAGTGTCTTATTTGTTTCTGATGTCCTAAGATCATAACTAATGATGACAAACAAATCTTCTCTTTTGGATATTATTCAAACTCGTTAAAATTTGATGAGTAGTCCTTACATTGTCAAAGCATAGGTATGGAGATGAATATGAGTATGTAGATATCATCTTGTCTTAATTTTTAAATTATTAGTAGCGAATTAGCACAACAAATTTATTGTCGAAGTGTCTACTACACAAACAAACAAAAACAATAAAGAAACCCAAAAAAATAAACAGTAGAACTAAACGTTAGAGGAAGAACAAGAACGAATCACATAGATATAACATGGTTCAATTGAAGTGTTAACGAAGTTCAATCTAAGTCTATAAAAGAATTCACTATTTTTACTCATAATTATCATGTTTAATTGTTATTTGGAAGAGTGTGAGGATGAGTATGAAAATGGTTATAAATATACCCATTATTCGACAAGGATGAGAATGTGATACAAATTTCATACCTAGTGGAGATATGAATTTTTATTTCATGGATGGAGACAAATATGATCAACCTCATACCTATATTGTCTCATTATCATCCAGAGACTGATAGTAACATTCTCTTCTTCGATTAGTAAGGTTACTTAAAAGAGAGTTTCTTGCTTAAGTGATATGGGTTTGTTTACTTATAGTTATTTCATTTTAAAGGTGTAAAGTTCATGTTTATGAAATGTATATGATAGAATTATATGAATTTTAGATTAATGTCTTATTGAAATAAATGAGTGCCTGAATTTGAGATATGCAATAATGTATTGAGTGGATGAGAAAATACAAATACATAAAATGCTAGTCAAGTTAAGTTTTGATTTGTAGTATTTAATATAAAAAGCTATTATAATGGGTTTGGGTAAGAAAATTGAGAGAGTAATTTATTTATTTGGTTAATTTAACCTTTTTAAAACAAAAATGAGTTGTTTAGATGAGGAATTTAAAAGAAAATTTAAATTTAATTTTTTTGGAAAGGTATTTCAAAAACTAAAACAATAGAATTTAAAATTCACTTAAAAAAAGAAGGAAATTGAAATTTCACAACTAGTCACTCCCTTTCTGTGTGTCAATTTGATATATGGCCCATGAGTCAGACCTAATCCACTCTTAAATAAGTTCCATTTTATTTGCCAACTCTGCTCTACCCGACTCGACTTGAGCTTCAATTGGGTTGACTATACTCGACCATCAAATTGTACTAACTCGAGTCAACCTTCGACCCTTCCGGCTTGGACCAACTAATTTGGACCTTTGCCCTGAATCAGCTCAACCTTCACCCAAGCCGACACAACTTGACCTCCAGTCTAGTTCAGCTTGACTCGACCTTCGATTTAGGTCGACTCAACCTTCGACTTAGATCGATTCAACTCGACATTCGATCTAGGCCACCTTGACTTTTTAGCCTGAGCTAGTTCAACTCAATCTTCAGCTCTGACTAAATTGGTTAAACTTTCAGCATGCATTGACTCAACTCAACTCGATTCTTCAACCCGACCGACTTGACTCGATCGACTTAACTCAACCTTCAATACGAATGGTTTGAGCTCAACTTTTAGCCCTTGTTCACTTGAATGAATTTGGGGGAGAATGATTGAATGAATTTGAGAGGATTTGAAAGTAAATTTTGTTATTGTTTATTTGAATAGATTTGGAGGTAAGTGAGACTGAGTTTGAAAGTAAAGTTTGTGAGAATTAGTGTAGGATTTTATTGATGTGACATATTAAAAAAAATTACTTCTAAATTAACTCTAACTTACCTCCAAATTCACTCAAATAAACAACAAAAAATTTACCTTTAAATTCTTTCAAATATATTCAATCACTCTCCCCAAATTCATTCAAATAAACAAGGGCTCAGTGCGATCTTAATATTTTAGCTTTCGTTACTCTTTTGGTTTTGTGAGCTTTTTCTTACATGGATTTCTTGACGTTATTAGTTTTTTCTTTTCTCCAACCCATATGCATTAGAGTCAAGGCTATGGGCTACGTTAAATCCATAACTCTACACTCTTTTCATATTTAAAAAAAAATAATTTGTTAAATATTATTTTAATATTTAAATTTAACTAATATTTTCTATAAATTTTACTTTTAAAATACATATTTTTGAAATGAGGTTTTATTTTAAAAAAACTTTAATTACTTTTTCCACAAAATAAAATTAAAATGTAAAATATTGTAATCACTCTGTTCAAATAAAATACTTAAAAAATAATTAAAATTTAATTACAAGTAAATATTACGTGTTTTAATTTTTTTTATTGGTTGAAATCTCTCGAACAAATACAAGGTTAAGGAAAAGTCATATCTCAATTTTATCAATAATCTAAATCATATGAATTGAAATATCAAATGTTGAGGTTGAGAATAGATGAATAAGATTATTGCAGTTTTATTTTATGTAATGAAAAAGATGGCCTTGATGCCGTAGAGTTGACTTAAATATACTACCATAAAGCCTTCTGCAGTAGATATTAGTCCCTATGACGCATGTAAGACGTTAAATTATTTTTATTTTGATAAGTATTGAGATTTAAACACCAATAATATTACTACTGCATTACGAGGATATGACACCGGTTAATTTTGTTTATACGCACTGATTTTACAACCGAAGCATATTCAGACGAGGTAATAAGACATTGGTTTTATGCCTCGGTTATGAACTGAGTCAGAAAAGAATGGATTATGCCTCGATTTTTAGGTAACCGAGGCGATAACTTTTTTTTTTTTGTAATTTATTTCACTGTGAAATGATCTTCTAACGTTCCCAAAGCTAGTAAACAGTCATCTTTTGGCTTAGGCATCATCTCTTCACTGTCAGCCAACCACACAGTGAACAACAACACAGAAAGCATACAAAGAACTCAAGACTTCATTTTGGGGGTTCATAGCATAGTAAGAACTCAAAGCATGTTTCAGTAAGAACAACAACACACTTATAAACGAAATCAAACATAATATCACACACACACACAGAGAAGTTTCGAGAAGATTCTAGGCCTTCGCCGCAAGCACTGATTCGAAGGCCGTCGGGGGACCACTGATGGTGGTCGATGCGGCCGAAGATCGTTTCACGTGCCCCAGATCGTGACGGTACCGGAGGCGTCGGTGGAGGTGAAACGCGCGATGGTGGCCGGAGGCTCACGAGGACCACAGATCTGGCATTGGAGGCTCACGATGACCACAGATCTGGCCTCCATGCGCGTTGCGAGTCCGACGGCGAGCGGAGGGATTGCGGTTCGGCAGGTGGTGGTGAGGATTCCGGCGAGCTTTCTAGCGGCGGGGATTTGGGCTTGACAGGGTAGGAAACTGGTTGGATGATGATGGGTTGGGAGGGTCTGGCGGGAGGGTTTGAGTAAGAATCGGAGGAAGAGCAGAGAGAACTGGAGCCGCGGTGAGAACTGGAGGCACCGGTGTCAGTTGTCGGAGGAATAAGCGGCAACAGCGAGAGAACTGGAGGCACCGTGGAGTCCTTGGAAGAAGCACCGGCGGAGGGAGGCAGACACCATCTTGATGGCTCGACGGAGAGGCAAAGATGAGAGAGGCGTGCGAGAGAAAATGTCGTGCGAGAGAGAAAGATAAAAGCCGTTTCAGATTTTTCAGATTTTAACCTAAGTGGCAGCCCGTTATGGTTCGGTTGGGCCTGTACCCGAAGCAGTAACGCATATTATGCCTCGGTTCTGAGTTCAACCGAGGTAATAGCGCTTTGTCAAAGTGACATGACTTTTATGCTTTGGTTGTTTTATGTTTTGGTTGTTTTTTTACCCGAGACAGTAACAAGTATAGGCACCGGTTCAAAAATAACCGAGACATATAATCATTCAGTATTTACAAAATTGTTACCACGCTTTTATACGCTCCGATTTTAGTAAAAGCGAGGCGTATATAGCGCGTTAAAATAGCTTTTTTTTTTTACTAGTGAATATTTGGAATAAGTCAGGTATATTTCTTTTGGCATGATATAAGATGATTAGATTAATAATAAGAATTCATGTTGATATTTTATAATATATATATATATATATATGAGGAAATTTTTTATTAATTTAAAATCATTGCTCTATTTCTAATTTTGTATTATTAAAACTACACAAATACTATAATATTTTTTAAAGAGTTGTAATTATTTGGGTAGGGCAATAAAATACAGCGTTTTAGCAGCGTATAGAGCGCAGCAATATCTGAATGGCAATCTAAAGAGCAGTGTGGGTCCTTCATCCTCAAACCAAACACTGTTTCATACGTTGAGACAGTTGGCTCTCGTTCAGACAAATAACATTATTAAATGTTTTACTTTTTCCACAAGAAACCTTGTTTTCTGCTAATCATGATCACCTCCTAATTCACAAAAGCTTAATCACCTTAACCTTTTCCCATTTGTTTAAGTAACAATACCAAAACTAGCATATACTTTTCTTTTCTTTTGACTAATACCTCAATTCCTTTTCCTTAAAAAGCTTATCATCCGAACATATATGGACTAATCGTTATAATGAGCAATTTTCATATATATATAATTAAAAACAAATTTCTCATTAATAAAATATTTTAACAATATCTAACAATAATATTCAATTAATTTTTTTATCTACAAAAATTGAAAACACAAAAAAGAAGAAATTATAATTATTTATGTATTCAATTAATTGATGGTGTGCATACTATGTAAAATAAGTCATAAACCATGAAAAAATGATATTAATACTAGTTGTAGAAAACATTGTTTTAGTTCAATTTTTAATTTTTTGATAAAGATTGTGATAAATAATATTTTCAGACTTATACGTGTTAGTTAAAATCATTTAATAACTTTTAATCTATTAACTCTATTAATTGAAATTAGTTTTTAAAAGATACATTTTTCATAACTGTTAGCACTACAAGAATTTGGATTATTACCGAAGGATTATTACCGAAGGCCAAATGATCGTCGGTGAATAAATTTTTTCGATGGTCAAAATCGGCATTACCGAAGGACATGGTGAAGTGTAATTACCGAAGGTCAAAAAAGCATTACCGAGGGGTTGTGGCCTTCGGTAAGATGCTCGACACCTTAAATTAAGTAATTGGGGGTGTTGTAATACCTCGGCCCTAATTTCGTAAGAGAAGACCCTATTCTCTCTCTGCTGTCGTCCCCAATTTCGTGAAAGGTGGACTTTGGTTGTGCTCCCCCATTCCCCCTGTTCGTTCTCGTCCCCAATTTGTGCTTCCCATTCTCTCCCTCTGGCTTTTGCTTGAGTTTTTTCTTCCTCTCGCTGTCCCTTTCTCGTCTGTCTGGTGGCATTGTGCGGGTAGGGTTCGGTGGTGTTCGAGCAGTGCGTTGGCATTGCCGTGAGGAGGGTGGTCCGTTAACGTTAGGGTGTGTGCCAAGGCGCAGAGAGGAGGTTGCTCCCGTGACGTGAGGACGACTGTCGTTGTCAAGGGAGGCTATCGGGCTTCGACATTGAGGTATGTTCTGTACTGGCTTTTGGATTAATAAACTGGGACAAGTTTTCGTTATTATTATTGGAAAGTGGAAATAAAATGAAAAGCAAGTTATATTGAATTGGTTTAGTGAAATGGGAATAGGAATAACAAGAAAGAAAGATGCAGATTAGTTGGTAGAAGAGTGATTCATGTTGGTTTCAGGAAGGAAAAAATGCAGTATAGTTACCAATTGTAGCATGTTTAGATGGCTGAGTTAACATAGTATAGATGAGAAGCAACGCGCAGAGGAAGCAAATGAAGAAAGTGGTTTTGGTATTCATGTTTACTACTAGGTTAAGAGTTAGTGTGAGATACAAAGAACGTAGTTTCTCAATATATAGCTATTTATAGTGATCAAGCCAAAAGCATAGAAGAGTGCTGAAAGTAAATGATAGGTCTTGGTTCAAGAAAGATAAGAAAATGGAGTAAATGATAGGTTCGAAGGGAAGAAATTCCCTTCTCTAGAGGACAATCCCTGTTCTGAAACAAAATACAGTCCACCCACAGAACTACAACACCCTCCTCCTTAAAAGATAAGAAATGTCTTACTATCAATTAAAACTTCCCCTAACTGATGTTTAAACTCCTCCTAACTACCCCTATTATAACCACTTCATACTAACTTCTATTTATTATTTTTTCGAAACAATATAACTATTGAGATCCTCATTTGAAAGATTCATCCTGATCTACTGGCTGATATTGTCATAACTAATATGAAGCATTTGCCTAAGACTCCCCCACCACTGTCAAGGATTGGGAATTTACCAGCAACACGACAATTAAACTCCCAAGTCAGTCAATCACATGTTATAGCAACTTCTGTTCCAATAAATTCTGTCCAATCCGTGTCTGGTACTGATCAAGTAATGAATGATATTATATTAGTGTAATGATTTATGTGTAAGAAATCACTGTGCTGCTTGTAAATTTCCACTACATATGTGAAGTAGGTTATCTTGTCAACTTTGGTTTTTGTGAATCTAGACATTTGTAAGATACATCATAGATTGTAAACATGAGTGGCACAGTGCACAAGGCTCCCACCTAGTGGGGTTTAGGAAGAGTGTATGTTTGCATTAACCCTGTGAGTGGAGAGACTGTTTATTTGAATGGCTAGCCTTGAATCAAGAAACAATTAACCATTCAATTCCTTGAAGGCTCAACCTCATACCATAGATTAACCATAGAATAACTGTTAGTGCTTGTGCCACTCAAGGTTTGTACTACCAAGCAAAATCATATATAGTATTGTATTTGAAGCTCATGAATAGGATTTTACTTGGTGTAAAATGTGCTGTAAAGTATGTTTGGGAACATGATAAATAGATATAGTCTATTCTTCAAATCTGCATACTGTAGGGTGGTGTGAATCTTGCTATTGTTCCAATGTATAAAGAATTTATAAAGGGAGACTAGTTGGTAAAGTAGAGTTATGTTTTACACCTGGAATGTTTTTATAAGTATTGCTTAGATACAAAACTGATCTTAATTCTTGACTCAACTTTTTGGGTGATTTGATTGAAATGAATTGGATGATGTTCCAAAATTTATGGCCTTATATAAGTTCTATTGGATGCATCTCTGTTCCGGAATCTAAAAGCCTTGGATTAAATGCAATTGGAAGAACAATACTTCTTTTTCCCATGATTTGAAAAGTCCACACATCTTTTCACTTTTGATCAATTATTGATGTGGTTGAACGTTTATCTTAATTGCTTTTTTGCATGCATAATTGGAAGCATTGTACCGTAAATACCAATTCCTACTGTAATTGATTTGATTGGCATGGTTATAGATAGATGTACATGATTCATAGGTCAAAATTAACCTGTGAAATACTAAATGAGTTGATTTATATAAATGATTTTTTCCTTTATATTAACTTGTCAAAATTAACGTTTCAAGTTGGCTTTATATTCCTTTATTGCTATTTTTTCCAATAAATCTCTTAATTATTTGATTGATTAAAATATTAGTGAATATAATATTTAAGTTAATTAGATTTTTTCAGTAAGATGAGTTTGATTATTGCACAGATAAAGAGATGAGATATGAGTGTATAAATCAAATTTTGTATTTGATTTTATCAAATATACATAGCGTTTTGTGAATTTCGATAGGAGTATAAATTAATATTTAAATTTTGATTTTATTTATAATTGAACCAAGTGCTCAGAATTATTACGTGCACGTCTGAAATTGTAGCAAGTATAAGTAGCACGTCTGAAATTGTTACGTGTCTCGTGCTCATCAAATGTTGATCCTTACACTTATATATGTCCTTCTGCATATGATACGTGTCTCTGCAAATTACGTGTCTCTGCATATGATACTACATATGTAAGAGGTGCTATATTAATTACTTTATTGTCAGTTTAAGAAGGTTTTAAACCCCTCTCTTGCATATCTTACCCATCATATTTGCTAATTATGTGGGCATAAAGCTATTTGTGTCTTGTTTATTTTTCAATACTAAAGTCTTGCATCATAAATTTCAATTATATTCTCTACCAATCTTTTATGATTCTGCATCTTAACTGATTTTTCTGATCATACTTTCTTGTCAACCATCATAATTGAGTGTTTGGTTATGGGTAATTGATCTGAAAATTGCATCTTCTCATCTTCCAGAAGTAACCATTTTACTTATGTTCAGAACAGAACAAGATTTGTGTCTTTGGGTGCTGTGAGCAATGATTTAGTTGAAGAGAGTGTGGAAGGTGATGACCTAAGGAGCAGAATCTTGAGGCTAAGGCTCCCCAAGCGAAGCGCCACAAACATTCTTCAGAAATGGGTCCTTCAAGGGAATCCTGTTACGCTCTCTCAGCTTCGAGATATTTCCAAAGAGCTTTGAAGATCACAAGGGAAAGTAGTGCAATTGCTGTTTGTTTTGTCATATCATGCAATATGTATTAGATTCGTTTGGTTAATTGTAGGTGTAGTGCATTAGGAATTCAATTTTGCACGTTGCTATTATTCGTTTGGATAAGTGCAGATTTTTCAGAGAAATAAATGAGCTGTTATAGTGAATTGGAATTTGCCTTGTGATAAATGAGCTGTTATAGAGAAATAAATGAGCTGTTATGTGTTTTTTTTTAATTGGATAAGTGCAGATTTTTCAGAGAAATAAATGAGCTGCTGTTATAGAGAAATAAAGAGAAATAAATGAACTGTTATGTGATACTGTCTTTCGGTAATTACCGAAGGCTTTTGGCCCTCGGTAATTACCGAAGACTTTTGGCCCTCGGTAATTACCGAAGGCTTTTGGCCCTCGGTAATTACCGAAGGGCAAAAGCCCTCGGTAATTGTTAGCGACAAGAGATTTACCGAAGGATTTTTGGCCGTCGATAAGCCTTCGGTAAACACCCATTATCGACGGCCTTTGGCATTTTCCGAGGGCTTCTGGCCTTCGGTAATACCCTACTTTTTTTTAGTGTAGGTATCAATATGTATTATAATATTTTAGTTAAATTAATATCTTGAAATATATTAATCATTTATCATTACATAAAAAATATTATTAAAAATTAAAAACAAAACAACATAGTAAATTTGGTTCAAAAGTTAAAAAAAATTCTAAACATAAAAATTTATACCTATTATAAAAAAAATCAAAAGTAATCCTACATGGAATAATATCATATTATTTATAATGAGTTTTAGTTTCTAATTTTAAAGAAATAACTTATCCGCTTATAAATATAAAATTACTATTATATACCAATATTAATAAAAGTAAATACCATTTAACCCAATGGATGCTATTATAAGTAACACATCCTATATAAGAATCTAAACTATTAGAGTGTAAATACCCCCATCTTAACAAGTACTACACCACACGAGATCTTAGAATTGAAATAAACTTTATTAGCACTAAATTAAACTATTTTATCTCTACTAAATTATTATTGGATTAAGCTAATGTGAAAACATGGGACCAAAATTCAAAGATCAAACATATACTACTACCTAACGAAGCTGCGCCTAATTGGTGGTTACTATCACTACTACGTAGCTTAAAACCCTACTTTAGAGTATATACAATAGTAAACGATAAACCCTAGAAAGTAACAAAATGGATCAAACGTCGTTCTCAAACTCATTATAGTTAAGAAACTTGTTTGTTAACACAAATATGATTACTCATAATTATATTTTAATGTTGTAATGAAATCCAAAAGTGGCATGCCACGCCTTGGGAGTGTGTCATTCATATCTGTATCCGTGTGAGAGTGGGAATAAAAACTCTACTTTTTCTTAAGTCAAGAAGAAAAAGTCTTGTTCACATTCACACACGAGACTAAACCATGTTGATAATATCATAAAGAGAAAAAAAAGAGAGTGATGTTACTCATGAAAATTACTTTTTTTGTTCTCATACAAAGCAATCATCTTCGAGTCAGTTAATTAGTATTAAAGAATCTAATAAAGTTTGTGATCTTTGAAGTTTTTAATTAATTATCCGAGTATAGGTACCTTCAACAACCCAATACGGAAATATAATCCAAAATTTATCATTAAGCATCCAAATACGTGATGCAATACAACTATACAAGGATCAATACCTTTTGCTATTTATTGGTTTTCAAAAATTAAAATAAAAATAAAATATAGGGTGGTGGGGTAGGTAATTAATGTGCTTCTTTGAAACAATATTCAAATGATTTGATTTTACTATTGCCAGATACCATGGAATATTCAGCAGTCACCATTAAATGTATTATTTCTACGAAGACTTTTATGCTTTTTTAATTACATAATAATCGACCCCGAATCTAAATTTTACATTAATTATAGTGAAAATTAATAATTTCTTTAGTTTTTTTAAATAATTAACTGATATATGACCAAATAATGTATATAAATGAAAGATATTCTTCACTTTTTAAACTATCTTTCGTAATTGACGGACAACCAAACTGAAATATTAGTAAAATGATGTTCATAGTTTTGAGGTAACTTGTTATTGCGTTATTATTAAATAATTTAGAAAAATTTAAGTCTACAAATTCTTCGAAAATTTATTAAAAATCTTACGTTTGTTCTATTTTAAAAATTAGATCAAATCGGTCTATGGAACTGGTGAGTAAGTGAATTTACGTTTCAGGGTTCAGATAATCAGTTAAAAGAAAATCATAAACCAAGTATAAAGAATAATAGGTAGAATAGAATAACTGGAAAAGTGATCAAAGTAAAACTAATAAAAATGAATTAATTAAAAATATTTAATAATATTTAGTTTTATATTTTTACTTAAAAAATTAAAATCAGCCTAAATTATGTTTATTTTCTTTTCATTCTACACATAAACTTGTTATTAATAATAAATACTAAATGCGTTGAAATTTTAATTTGAATAATGATGACATATTCTACTTTAACTTTTAATTATAGGGATTTTAAATGTTAATAACCTGTATAAATTTGTGTTTAATTTTAATTATAGAAATATGATATTATATTTTTATATTATTTAATTATTGTAATAATTTTATTAATATCAGTTGGATACTGATTAAATAATTGAATGTTGAAACAGTGTTTTAACTAGTGCAAAAGACCATGCTTTTTTAATATATTTGTAATGTGAATAATTAAAGTAAAATACATAAGAGCATCTTGATACGAAGAATTTCCCATTGGGATTCTCAAGTGAGTAACATTTGTATATTTCACTTACTGTTATTAAATTCAACTTAAACATTTCATAAATCCAATCTAACTTTTTTAATTTCAATATCTAAAATGTCTCTAATCATTATATATTATTAATTATTAACTTATTATTTCAAACTTACTTTTTCTATTGTGGTTAAATCCATTTTGATTTTATCATTTTACAAATGTAAGTTTAGTCTTTATACAAATGTAAATATACTTTTAGTGTATACTAATGTATAATCCAATTTGTAATAAAAAAACATTAACGTATCCATCAATAGTAGGAATATTTTAATTTTATTCACGTAGAATATTATATAGTAATTTTAGATAATGTCTTTTAACGTTTGTTACCACTGAAAGCACCTTTTTACATTTTTTAGTTCATATACGATAAATTAGTATTGAACTAAAGCTGTTTATTTTAAAATTAGAGGCCATTAAACTTTTATAAGACACACAACTAAACAAAAAAAATATGTGTGAAAAAGGATTTAAGCCTATTGATTATATACACAATATTTATTATTAAAATTGATTTGCTACGACCCACTATGTACAGAACCGATTCTTAAGTATACACTTAAATCTTAAGATGATTATTTAAAATTATTATTCTGATTCAATGATTACAAAAACAATTTTTACATATCAATATTTTATTCAAAGCCTAACAGAAAACAACTCAGCAACGTAGAAAAAAAAAATAAATAATAGGGGTCTTCATAAACTGATAAGTGCAATCATTAACAAGGGAATGAGAACAAGGAAGTGATGCTACTCCTCTTTTGTTTTTTTGTTTTTGTTTTTGTTTTTTTTCCCGAAAGCATGGAAGTTTTACTAATGCAAATTGAAATTAATCAATGTTATAGTATATATATATCCTGAACCCTACTGAAAAAAAAAACAAAAACCTAAGACAAACAAAATTTCTGATGACACCTTCATGTTAGAAAAGCTTGTTCTAGGTTGAAAATATAATTCAACCAAGTAATTCAATTTTACTTTAATGGGTAAAATTTTGGATTGTTCGAGGATTCTGGTATTTTACCTGAATGGTAAGGGTTTGTCACATTCATATATATTTCCTTATAGAATTGTCGGATGATGTAATTTTGGATCTCGCCACAAATTTATGAATTTCTCATATTATCATATTCTAAGCTTGAGTTTGGTAAAATATTGCATAAGAATAAACATGAAGTAAGAAAAAGACAAACTCACTTACCATTTATTTAAGGATTTGTTTTTTCTTTTTTCTTTTTTTATTTCTTTTACGGTATTTATATGAAAGGCTTCCAAGTTAAAAGGAGTGGAATCTCAAAGTTGATAGTCTCCATAGTTGGTTGTCGAGATGTTGGAATACATGGAAGTCTTAATTGAGATTTAAGAAAAATGAGATTTTTGGATTTTTCTTTTTTATAAAAGGTGTTAATATTTCAACCTCAAATAAAAAACATGAGATATAGTTTATTTTGGAATCTAAAATTTCTTATCGATTTTGTCTTTAAAAAGATATTTTGAAAATAAAAAGAGAAAAATATATTTAAATTCTATGCGAAACTATTAAATATTTAAACACTTCTATATAATGTTAATTATTTAATGGTCATAATCATATATTGTGTTTTTTAAAAAAAGTTAAGTCGAAGATCAAGCCTCATAATCATATTGTGTTTTGTCAAAAAGAATATTAGTACTGTAGTTATGAAATTGGATAACACTGTATAATAATAATAAATAAAAAATCCAACATGACTAAGTGCATGCATTAGAAAACACTATTTTTCTTCAGTTTTTTAGATTTATGCTTTTCATTTCTGATCTATTTTTGGCCTCTTCAAATTTTTGAATTTTTTCAAATCTTAAATATCGTGTTCAAGTAATAGTAATAATTAAGTTTTTAGTCCATATTATGTCATCAATAGTCTAACGAAATAATTGCATATAATTTGTTATTACTAACTAATCCCACGTTTTGCACTTATATAAACCAGAGAGATTAAAAATAATCAACAAAAAGATAGTCAAACTTATTCTTGATAATGTAATAAGTCAGTATAGGTTGTTCTATCACTAGTAAATTCAATTCGTTCACAACAAAGTTTTTAAATGCAAATCGAAATTTATTATCAGCATGCAATATGAGGCCACAAAATGTGGATAATGCAGATTAGAAACTGTTCACTTCCGATTAGAAAACAGATTATACTAGTTTTAAGTGTGAAAGACAAATAACATGTAGCACTTACGAATCATGAGATAAACCCTAAACCATAATCAGCAATGAAAAAACTCTAATGGGTTTGAATATTATTTGAGACTAATATTAATTTAATAGAAATCAACAAACTTAACTTAAGCCAATTTTGTAATATATTTTTTATATTGATTGATATTTGAATCAATACAAAAAAGATCATTATATTAATCGCTGAGGAAACAAATATAGTACATAAAAAGTAGATACCACAATTAGTTTTTCTTATAGTCGATGTAATATTTATTTTTTCCATGTATCCAAAAGTTGTAAAAAGTTGTTAAAATACGACATGTTATAAGAAATATCAAATTAGTCAATTTTATAGAACTTGATCATAAACAATTTGAGTTGGCCAAAAAAAAGTCTATAGGGTAAAAAAAATCATTTATTAAAAAAATTTAAAATTTCAAAATTGTCTTTTGCAATTTAAAAAATCTTACACTTCACTTTTTGTACTTCATCGGATTTCGAAATCCGATGAAGAAAAAATCCTTCATCGAATTTCGAAATTTGATGAAAAAAAATATAAACTCTAAGGCTATTTTTGGAAATTGGAGGTGGAGGATGAAATGTTTGGAGGTGTAGGGTGAAACAGTCAAGAAGTTCACATGGCCAAATATCAATAAAGTTCTATGGCACAAGCATGCACCCTCTTTTAATATGTTGACTATTTTATTCTTAATAATATTAAAAAGTTTTTTTATTAATGGTCTAACTGATTTTGTAACTTAATCATATCCACTAGTCATGCATTCCTAAATCAAATTATACAATTGTATTAACATCTATTTTTTTTAATTTTATAAAATTGTGTCTATTTTTATTCAATTTTGATATACAAAAATGTTTATCTTATATTAAGATTCCACTACAGAAAACACGCTGATTACCGACGGCCTTAATGCCTTCAGTAATGCTTGGGTGACATAAATTACCGGCGGCCTCAAGGCTTCGGTAATGTCCACAATGGTTTAAGTCACAAGAATTGGGTATTCGTTCATACCTTTCCCCAAATTTTCCAATTTCCCTCCCCTTTGTTCTCGTCTGAAGCTTCCTCCTTTCCTTCCCTATTCTGCTGGTGCCCTCCATCGTGCCCTCTAATATCGATTTGAAGAGTGATTTCTGGGACAAGTGAGGGTTGGTTGGTTGATGCCGGTTTGGGGATTCTTTGGCTGGGATTGAAGACGGCGGTTTGGGGGTTCTGTGCCTAAGTTCGTTGAGGCTGGTTTGGTGGTTCTACGGTTGGGTTGGTTGACGCCGATTTGGGGTTTTTGCGCTAGGTTCGTTGACGCAGGTTTCAGGGTTTTGCAGCTAGGATTCGGGGGAGATGTCTAGAACGCGGTGGCAACGAAAGTCTCACTGTCTGGGTAAGGTTGGTAGATATGGAGCGAATAGCGTTGTGATGGTGATTGAGGTAGTGAGACGCGCTACGGTTGTTTCGTGGTGGCTGTGCCAGTCTTCGAAGGGGATAAGATCGTGATTGGGTGACTCTCATGGGAGGTGTGCTTTCTGTGTGTTTCGTGTTTCTGCTCTTGCGATGTTAGTGGCGCGGGGAAGATGGCGGCTCTAGAGCGATGACGGCGAGGGAGATTCAGGGTGGAGGTGAGGCATGATGGTGATCCGAGATGCATCAGCAACTTCTGAAGCGTGACAGTGATGAGGACGCGTTCATCGGATGGAGGTCGATGAAAGGTGCAATTGTTGTTGATCTTCGATTCGGATGGTAGGATGAAAAAGGATTTGGAAATTGGGGATGTGTTCTTGGGTTGAATGCACTGAATTTGATGGATTCTTGGGTTCGCTATGGAGCCTTGATGTTTTATTCTGTTTGTTTTGTGCAGGTGGATGATCTTGATATCAGATGGGGCTTGTTTGATGGAGATGTGAAATTTTGGAAGACTGGGTTCGAATCACTCTTGGTGTTGAAAATATTTTAGCACAAGCTAGGTTGGTTGGGTAGGAGGGGACTTAGTGGATGCTGCAAAAATGACAATGGGATCACTTTCGGTCACCTTTCATCAAGAATCAAAATTGGAGATCGATACAGTGGCCAGGATGGGCCCACAAAAGCTCTTGTGAAAGTGAAAATGATGTACACAATCTATGCTTTTGATGCAAGTGAAAGAAGATCTTGAGATAAAATGAAGAGGTTTGTTTTACATCTCATTTTGGGTCTCTATTGGTGCTGAAAAAGGTTGAAAATGAAATTTGGTTCATTGTGTATGACAGGTAAGATGGAGCGCATCTGTGTTCTAGAATTATATATAGAATACCCTTATCATGTATTACTTCTAGCTTTGCACGAGGATAGATTTGGGTTCACGGTGTGATGCATTGGATATTTTTGTGCGAACGGATATATGTATTTTGTGATTATCTTGTAAGAACGAATTATGCTAGATTGAATGGAACAGAAAATGAATGAAATGAAAATGCGAAGTGAATGAAGGGATAACAGGACTGAAAATCAATGATAATATATCATTACCATCCATAATAACATCAACATCTTTAATAGGTTAAACCCTAAGGATTAAACACAAACACTGTTATCATGCACTAAACCAATATTTATTTGGTTGTCTGAGATCTTAGCTAATGAGTAGTAGTTATCATTGCCATATTTTTTTTATTTTCCACTATTCTTTCTTCTTAGGAATTGATTGTACGTTGTATGAAAATGAATACGGTTTTGGGATGTGTACTTAATGTTTGACCTACAAGTTTTGGGAGTAAAATTTTTTTGTTGATATTCTGGAAGTGTTTGAATTGGTTATGTAAGTGTTGATGGATGTGTGGGCTGTCTAACAGTATTAGGCTATTAGCTTTTAAAGTTTTACTTGATATTTTGGAAGTCATTGAACTTGATTCTTCTGGCTCTTCAAGACTGAGAGATATGTTCTGTTGTGATTTAGGATTTGTAGAGCTGATTGGGAAGGGTAAATATTCTATCATCTTGTCCAATTCAACTTTTTGATATTTTCCACCCAGTACTTTTTAATTTTTAAGCTTATTGAGATGCTCTATGTGGCAATAATTTTTGTTATTGTGACTGATATTAAGGTAACTAATAAGCTACATTTAATTTTATTTAACAATTGTAATTAAATTTAGTTGTAGGTTGTGGATGCGACATGGGTGGATATCGTGGAAGGGGTCGTGGCTTTAGATCAAATGGACCAATTCAAGCAGTTGCCTCAGGCAACTAGTTGCCTGACATTAGTGTAGTGTAATTAACTTGATTAGGGAAGCAAAGCCAAAGCCATGTCTAATTTTATGTTTTCTTTTTTTTTGTTTAATTTTATTCATTTCTCCCCTTCTTTTTCTCTGGGGCCCGAAGAACTGTAGGACATTTTCTTCTTACATTTTTATGTATATGTTTAGTTTTGACACTGCTGCCATATAAGGCACCCTTTATTTTAGATCTATGTCAGTTGTACTTCTGTTTTGGCCCTGAATCTCATTCTTTAATTTTTATTTTCTAGAGAAGTGTTTAAATTCATGCATTTTCCTTCTCTGATATATTTTTGCTTGTCTTTTAAAAAATATAATGTTCCAGGGTGTGTGTTTTGATTTACCTGGACGATTTTCTTAGTTTGTTTCTGTCCTTTGATAATTACCGAAAGTCTTTACCCTTCAATAATTACCGAAGACATCTGTTCTTCCGTAATTACCGAAGGCTTTTGCCCTTCGAAAATTAGCAACAAATGACTTTTTTGTTGTTTCCGACGGACTCGGGTCGTCGGTATAATGCCCTCTTTTTTGTAGTTTTATAAAAACAATAACCTATTTGATTTTTTTATGGATGTTTTTTTTAAGAAAAAACCTTTTCTTTTTAAAATGAAATATGCTTATTATGTTTTAGATGTGAAAACTAAAAATAAGTTCAAAGTTTATTTATATATAATATTTTTTAATTAGTTTATCAAAACAAGTTCATAAAAACTTTCAAAGCATGAAATAATTAAAAGAAAATGTGTTTTTACGATTGCTTCCAAATATAAGTAATTTATGAACTTATAAAAAAGAATTATTTTGAACATATTTTCTCTTTCAAAATTACCTTTTGTTTTAAGCTTAAATACACTCAACATATATTATATTTTTAATTTGTTAAAATAATGAAATTATGTATATAAAATATGATTAACAAAATTATTTTGAATAGCATTTTATAAAATCAATATTTATATATTCTTTCGGAATAATAAGTTTTCATGATTAAAAGCAAATATAAATTAACTTTCATTTTTCAAAATCTCTACAAAATAATCATTACACTAATTTATATCAAAACTACCTCTCTTTTATTAGATAATAAAAAAAACTACCCTTGTATAATAAAGGATAATGGTAAATATAATGGTAAATATAATGTGAAACTTGAAAATTATTGAATAGAGATGGCAAAACAAATGAAAGAAGTAACTAAAAATTCATTAAAAATGAACTAATTTAGTTTTGGGGGGTCAACCCCACCCTAACCCTACCTCAACCCACTTTACATGGGCCTTTGCAGGTTGGAGCTTTTAAAAAAGCCCCATATTAAGTGTATTAGAAAATTAGGGCTTGGTTTTAGAAAGAGTCAATGTCAAGCCATGAACTGGGGGCTCAAATGAAAGCTCTACATGTTATCACCTTTCCCCTTGCGTTTTCATTGTGCATTACATGAAACTCTTTCGTTCTTATTGCTATCCTCTTCTTCATCATTTTCTTGTCTCTTCAACCATCACACTATGTCGAATTGTGTAACGCCCCGTTTCGGGCGACACTGTTTATTTTTGTGAAGCCTTCATTAAATTTTTGTCGAAAATAAATTTCCAATGCCAACAAGAATATAATAACTTTAATACAATACTAGTCTTCGAAAGATAGAATCATACATTGTTCGAAAAGAATAAATTTCTAGACATAAAATTCTTTAAAAAAACTCCCCAAAGGTTTTATTCCCGCATGTCTCACGTCTTTTATACAAGTCCAGAAACATCTCCAATTTCATTTGAAACATTGTCTGCTCCCATATAACATCACAAATTATATGATCATCATAGTCATAGACACAAACAAGTAAGAGTGAGCAAACAAAAACAAAAACTTGAAATATAAATATCATCATAACATGCATCCAAATCATCCAAGCTAGTAATTATAGTTCAACCAATAATAATGACTTCACACACAAACACAAATGTTAAGTGTCACCTCACACCACTTTATTATCATATTATCTCCAATCATTCTCATAGAGATTTTTCCCAAACCAGTACTCTGCGTCACCCCATCACTCTATTCAAAAGCTTCTTCGGGCAGTTACATATTCCACCAATGAGTAGTGTTGCTTCCCATCACTCGTCTAGGGAGATTCCCCGGACAAGTACACAACGACACTCCCTCTCGCTCAACCGAAGTTGCACCAGTCAAATGCAAGTGTACCTCTCATCACTCTTCTAGGGAGCTTCCCTGAGCCAGCACACAACGTTATTGTCCATCGCTTTTCCTATCACTCTTGAAACGAGCTTCCCCAAACCAGTACTCTACGTCACTTTATTCAAGAGCTTCCTCGGGAAATTACACATTCCACCAATTTGTAATGTTGCTTCCCCATCACTCATCTAGGGAGATTCCCTAGGCAAGTACACAACACCACCCCTCATCCCTCAACTGGACTTGCATCGGGCAAGTGCAAGTGTACCTCCCATCACTTTCGTAGGGAGCTTCCCCTAGCCAACACACACACAACACTATTGTTCATCACTCGTACAACAAGATTCCTTAGGCCAATTACACATAACAATTCATACATCAATCCATCATATATTCCATATCAACACAATTCCAACCAAACAAATCACAAATATATCCCCTCAACCAATAATCATAATCTAGTCATGCTCAACAGACATATTAAACCATCACACTATCATATCACACATATCTTAATCTCTCATATATGATGAAACCCAAATTTTAATCATCCTTAATCTTGATTCCAACAAAGATCATCACACACAATTCATTCTCATATCATTTTTCGTCTCCAAACATACCACAAACATTTTCATAATCAAAAGATGTATAAGAATTAACTTAAACACTCAAAACATGCTTTCCGCCTCGCGTCACTCGACCAAGCGAGTGACTTCACTCACCCAAGTGAATGAGCTTTGTTAATTTAGCGAATGTTTTCCTCTAGATCCAAACATAAACTTTTTCCAGTCTACTCTACCATTAATCCCTCTAACATTCCAGACTCCCCAAACATCTAAATTCATCAATCATCTTCATAGATATCGAACATAATCATATACATCAAATTCAGGGCCTAAAATAATGCATAGATTCTACCCAAGGTATATAAATTTCCCATACTTAATCAGAATCACAAGAATGCCCAAAATCAGAATCAATAACGACACACATATGAAAAACAACAAATTAATGATACCAACATAATTTGTCCTACACATTCACGTAGTATCCTTTCGATAATCACGATTATCATCACAGATTGTCATCAAGGTCAAGGACCAGAAGATGAAAAGACATCTCCAAATTTTCAGAGATAATCGATTATGAAAAATGATAATCAATTATTTCAAACAGTTATGGGTTTTAAAAGACGTAATAATCAATTATCCTTAGTAATAATCGATTATTGTCGAACCCTAGATAATTGAAAACTTGCGAATGTAATCAATTATCCTTGTGATAATCGATTATTACTAAGACGAAGCATTTTATATTTTTACCTGTGATAATCGATTATCCTCTATGATAATCGATTATTTCTACGAGAAATCAATAAAAGAGAATAAGTTATAATACTTCAAGTGCTTACAATTGAGAGATAAACCTAATATAAATGATTCTACAAAAATGATTTAACAATGTATGTGAAAATTTGTTG
Source organism: Vigna reflexopilosa (assembly GCA_027742785.1). Taxonomy (NCBI): domain Eukaryota; kingdom Viridiplantae; phylum Streptophyta; class Magnoliopsida; order Fabales; family Fabaceae; genus Vigna; species Vigna reflexopilosa. The sequence goes on along the minus strand of CM050923.1, from coordinate 13,789,455 downwards.
AAGTCTTCAAGTGCATCATCATCAAAATCTCTTTAAAGCATCAATGCTCCTTATTGGCAACAAAACCGATATAAAAAGTGAGACTTTCGATATTAGTTCTAACCAAAATAGGTATAAAAAGGCTGACTTTTTATACCTGATATTCCAAAAATTGGTATAAAAGTCTTTTTTTATACTTGTTATTGTCAGAATATGTATAAAAATCTAACTTTTTAATACTTGTTGGAGTTAGAACGGGCATAAAAAGCATAACTTTTTATACCTGTTGGTGTAGAACATGTGTAAGAAGTGAGACTTTTTATATCTGTTAGAGTTATAACTAGTATAAAAATGAGACTTTTTATACCTATTCAGGTTCTGGTATGCAAAGTGACATTTTTTTTAAATATTTTATTTGTATAAGGTACTATCCATATCCAGACCTGCATAAAATTCAATTCCATAATACATTCTAAATAATCAATAACGAGCAAAATAATCAATATTGTTTCTATTATTAACATATCAAAATAATTCCTAAACTCAATGTAATATTTACCTAACAAATTTCCTAAATATATTTACTTAACATAGTTACTTAACATAGTTACACATAAAATAGTTCCTAAAATCAAAATGTAATATTGAATACATTTAATCTTCTACAAACAGTTAAAAGAAATGCAACATAATGCTCCCGAACATCCTTTATGACATGTTGCTCCATTGGAGACGAGTCAACAAATATTTACACAATGAATAGTTTGAGTCAAGTGATAATATTAATGGCTAAAGATGTTAGTTATAAATTGTTCATGTTACCAAATTCCATGAGTCAACGACATTTGTAGATATAATTTTCTGCATGTGTCTCATGACATAATATCCGCACTCAAAGCTCTTTGGTTGACGTGAGCACTACAAGTTAAATTTATAAAGTATCATAAAAATTTTAATTATATCTATAGTCTAAAAGATTAACTTCTTATAATTGGTGCAATGAATTGCAACTTCTTTCTAGAGACAATATGTGTTCTCTCTGACCTTGAATATGCCTCAACCACCCTATAAAGTTAAATGTACATTGAAATGAGTGTTATGGAACTTAGTAAAATCAATTATGTGTACACAACAAATAAATTATTAAAAATTTACGACATTAGCGTACTTTTAATTGCGAAAGTGTGAGATTTCTTGTGTAATGAACACAAGAGAACCATAAGAAACCGTTGAAAAGAAATTTCTTGAATAGTGTTATAGGAAAACTTTTTCCAAAAAAATAGTTTAACAATCTTGTCAAGGATTAAAAGATTTATATATGTTGTTAAACACTTGATTTGAAGGTTCTGTTCAAATTACAGTTTCTCAAATAAATATTTTTCAATTGTCTAATCAAATATGCTGCAATGTTTTGATAAAGATAACTCTGATAAAAATAATGTTTGGTGACAAGAGCTTTTATAATCAGTTAAGATAATAAGTTTTTGTAGGGTTTGCAAGAAAAATGTTTAGCAAGATTGAAGTAATAGACATAGTTGTTTTTTATATTGGTCCACTTCACTGATCTACGTCTATTTTTCCTCTAAGAACTCTTAGAGGGTTCAACTATAATCTTCAACACGATTACAACTGAGTATTCGTATCAATCCTGGTATCACCTAATATCTTTGACTATAATTGAGTTTCACCCATTATTGATTGTGGAGTATTCTTCATCACTCTTGGTATCCCTAGACAATACTGGTATTTTCTCGATACACTGTCTAGTTGAGTTTCACTCACTCCTGGTTTCCACTATACAAACCTGTCTATCTACCATTTAACCTCACCGAGTTAAGCGTTAAGTGTTTGAATTCTCTTCAAAATTTGCAATCAATCAAATCGCTTACAAGTCCTTAGACTATAACTCTCGTAGAGATGATATATATACAATACAATTCAATCTAATAGACTCTTAAGGTTTTTCTCTCTTCTTACAATAGTAAGTTTATGATTCTATGAAGCTTGAGAGTATTTACTTTTCGTTTAAGCTTGCTTTTTTTCTCAAATATTTTCTTTCGCATTCGTGTGCTTATTCTCTTGTTCTTCTCTTCGGAGATCTTCAATTTATAGGCTTCAAGAAAATATCTGTTGGATAGTACTTGTTTTGATCTTCTTCTTAGCCTTGTCATAGGTAGCAGTCGTAAGTTAAAGTCAACTTGTTAAAGTCAACTTGTCAGAGTAGACATGTTGTTTTAGTACTTTCTTGAGAGTAGGTAGTATGAACTTTCTGGCATGATTTTTGATGGAAAAAATATTTTGTAAGTGTCTTGTTTGTCTCTAACGTCCGCTTCTGATTTGTATATGGTAGAGTAGGTGGATGCTTGATATAGGTAGCCTGCACAAAGTAGACCAGATATGCATGCAGGCATATATGTCCTTTTTCTTATGCACTTTTGTTGTTTTTGAATGTTGCGCATTTAATACATTTAATGTACATTCACAATAATTATTAGTTTTTCAAATTCTCTATTACTTTAGCAGGATTTGATCATTTTAGGAATTCTTGTAAAGATACCAAGTAGTTTATGAGAGTTTCATCGTTGGATGAAAACTTTGTTTAGCAGAAGTATCGTTTAGCCTTTGCAAGGCTTTTCCTAACAGCGTCTTATTTAGTGATTTGTCGTTTAGTTCAAGAGTGTGTTTAGCGAAATATCTTCTAACATATGTTTTTGGAATAATGTATGTACCTTTTAGCACGTTTACCAAAAAAATTATTTATACCTTATAATGAGAGCTCGTCTAGCATTTATTTATCAACGTATTAGCACAAGTGCATTTGGTAAGACTCTCATTGATGCATTTGTGAGAAAATCATTCTATAGTGTGTGCGTTTGCTAAGGTTTTCTTAAGGAGTTTTAGATTTCTCAAACCTTTTTCATAAAACGTTTGTATTTTAACTGTTATTTTTCAAAAATAACACTTTATCATATGCTCATTTCGTTTGATGTTGTTTGTTAAACTTCAAAACATATGAGAATGTTTAAATAATTTAGTCTAATAGACGATCTTGTCTTAACAAGTAGCGTATCAGGTTGATATTATGATTGTCTAGTAGAAACCAGGAGTGGGTGAAACTTAACTAGTCAACAAAACAAATGTTACCAATATTGACTACGTGTAACTAAGAGTGATGTTGATACTCAGTTCTTCCTTAAAACACTATATTAACTTTGCTAAAATGCTTGAAAAACTATTTATCTTTAAACATGTGGGTTAAACAGTGCTTTACAAATCAAGCGTTTAACAACCTGTGTAGACCGTCTAATCATAACTAAAGTTGTTAAACGTCTTTTGGCAAAAAAATTTCCACAATACTATTCAACACCTCCCCCTCTTTTGTGTTTTCCAGTTTTTTTATTTTATATATACATGTTTTTCCAATTCAAGTTAGTATTTAATTTCCATGTTAAATGCTTGATGTAGATTGTTCCAATGCTTGATTTGTGATTCTTGAGGTGTTGGGAAACATCTATAGAATCTAGACTTGAAATTGAATGCCTAATGGATGCTTGTATGTAGGAATAGAACTTGGTTAATTAGTAATCTTAGAATCTTATTTAGTGTATGGTTGCTTGTTCAGGATTCAAAAAATTGAAGCTTGTTGAGTTATCATAGGCTCAAAGTCACTAGGGATAATATTTGAGTATATTGGTGAGTTAATTTTAACTTGAATATGGAATTGAGATATTTGTTAATGCATGAGAATGAAGTGGATGAACTCTAGTATTAACAAATTATAAATAATTTGTCACATTTCTTTGCACACCAACTATTTGATGAAAATATAAAAAAATGTTTCTGGTATTTTTTGTTAACTTTGTGATCTAATTGAGTTCAAGTGCAAAATTTGTCAAGTGTTGCACAAGTCTTTTAAGAGAAAATGAAATTTATCACTTGTTATGATGCAACTAATTAAATTAACATTAACTTTCATATTTTAAATAATCTTCCCTGTTAATTATCACCACAACACTTTATTTTATATTATAAGTTAAAAATATTTCAGTTCACGTGATGAAATATTTAAATAATTAACATGTCATAATAATATATTAATAAAATATGTTTTTATTCATTATATTTGAGATTTTATTATATTTATAAATATTTATTTATTTTTTATTTCTTTATTAGACATACAAAACAAAAATATAAAACTTTAATTTTTTATTTATTTTATATTCCCTATTAGATTTAAAAATATCAAATTTATAATAGCAATAGCAATATTATAATATAGTTTTATACTTTTCATCCCTCTTTAATTAAAATTTTATACTAATTATAATAATTTTCATTATAAACTAAATTGAAAAACTGAGACTATATACTAAACTGTTTCTATAATTTATTTAGTTTTAAATTATTTTTTATTTTTCCTTCTCCCAAACCAAATGAAAATTAGTTAAACATTTTACTTATTTTTTTATATTTCTTTCCCCCTCCATTGTTTTCTAATCTTATAAAGAAATAGAATATTTTTAATAAAATTCAGTTTACAACTAGTTTTTCATCTTGAAATCCCTGTTTCACATTGTAAATTTTACATCCTAAACTTCAAATTCTCATAAAAAAACAGTGTGTAAACACGAATAACAAAATATAGGCTTTTACTTCCCGTAACCCCACAATTTATTTACGCACGCTCCAATATTTTCTCTAAAAGTGTTTCTGGATTATGTTTTGGAAATATTTTGAAACAATCTTTAAAAAAGGGCTTAATTATTTGGTCCGTACATTTAGAGGGTTTTTTCTGTTTAGTACTCACTTTTAAAAATGTCTCTATTTTAAATTGTATCAATCAAGTCTCTTCCGTTAAATTGGCATAAACGGAGTTAACTTTGTGTTGACGTTGCTATGAAATCTGATCTTATTTTTTTCTCTCTTATGCTCTTTCTACAAGGCCCAACTTTTTCTCTCCTCACAAATTTTTGATATCATTTCTTCATCCTCCACCAAGAGCAACAACATCGTTTCTTCTCTTCTTCTTTCTTCTTCCCCTTTCCATTTCTGAGTTCTAGTTCTTATCCCTCTTTGTTTTTTTTCATCTTTGGGAAAGAATAAACTAATCCAATAAAAAAAAGAAAAAAAAGCATCAACAAACAAAACATGGGGTGGGGTGCTTTCTTTGCTTATTTTCTCAATTAGTCATCCTATAATTTTTCCCCCTTAGATCGACGTTGTTTAATCCAATCCTGTTTCGAAACGTTGCAAAAGGAGAAAGAATCAACACTCCACAAACACACACATTCTCCTTCACTATAAGATAAAAACCAACAGTGAGCAAAAAAAAATTGGTTCTGCTTTAGAATACGTGGGGCGGCGTGTGGTTTTGGGTTCTGTGGTGGAATCGTGCTTCCAGAAGGTTTGGGTTGAAGATGGTGAAGAAGCTCTTGCCTAAGAAGTTTCGTGCACCTAGGAAAAAAAAAGGATAAGGGGAATAAGGAAATTAAGTATGAATCGGTTAGTGAAGTTTCAAGTGTTGTGGAAGATGATAAGTTACCCGTGTTAGAAATAGAAGAGGGAGAAAAAGCTAGGCGTTGCAGGAAGAGCAGAGGAGAGAGAAAGAAAGATCAGATTTCATAGCCACGTCAACACGGAGTTAACTCCGTTTATGTCAATTTAACGGAAGGGACTTGATTGATACAATTTATACTACTTTGAGATAGAATAGAAGCATTTTTAAAAGCGGGTACTAAACAGAAAGAACCCTTTGAATGTAGGGACCAAATATGCAATTAAGCCTTAAAAAATTTTAGAACAAAATTTCTGAAATAAAATTTCCAAAACACATTAAATGCATTTCAAAAGAAGCTTTTCCAAAAAAGATTTTATAATACCTTCTAGAATAAGTTTTTCGAAATATTGCTCCATAAAAAGTGTAATACAAAAACTAGTGCTATTAAAATGGGTTGTAACCCCAATGGACCAATCCGTCAGCTGGGTTGGGTTTGAAAAAAATATAATTTTTTTATGTGGACTAGTTTTCAACTCGGCTCACCGGATTGAACCCGTGGTGAGCCGAGTTGACTCACCAATCAAACTAATTTAATTTAATTATTTATTATTTTGTTTTTCAATATTATTAATTAGCATTTTTTTTATTATAATGTAGATGGTGATAAAGAAGAAGATATTTCAAGAGAGAAATATATTATAAATTTATCTATTCAATATTATAATATTATAAGTGATACAAAAATTATCCATATTAAAAATTTATTTGTTTGTCTTTTGTACATGTTTTTAGAATTAAAAAAAATTGTAGTTTTTTTATTTTAAAAATAGTTATAATTAAATGAGCCAATCTATTTAACGCATCAACCCATGATAGGTTGAGTCGATTTTAAATTTTTTCAGTTAGCTAATAAGTGAATCGAGTTAAGTTAACTCACTAAGTGACCAACCCGTAGTAAACCGAACCGGATCGAACTGGATTACCTGTTTTTATATAAAAAAACAGATTCAAAATATAAAATATGTTCTTGAAAGAATTTGTCAGAACAAATATTTTCCTTCTTTTTTTTTTTAGTATTTTCTCTTTTTTCCATACAATAGCTGTGATGATAGAAACGAAACAGTTACGATACAGTACATAACAAAGGGTGTTTAAATATTTTTTATTATAAAAGCGCAATTGTGAGAACCTGATAAATTAATACACACTAATTCATTCTCTGATCGTAAATTAATGCACCGTGCCACGTCAAAACTCCACTCACCTTCACACTGCATGCGCCTGCCATGTGTCACGGTTGGAGCACTCTGAGAATGATAGTGGAAGACAAGTGGGGTGTGGAGAATGGGAGTTAGTTTCTGTGAAGGAAGGAAGTGAATTTTCAGGAAAACTCTTCCCATTCTCTGCATGCAATCACTCTCTTCCTCACGAAACTCTAGCTTTCTTCATCTCTGCCTTCTCTCTAAACTCTTTCATCTTCTCTCTAAGATAACTCATCATCATCTCCTCAAATCCTATTTCAGACACCGTAGAAACCTTCTCTGCACTGTGAGCATCATTTTGATCCGAACAGAACTGAGAACTGAACTGGTAAGTTCTCATCTCTGCACCTTTGTCTGTTTTAGTTCATGCGAACCAAATCTTGGTTGCATGCATGGGTTATAGGTTTGATTCTTATGTTATTTTTGGTATATTAGATTTAGTGAAAGTCGTGGAGTGATTCATTTGGGTAGAAAGCCGTGAGTGATCAAGATAAACCTTAAGCAATTGGAAGTACACTGCTAGACCAGGTAAGGGAAGCTTGAGTAATTTAATTTAATACTTGTTTGATGTTTATGACAGCAATGAAGTGTACTGAATGTTTGAATTGTATGAAATCTATGAATTTTGGAGTATGCATGCACGAGTCTATTGTACTGGTTGTATATGACTGATAAACTTTTGAATTATATGTTGATGATGTTATTGGTTGAGCTGTATGCAGAGAATGAGATGTAAAATCTGGAATGTGATTGAAATTCTGTATGGTGTGGAATGATATTGTTTTGAACTGTATGTTAATGATGAGATGTTTGAACTGGAAAACTGGAAAATACTGTATTGATGAGATTCTAATATGAATTCTGTAATGTATGAGATTTATGGTGAAGATGAAATTTTAAAAGTTCAAATCATATGAAATCTGTGAAATTATCGTGTTTGAAAAATCTGGAAATTTTGATCTTCTCTGATTGATCATGTACGCTCGTTATCGAACGGTCTTATACCGTTCGGTTTCCCTGCAATTTCCTTTAGAATAAGGGTTCTTTCATTTGGAAAGGACTCTGATTAAGAACGAGCGTTATTGGTGTCAAGAGTTAGGTGTGAGCGTTCGGCTTAGCCTAGCTTGTACCATGATTGAAAATAAATTGAAGTATAGTTAGGACGCTCGGTTTTGTTCACCAGTGTTCGTTATAAGCAGCGCTTAGTATTAGATTGAGCGTTCGTCCAAACGAGCTCTCGGTCTTAGATTGAGCGTTCGTCCTAGTTAGCGTTCGGTTTGATACCGAACGTTCGTTCAGATGAGCGTTCGTTCTATTTGGTACTCGGTCATTGACCTAGCGTTCGTCCTAAGGAGGGTTCAGTTTCTATTGAACGCTCGTCCTTATCATTGCTCGTGAGCGAACTTCACAGCGTTCGTTCAATTTATTAATTAACGTTCGGTCTTTGACTGGCAGTGTTCGTTTACGAATTTACTAATGCTCTGATTATTTATTTGAATTCATTTAAACTGTGATGGTCCTTTTCATTTAACCTCAAGTCTTTATACTTAGAATTTTCCTAAGTATTATTTGGACCTTTTAGACTCAATTTCAATTAAAATAGTCAATTGTCTCAACGTCCTTGAATGAATAATGGTGCGTTTCTTTTGTTCAGAAACGTGATAGCAGTGTATTGTAATACAATCATCTGGATCTATTAAATGATAAACTTTGTTTAAATTAAGAGAGTGGAACACAGAATGGAAATCTGAATGAGAGGAATGGTTAATAATGGGCGAATGATAGTGTGATTGAATTTTATTGGATTGGATTGTGAATGAACGTTCCAAGGAGGAACGTCTCCATGATGTGAATATGAGAAGTAGTGTAGTATGACCATGGTAAAGCTGCTGATGGCTGTTCATCCTGATATTCCGTGAGTGCTCATCCTCATGTAGAGGGGAGTAGGTCATGCGTGGGAATGGCAGGAGGCCCTAGTCCTACTGAGTACTTTGGACTGATAGGGTTAACCTCGGGTGGCAGCTGTTGAGTGTATCCCAGTTACCACACCACCCGGGTGCAAGAACGCCTGTAGATACATGGCTTCATACAGTCCGGACAGTCCTTAATTATGAGAGTTTGAATGAGTTACTGTATGCTTGGATATCTATTTATTGTTGTATGAAATGTATGACTGATTTACTATGTTAAAACATGTTAATTGTATGAATTAAATTACCTAAGCTTACCCTTGCAATTCCTTGTGTTGTCTACTGTTATGTACGTCCGTCTTGTCAATGCAATGATCATCCGTTGTGGATGTGAGCAGATGGTGAGGCACCACTTGAAGAGATGCTAGAAGAAGAAAATTTGGAAGACGCCAACCTTGTGGAAGTGGAGGTTAAAGCTGAGCAGTAGAGCGCTCGCTTCTTAGTAGCAGTAGTGGTTTGGATTATAAATTTTGGGGCGTTCGGTCGTGTTGTTTTGTAAAACCGTTCGTCCAGAGTTTGCTGTTTAGTAGTTAAATGCTGAACGTTGTAATTAGTGAGCGTTCGTTTTGAGCTGCTGTATATTAAGACTGCACTGTAATTTCTGTAAATGTGATTAATTCTAATTAATGGTATTTACTATTTATTGGGATGTTACATTTATTGGTATCAGAGCAGTTTTGTTCTTTTAAGGACATGTAGGGTTATGAGTGCACTATACTTTCGTTGTGTGCTTATTGTGTGTTGATGAGTTATAAATTTTAACTCTTGAACATAACTAACGTGCGTTTTCTCTGAACCAGAAAACGAATGGCGCCTAGACTTCCTCCCCCACCTCAGCCAAACGAGGCTGACTCTTCTAATAATACCAGGATGATGGAGACAGTCATTGACAGGCTTCAACAACAGAACACAACTTTAATAGAACAGAATGCTGCTTTAATGAGGCAAAACCAGGAAGCACTGCAGAGTTTGGAGGCCTCACGTATCAGCTCTGAAGCAACTCAGAGGCAGTTGATGGACCTGCTGACCTCTACTAGAGGCACCCCAGGAGCCTCTTCTTCTAACGCTGCACTTCATGCAGAATGGAGTTTGGAAAGCTTCCTGCAACACCATCCTGCCAAATTCAATGGAAAGGGGCTTCCTGATGAAGCGGATCAGTGGCTAAGAGATATGGAAAGGATTTATGATGCCAAGAGGTGTCCAAATGAAAACCGTTTGGCATTCTCAGAGTATTTGTTGACGGGTGAAGCTAGCCATTGGTGGTCCAGTGTGAAGATGTTGTTGACAGAATCCCAAAGTCCAATTTCTTGGGAAGTTTTCAGAACTAAATTTTATGAAGAGTACTTTCCTGACAGTGTGCGGTTTGCTAAGGAAGTGGAGTTCCTTCAATTAGTGCAAGGCAGTATGTCTGTCTCGGAATACACCAATAAATTCAAACACCTGGTCCGTTTTAATACCATGGCAACCAGTGAAGAATGGCAATGCAGGAAGTTTGAGAACGGGTTGAGGAGTGATCTGAAAGTATTAATATCCTGCTTGTGTATCAGATCCTTCCCTGCTATGGTTGAGAGAGCAAAGGTACTTGAGAAGAACATTGCTGAGGCCGAACAACATAAGAAACAACAAGTGAGTAGGGGTCCGGTTTTGTCCAGAGGTGCATCAAATTTGAGAAGGTCCCCATACGCTCGTCCAACTCAATCCTCGGGTGGATCACAAGCTTTGGTCACTGTTGGCCAATCTGGACAGCCGAGAAGCTTAACCTGTTATCAGTGTGGAGGACCACACTATCGGTGGGCTTGTCCGCAGTTGCCAGGAGGAAAATATTGTACTCGTTGCAGACAGAATGGACATTTGGAGAACGAGTGCAGTATGGGAGGACGGGCGGCAATGAGGCCGCCAAACGTTGGGAGAACCCAACAAGGGAGAGGTGGACGTGCGCAAGCCACAGGAAGGGTGTACGCAATCACTGGTGCTGAAGCTTCTCGTTCAGGTACACTCATCACCAGCACTTGCATGTTATATGGAAAGCCTTGCTGTGTACTGTATGACTCGGGGGCAACTCATTCCTTCATCTCGAAGGCGTGTGTTGAGAAACTAGGGATAGTGGAGAGTGAATTACAGTTTGACTTGGTGGTGTCAACCCCAGCAGCTGGTGGGATTAAGACATCTATAGTTTGTGTAAGATGTCCTATAGAAGTTGAGGGGCGTAGATATAAGGTCAATCTTATTTGCTTACCCCTGCAAGACTTAGAAGTAATTTTGGGGATGGATTGGTTGGCTACCAATCGGATCCTCATTGATTGTGGGAAGAAGGAATTAGTTTTTCCCAATGAAGAAGAAGAAGAATTGTCTTTCACTCTCGGTCAGTTGAAGGAGGATATCATGGAAGGAGCAAGCTGCTTCCTTATCATGACGTATGAAGGCAATGAGATGGAACGTTCATCCAATGTTGATAACAGTGGAGGACGAACAGTAGTAGATGAATTTTCGGATGTCTTTCCGAATGAAGTCCCTGGTTTACCTCCCATTCGTGATGTTGAATTCAAGATTGATCTTGTAACTACTGCTGCACCAATCTCGGTTCAACCTTACAGAATGGCACCAGCTGAATTAGTGGAACTCAAGAAGCAGATTGAAGAATTGATGGACAAGAGGTTCATCCGTCCAAGTGCTTCACCATGGGGAGCGCCTGTATTATTGGTCAAGAAGAAGGATGGCAGCTCACGGCTATGCATTGATTATAGACAACTTAATAAGCTGACCATCAAGAACAAGTATCCCCTTCCAAGGATAGACGATCTACTGGACCAATTGCATGGTGCGTGTGTGTTCTCTAAAATTGATTTACGTTCGGGGTATCATCAAATTAGAGTGAAAGAGGAGGACATTCAGAAGACTGCATTTCGGTCTCGCTATGGCCATTATGAGTATGTGGTGATGCCCTTTGGAGTGACAAACGCACCTGCCATCTTCATGGATTACATGAACAGAATTTTTAGACCATACCTGGATAAGTTTGTTGTGGTGTTTATTGATGACATCCTCATTTATTCCAAGAGCTTTGAAGAGCATGAAGACCATTTGAGAATTGTCTTGAGCGTGTTGAGGGAGAAAGAGCTGTATGCCAAGCGTTCAAAGTGTGAATTTTGGATGAAGGAGATCCAATTCTTGGGGCACGTTGTTTCTGCTGGTGGTATTGCAGTGGATCCAGCCAAGGTGAAGGCAGTGCTGGATTGGGAGAGTCCACGTTCTGTCACGGAGGTTAGGAGCTTTGTGGGACTCGCGGGCTACTACAGGCGGTTTATTGAAGGATTTTCTAAGATAGTAGCCCCTCTGACTTACCTCACCAGGAAGGACCAGCCGTTTGCTTGGACAGATAAATGTGAGGAGAGCTTCCAGGAATTGAAGAAGAAATTAACGAGTGCTCCTGTGTTGGTCATTCCAGACACGGCCAAGCCTTTTGAAGTATATTGTGATGCGTCATATCAAGGTTTGGGCTGTGTACTGATGCAGGAAAGGAGGGCAGTGGCTTATGCTTCCAGGCAGCTGAAAATTCATGAGAAGAATTACCCCACACACGACTTGGAGCTAGCAGCAGTCGTGTTTGCATTAAAAATCTGGAGGCATTATCTGTATGGTGCAACGTTTCAAGTGTTTAGTGATCACAAGAGTCTCAAGTACCTCTTTGATCAAAAGGAATTGAATATGAGGCAAAGGAGGTGGCTTGAATTCTTGAAGGATTACGAATTCGAACTGTTGTATCATCCTGGAAAAGCTAATGTGGTGGCTGATGCCTTGAGTAGGAAGGCCGTAAGGGTTTCTGCAATGATGGTGAAGGAGCGGAACTTGGTGGAGAGTTTTAGAGATCTAAGATTACAATTTGATTTAGGAGCGAACGTTATACGGTGCTGTAATCTTAGAATTTCCAGTGATGTGTTTGACAGAATTTGGATGAAGCAACGAGAGGACGAAGAGCTGGTGAAGATATTAATAGCGCTCGGTTCGAACAAAGATAGGGATTTTAATACAGGAACGGATGGCATGTTGCGTTACCGGGGTAGGACGTGTGTTCCCAACAATGGCGAGCTGAAGCGGATCATTTTGGAGGAAGCTCATCACAGCCGTCTTAGCATGCACCCTGGCATGACTAAGATGTATCAAGACCTCCGAAAATCGTTTTGGTGGCCTGGGATGAAGAGTGACATTGCACGTTTTGTGTCATCTTGCTTGACCTGTCAAAGAGCCAAGGCTGAACACCAAAGACCAGGAGGATTGCTGCAGCCATTGGAAATTCCAGAATGGAAGTGGGACAGCATCTCTATGGATTTCGTGACTCATCTGCCACGTACAGTCCGAAACCATGATTCAATTTGGGTGATTGTAGATAGATTAACTAAGAGTGCCCACTTCCTGGCTGTTAATTTGAAGATGTCCATGACAAATTTGGCCAAGCTGTACGTTAAGGAGATTGTTAGATTGCATGGAGTTCCTTCAAGCATTATATCAGATCGAGACACGAGATTCACATCTCGTTTTTGGCAGTCATTGCAAGGAGAATTGGGGAGCAAACTGCAAATGAGTTCTGCATATCACCCTCAGACGGATGGCCAATCTGAGCGAACCATCCAGACTCTTGAAGACTTGTTGAGGACATGTGTTATAGATCATATGGGAGTATGGGATGAAGTTCTGCCGCTTGTGGAATTCACGTATAACAACAGCTTTCAAGCAAGTATAGGTATGGCACCGTTTGAAGCTCTTTATGGAAGAAAGTGTAGAACTCCTTTGTGTTGGTTCCAAGAAGGCGAAACTGCATTAACCGGACCTGAATTAATCCAGCAAACAACCGAGAAGGTGAAACTGATCCAGGAGCGTTTGAAGACGTCTCAAAGCAGGCAGAAATCGTATGCTGATAAGAGAAGAAGACCCTTAGAATTTGCTGCTGGAGATCACGTGTTTCTAAGGCTGAATCCTATCACTGGAGTGGGAAGAATTCTTCGTCCAAAGAAGCTATCACCAAAGTACGTTGGACCTTATCAAATTTTAAAGAAGATTGGAGCAGTGGCGTATGAATTGGCTTTACCACCTCAACTGTCCAACCTTCATCCAGTTTTTCATGTTTCTCAACTCCGGAAATATGTAGCTGATCCATCACATGTACTGGAGTTAGAAGACATCCAACTTCGCCCAGACCGGACACTGGAGATGCAACCTGTTTGCGTGGAAGACAGCCGCACCAGACTCTACAAAGGAAAGGATGTTCGTCTCGTGAAAGTGGTGTGGAATGCAAAGACTGGTGACTCAACATGGGAGGTTGAAGAGACCGTGAGAGAATTGTACCCGCACCTATTCCCTGGTAAGCTTTAGAATTTTCGAGGACGAAAATTTTTGTAGTTAGGGGGAATGTGAGAACCTGATAAATTAATACACACTAATTCATTCTCTGATCGTAAATTAATGCACCGTGCCACGTCAAAACTCCACTCACCTTCACACTGCATGCGCCTGCCATGTGTCACGGTTGGAGCACTCTGAGAATGATAGTGGAAGACAAGTGGGGTGTGGAGAATGGGAGTTAGTTTCTGTGAAGGAAGGAAGTGAATTTTCAGGAAAACTCTTCCCATTCTCTGCATGCAATCACTCTCTTCCTCACGAAACTCTAGCTTTCTTCATCTCTGCCTTCTCTCTAAACTCTTTCATCTTCTCTCTAAGATAACTCATCATCATCTCCTCAAATCCTATTTCAGACACCGTAGAAACCTTCTCTGCACTGTGAGCATCATTTTGATCCGAACAGAACTGAGAACTGAACTGGTAAGTTCTCATCTCTGCACCTTTGTCTGTTTTAGTTCATGCGAACCAAATCTTGGTTGCATGCATGGGTTATAGGTTTGATTCTTATGTTATTTTTGGTATATTAGATTTAGTGAAAGTCGTGGAGTGATTCATTTGGGTAGAAAGCCGTGAGTGATCAAGATAAACCTTAAGCAATTGGAAGTACACTGCTAGACCAGGTAAGGGAAGCTTGAGTAATTTAATTTAATACTTGTTTGATGTTTATGACAGCAATGAAGTGTACTGAATGTTTGAATTGTATGAAATCTATGAATTTTGGAGTATGCATGCACGAGTCTATTGTACTGGTTGTATATGACTGATAAACTTTTGAATTATATGTTGATGATGTTATTGGTTGAGCTGTATGCAGAGAATGAGATGTAAAATCTGGAATGTGATTGAAATTCTGTATGGTGTGGAATGATATTGTTTTGAACTGTATGTTAATGATGAGATGTTTGAACTGGAAAACTGGAAAATACTGTATTGATGAGATTCTAATATGAATTCTGTAATGTATGAGATTTATGGTGAAGATGAAATTTTAAAAGTTCAAATCATATGAAATCTGTGAAATTATCGTGTTTGAAAAATCTGGAAATTTTGATCTTCTCTGATTGATCATGTACGCTCGTTATCGAACGGTCTTATACCGTTCGGTTTCCCTGCAATTTCCTTTAGAATAAGGGTTCTTTCATTTGGAAAGGACTCTGATTAAGAACGAGCGTTATTGGTGTCAAGAGTTAGGTGTGAGCGTTCGGCTTAGCCTAGCTTGTACCATGATTGAAAATAAATTGAAGTATAGTTAGGACGCTCGGTTTTGTTCACCAGTGTTCGTTATAAGCAGCGCTTAGTATTAGATTGAGCGTTCGTCCAAACGAGCTCTCGGTCTTAGATTGAGCGTTCGTCCTAGTTAGCGTTCGGTTTGATACCGAACGTTCGTTCAGATGAGCGTTCGTTCTATTTGGTACTCGGTCATTGACCTAGCGTTCGTCCTAAGGAGGGTTCAGTTTCTATTGAACGCTCGTCCTTATCATTGCTCGTGAGCGAACTTCACAGCGTTCGTTCAATTTATTAATTAACGTTCGGTCTTTGACTGGCAGTGTTCGTTTACGAATTTACTAATGCTCTGATTATTTATTTGAATTCATTTAAACTGTGATGGTCCTTTTCATTTAACCTCAAGTCTTTATACTTAGAATTTTCCTAAGTATTATTTGGACCTTTTAGACTCAATTTCAATTAAAATAGTCAATTGTCTCAACGTCCTTGAATGAATAATGGTGCGTTTCTTTTGTTCAGAAACGTGATAGCAGTGTATTGTAATACAATCATCTGGATCTATTAAATGATAAACTTTGTTTAAATTAAGAGAGTGGAACACAGAATGGAAATCTGAATGAGAGGAATGGTTAATAATGGGCGAATGATAGTGTGATTGAATTTTATTGGATTGGATTGTGAATGAACGTTCCAAGGAGGAACGTCTCCATGATGTGAATATGAGAAGTAGTGTAGTATGACCATGGTAAAGCTGCTGATGGCTGTTCATCCTGATATTCCGTGAGTGCTCATCCTCATGTAGAGGGGAGTAGGTCATGCGTGGGAATGGCAGGAGGCCCTAGTCCTACTGAGTACTTTGGACTGATAGGGTTAACCTCGGGTGGCAGCTGTTGAGTGTATCCCAGTTACCACACCACCCGGGTGCAAGAACGCCTGTAGATACATGGCTTCATACAGTCCGGACAGTCCTTAATTATGAGAGTTTGAATGAGTTACTGTATGCTTGGATATCTATTTATTGTTGTATGAAATGTATGACTGATTTACTATGTTAAAACATGTTAATTGTATGAATTAAATTACCTAAGCTTACCCTTGCAATTCCTTGTGTTGTCTACTGTTATGTACGTCCGTCTTGTCAATGCAATGATCATCCGTTGTGGATGTGAGCAGATGGTGAGGCACCACTTGAAGAGATGCTAGAAGAAGAAAATTTGGAAGACGCCAACCTTGTGGAAGTGGAGGTTAAAGCTGAGCAGTAGAGCGCTCGCTTCTTAGTAGCAGTAGTGGTTTGGATTATAAATTTTGGGGCGTTCGGTCGTGTTGTTTTGTAAAACCGTTCGTCCAGAGTTTGCTGTTTAGTAGTTAAATGCTGAACGTTGTAATTAGTGAGCGTTCGTTTTGAGCTGCTGTATATTAAGACTGCACTGTAATTTCTGTAAATGTGATTAATTCTAATTAATGGTATTTACTATTTATTGGGATGTTACAGCAATTATTAATTAAAAAAGGATATTATATATATATATATATATTTTACTAGTTTATTTATTTATTTATTATTATGTTGACCTATTTTAAATTTAATAAAAAATTGATATATACATCGTATCAAAGTGTTATTCTTATTAAAAAATATTTTAACACAAAAAATATAATAATATTTTGATACATTATACATATAATTTCTCACCATTTATTATTTATTTATTATTATGTTAACGTATTTTAATTCCAATAATAAAAATATAACAAATGTGTTATTTCAAAATATTATAAAAAATTTAATATTAATATATCATCGTTATGATTAATTATAAGGATATTGGTCAGGATTTTTATGTAACTTCCTTTAATAGATTTATTTAAAGAAAAAACACAATGAACATTAAATATGTATTTAATAACATATTGAGAAGCTAAAGATCCAAATTGAGCATATGTATTCTCGTAGATCGTGCCCACCAATTACCGTTTCTTCCCAACTGCACACTCTGCAGCAATAGCAGACAGCAGCATTCACATTTCACACAGACTGCCTCTTTCTTCGTCACTTTTCCACATACCAACACCGAATCAAACATTTCTCCATAATTAAAGCCCCATTTTCTTGTCCTCTCTCCGATGCTATCCAAGATCACTCATCCCTGATCCCTCTCACACAATTTTAAATATTTTTCAAAAATAATAATGATATTTTACAACATTTTAATATCATCTATTATTTTAATATCATCTATTATTACATAATGATTCAAAATTATTTCACAATGATAACAATTATAAATATTAACATAGATCAATCACATAATGATACGTAGATAATATTAAAATATTGTCAAAATAATATTATCAAAGTATCATTATTTTTTCAAAACAATTTTATATTATTTTTATATTTTCAAATTAAAAATATTGTTTATATACTCATTAATGTTGTAACGAATTTAAAATATTTTTGCAAAAACGATTACCTTCGACAAGGACATTAGGATATAACACATCCTAAGTGCCACTTGTCGGAACAGGTGCTAATTATCATATTTAGTGATAGCGAATCACATTTAGGTGTATCATCCACCGGGTGCTATGAAATGCTGCTTATAGATATTGTCTCCTATTCTTAAAATACAGATAAAGTCGCATATAGAATAAAATAAAAGAAGCATAAATTTATATCTATTAGAAAAGACCTTTTGAAATGATATAAAAGCAAGAGTTTTGACTTAAAATAGATAATATTTTATTAATATCTTATTAATGTAAAATCTTATTGTGTTTCAATAATTGGAATTTAACTTTTGGTTGATATTTAAGGTCTTAAGTATCAAGTGTTTTAGAGAATAAGAAATAACTTAAAAAGT
The DNA here is from genome assembly GCA_027742785.1 of Vigna reflexopilosa. Lineage (NCBI taxonomy): Eukaryota > Viridiplantae > Streptophyta > Magnoliopsida > Fabales > Fabaceae > Vigna > Vigna reflexopilosa. Next base: position 13,771,259 of record CM050923.1, on the reverse strand, counting down.
AAAGGTTGAAAATGTTGGTTGCAATTGAAATTCTTATAGGATAGAATTATGTAAAAACAAATGTGATAAAAATAAAATAACAACCCTTTCAAATATTATTTAATCCTCCAATTAAAAATAATGTAAAATGTATGATTAATATTTCATTAAAACTTTTTTTTATTACATTTTTAATAAAATTATTAATGGTCTTCCATTACCAATAACAATAATAATATTTTATAGGATTAAATATGTTTTTAGTCCCTAAACTATTGGCCATTTCTGGTTTTCATCCCTCTTTCAAAGTAAGGTACAATTTGGTCCTCATTATTTCGAAGACTAAAACGAACGTTTCGAAAAAAATGAAGACCAAATTGTACCTTACTTTGAAAGAGGGACGAAAACCAGAAAGGGTCAATAATTTAGAGACTAAAAACATATTTAACCCTATTTTATATTATCTTTAACACCTGTTATTTTTTATACATTAAAAAAGTACTCAAAATACTAAATAAAACAATAATTATGTTATTTAATTAAAAAATAAATAATAAAAGTTTAATTGAAAAATATTAAATTTTAATTATTAATAAACATTAATATGAATATCCTTAAAAATATTTAAAATTTAGTGTAATTAAGTCTTATTTATATAAACATTTTATCCATTTGAAAAATATGACAAATTTTAGATAGATGAAAAATAAAAGATGTAAGTTCACTTTGTTAAGAAGCTATTTTGTCTTAAATTCCAAGACAAACTGTTTCCTTCAATGACTCAATAGTTTAATCTTCTTCGAGAAATTCGATGATTTGAAAAATTATTCCTACCATTCATGAAACACTAATTAATTACCTATATTTATCTAGTTTTGGTTTTAATATTCAGGTTATTTAAGCTAAATCCACTATTTAAATAGTTAATATATATTAATCAACAATTTAAAAATATAAAATTTTATATGATTAAATATATTTTTCTTTTGGCTTAAATTGTATTTGTTTTCTGATTAATTTTTATTTATGACTTTAATTTCTTTAATTTTATATTTTAAAAAATCTATAATTCTAAATCAATATTCTAAAAAAAATTTATATTTTATTTGTTATACTCTAAAAACTAATTATCCACCATACTATAAATCTAACAAATGTTTCGTAGAGTATATAATATATTTCAAAATACAACTATTAAAACACACACAAACACATACATTTATAAAAAAAATAAAAATAAAACACATTTACAAAATTTACAAAATTGAGTTTAAAGGAAAAGTCTCTATTATCATATATTTTGACTTATAGTCATAAAAGTTCATCAATCAAACAACTAATCTTTAGAAAAGCTATTAAAAATAAATTTCTACTATATAAAAGGAACAATTTCATTACAAATTTATAAATAATTTAATTTCAATTAATAACAAACATACAATTATATAACTACAATTAACCTATAAATTCAATAAATAAAACAATAATTAATATCTTTCGAATATTTATATTAAGTATGTCATGTAAAATACAAAGTATAACGAATTTTAGTAAACTTATTACATTTATATATATTATATCATTTTGTGTAATAACTCCTTCATCTACTTTTGATAACAACATTATATTTTAGTTTACATCACTTAGATAACCAATCAGATAATGATATATTTATTATATCAGAAATGTCAATACTTAATACACAAGTTAAATAATAATTGATATATTATTCTAAATACATAATAATAATGTTATATAATTCTCATTAATCTTAGAGATAATTTGTAAACTGACATGCAAATCCTATCCATCTTAGTAAAATTATTATACAATTTAATTCATTTAAATAATTTTTTTAATCATAAAACATAGAAAAATATTTGAAATATTAAAAGTTAATTTTTAATTTTTGACTTTTTTCGCAATGCAATAAAAATTTACCATTGTCAAAATATTTAAGGTAAATTTATTTGAATAAAAATATTAAATTTAAAAACTGAACATTATAATATTAAAAAGTGTTGTAATAATTTAAAACTAATCTTCATTTTTCTTTTAAATTTAATTTATTTTAATAAAAATATTAAATTTAATAAATGACTGTAATAATATTAAAAAGTATTCTAGTAATTTAAAACAAATCTTCATTTAAAAAAAATTAAATTAAAATATAAAAAATATAAATATTAATAATAATTTATATAAACTATAGTGAATTATAAAATAAAGAACAAATAAACCTCAAGTACAGAAATTGATTCCCAAACACATGTTTTTAAGGAATGAATCATTCCTATAAACAGAGTGGGGAGGATTAGGTAGGGTATTTCTATTTTTAATTTAGTTATTCCATAAAATGCTATTAAGATTATCATAATAATAGAAAAATAATTTTTATCATGGCACATTATATACATTATACTGTACTTGTTAGAGTTTGCCAACTTTTAATATATTTTTTTGTTCATCAACTCTTTTATTAAAGAGCACATTGGTTGCTAAGATCCATACAAAATTTTCATCAGAGCTTTGACCACGACAAGCCTCTTCCTCCACCTCACTTCTTCTTCTGTCTCACCACTTTCTCTCTCCCATCTCTTCCGACCCTCAAAAGCTGCAATATTTATTTGTTTTTTCCTCTTCTACTTCATCTTCCAACTTCTCTAGCCCTTCTCCATTGTTTTCCATTCTCCAATCACACCACACTGCAACAAAAACCATTCTTTTTCTGCTTACAGCACAGTGGCTTTTTCTAAACAAGCTTTGATGGCTGTGCTCATCATTTTTCACCTGCTTGCAATGTTTGTCCCTGCTTTGGGAGGTAAATTTTTCTCTTTTCTTCCTTCTTTGTTTCCTTTAAGCTATTTTCACTTTCTATTTCTGTGTTCCTTTGGGTATTCCTTGACCTTAGTCAACCTACATGAATATTCTCTAATGGGTTTTTCATGTCTAATGACTTTTATTAAACAATAGCTTTTCTCTCTCTCTCTCTCTCTATATATATATCTCTATATATATTTACATTGTTTTTTATTCATTATATGAGCATTATGCAGTGTACACATTTTAATTATAAAAGTTGTGTTTTTTATTGTCATGCTTAAGATTCTCCATGTGGGTTTACAACTCTTTCCCTCTGTTTTATGTGGTGAATGTACAACTTTTTGAAAAATATTAGCAACTCATCGTAACATAGCCCATTATGAACACTATTAATTGTGAAATTCACATGAGTCACATTAAATGAGTGGGTCCCTTTATATTTAGATGGGTGTAATTTACAGATTAGTGAAATCACATAGATTTCAATGTATGGAAGAACCATTAGACAGAGATTGTCTTAAAAAAAGAAAGTGTTGTTTTTCAGCAGTTTTGCTTCTCTAATCATTATTTTTAGCTCAACTGTTTATTAAGGCTTAGCCTTGTTACCTGTAATTACATGAAAATGACAAAGCTGAAATAGAAAGTTTGGGAAATATATTTTTTCTTTGTGCAGAATCTACGCTCTGTCCTTCCTGTCTTTTAGTGGGATTTTGGGAATAATGTCATTGCGTCCCAACTCATCACACAGTTCTTTTGTAGTTGCACTTAACAACATTCTTGTTAAAATAGTAGTGGCATAGACTTATATACCCTTAGTGAGGAATGGTGGTGGTATTACGTGAATAGAACTCAGTATTTGTTTCAACTTATTTGAAACAGTAATTATTTTCAGCATGTTTGATTTTCAGACCCCTTCTGTTTCTTTTTAATTTTTTCGAACAAAAGGGTTATTCAAACAGACCCTCTTATTTGCTTTAACTTTTTACTTTTGAAAAATACGTAAAAATTTCTCTACACTTAAGCTAAATAAAACATGCTAGAAATAACATTTAGGCCTGGTTTCCATAAGACTTGATAATAATCAAAGTAGATCATGGATTATTCTAGCCTCTGCATTTAATCTGTAAAATGTAAATTAACTCATCTTTAACTTTAAATTTGATAAGGAAAGTGATTTGTTTACACATTAACAAGATGAATAATTAGACAATCTATCCCTACATTATTGTTTTGTTCTTAAAGTTTCTGCCTCATGGTCTCGTAGTATTTTGGCTGTAAGATAAACTGTGGAAGGATTTAATTCTTCACTGTTTTTTTCTAGCTGTCTCACTTGTGGAGCTGAAAATTATAGCTAAATGTAATAGCTGGCTGTCTTCACAAGTAGACAGGTAAATTGACCTGGATTCTAAAATTATTGAATAATTCTCCTTCTTTTCATGAACCATAATATTCTTAGAAGATGTTCACGTTCATGGATTGTAATATTTTTATATTGGACTATGATATGTGAACAATTATTTTTAACAACTTTTTGACAATAGATTATGTGTCACTATTTTATTGGTCGGTATATTTGAAACAGATCAATCACAAGTTACCACATAGACTGTTGTAAAAATGTTGTCAAGAAAAGTTGTTAAAAAAACATTTTCCTTTTATATTTGTGACACACATTATACCTCTGGCCAGCTGATTGTGTCACAGATTACTAGAACAAAATCTAGCCTAAAAGTGGTTGTGTGGGATTTCCTTTGTATTACTTTTTGGTATAAAGCCATTTCCCAGAAAAGTTATGCTCTGTGGTTGGAATATTTAGTAAACAAATGAAATCTACTGCCAATTCACATTGAAAACCAAGAGTTATGGATCCGTTGTTGTTGAATATAATGAAAACTATGTATGAAATTAATTTTATTTAAAATAAAAGAAATATGGACTAAACCCAAATACAAATAAGAAATAATAACAAACTAACTAAAGATAAAAGATAAAAATAATATGCATAACACTATCCCTCAACATGGTGCATATACAAATTGTATGTACCAATGTTGTTAATAATATAATAAAAATGACTCAGTGAAAATATCTTCTTCTACACTCGAGTGACACCAAATTGTTAATGATTTGCAAAGACAATATAGAAGATGAAATACAAACCCAGAAGACCTTTCCTGAACGACAAATCTGGGAGGTTGCTTTATATAAATCTCTTGCAAATTGTCGTTGAGTTGACATTTAGTGGATAAAGAGTTCATGTTGAAGAGCTACTACGACTATATATAAATTAATAAAAGCCATTTTTGCCACGGGAGAAAAAGTATATATGGACGAGTCAAACACAATGGTCTTAAAAGAGACATCAGCGGAAGAAGCCATTGATGAATATGAGAGAGAAACTTTAAAAATCTAAGATTCTCCAATCAAGGCACCTGAAAGAGGAAAACGAGTGACCTCCATGCTCTGAATAGCTTCTTGAGAGGAGACGAGACGTTCAACCACGCACGACGAATCTGAAAGATGAAGTAGAGCGACCTCGACGTTTGCCTAAAAGGGACGAGACGTGCCACCACACACGACGGAAAAGGGAGTAGATCCATAATTTCAAAAGGTGCTGAGAGTGCGTAAGAATTTTGATGAAGGTGTCGTTGACGGCACATTGGTTGTCTGGCTGAGACGATCAAAATTGTGTGATCGTCGATCGAAACTAGAACTCCAGTAATGATGATGGGAAAAAGGGCCAAAGACAATAACAACTCAATAAAGAGTAATAACGCACCGGAAAAAACAAATCCCCTTTCTTGTAAGAATCTGCGAGGAACACAAAAAAACAAATAGAGCAAAAACAAAATCCAAAACACAATGAAACAACTATTTTAACGTGGAAAACTCCTCAACGCAAGGTAAAAACCACGAGTTGTTCAGACCAAAGAAAAATTCACTATGATCAATAATATGGTACAAAAGGGTTTAAAAAAAACACCAAATGATGTTTTCAATCAGCCAAACTAACTAAGCATGAATGTTTACAAATGAGAACAAAAGATGAAAATTCTCCAAAATAGAGCTGCTGATGTGAGGTTGTTTTCTTCCAAACTAGACCTCCGATTGACGTTCCAACGGTCAAAATGAAGAACCATATATCTGAAACCGACTGTCCAAAAATCAACCCGATCCAACGTTGAACGACTGCACAACAATAAAAACACCAGTGCAAACTGTGTTATGGGAGAAAAACTTTCTCTCTTCCTTTCTCTCTCACTTGACTTTTCTCTCTCTGCAAATGACTCTTGTGTGCCCTACTAATCTCACCCCTCTTCACTAAAGCAAAGTGAGACATAATGATCCACATTATTTGGGCCTATTTCCACATAGGAAGGAAGCCCAATAACCCAACAAGTGGCAGCAGTAAGCGACGACGTCGTCGATGGCAGAACGGCGTTGTCGCCGACAGCGGCGAGTGTAATGGTAGAGGCAACAAAATTTTTTTCTCAAAAGAACCTGGTTCTATATACCATGTTGAATATAGTGAAAAACTATATGCAAAATTAATCTCCCTTATGTTGGATATTTACATAGGGTATTGTATTTTTAATAGAAGAAATATAGACTAAGCCCAAAATACAAATAAGAAATAATAAAAAACTAACTTAAAATAAAAGATAAAGATAAAATAATGATGATATATCTAACTGTTGCCAAAACTAATCTTAAATGGATGGACTTAGTGTTTTGAAACCCCCCGAAAGCAACTTTTCTTGTTGCACCAAGCAAGGTTCAGGCCAATGAGGGGGAGCAAAAATAAGATTAAACCATCAATTCTCTCCTAAAAGGTCCATGAAATGAAATTATGGAATAGCAGTCTCTAAAGTCAGGCTACATAGTCCCTTCAGTAGTGAAAAGTTCTCCAAATTAGTCCTTCAATGATAGTAAAATATGAGAGAGTGATACTTTTGGAACCAAATGGTGTACTCAAAAAAAGGCTTCGATATGAGATAATTAATACCTTAGCAATCCAAGGGGATAGAATTAGGGGCTAGTAGTATAATAGTACTAGTAATTACCAAAATTGGTCATATCAATAGGTAGATCTGTTTTGTTTTTGACATTTCTTTGAATTTGTTTCAATGTAAATGTGTTCTTTAAAGTAAATTTCTTTCACGGTTAGTCTTTGCTAACAAGGCTATTACTTGAATTTTTCATTTTTAAATAATTTTCACTTTCTCCTGTATTATATGACCAACTGGTCATGTAAGAGCTACGTGCTTTAAATCATGGAAGATTGGGAAAAGAAATCCTTTTACACATTTAGATTTGCTGTAACATGGACAAGTGCAATTTTCTTTTTGTGTTTCTTTAGGGTGGTGCTGCATTTGATAGCATTACTTATAATAAATCCAATTCAGTGTTTTATTTCATCATTATTATGTGGTAACTTTGGCTAACTCTTCTGAAAATGAAAGACCTATTATCTGTTTGTCAAAAGGGCTTCATGTGTTGTTGTTCTCTGCAGATGCTTTTATCGGTGTGAACATTGGTACAGCTGTGACTAACATGCCAAGTCCAACAGAAGTTGTGGCCCTTCTCAAGACTCAAGGTATCCAACATGTTAGACTATATGATACTGACAGAGCCATGCTTCGTGCACTAGCCAACACAGGAATCCGTGTAATTGTTTCTGTTCCCAATGACCAGCTTCTCGGCATTGGTCAGTCCAATGCCACTGCTGCCAAATGGGTTGAACGCAATGTCATAGATCATGTTCCTTCTACCAACATTACTGCCATAGCAGTTGGTTCTGAAGTGCTGACATCCCTCCCAAATGCAGCTCCTGTTCTAGTCTCAGCATTAAAATTCCTTCAAGCTGCTCTAGTTGCAGCCAATCTTGATCAACAAATCAAAGTCTCTACTCCACACTCTTCTTTTATCATCCTTGATTCTTTCCCACCCTCTCAGGCATTTTTTAATAAAACTTGGGATCCTGTCATGGTTCCCTTGCTCAACTTTTTGCAATCAACAGGTTCCTATCTTATGCTCAATGTGTACCCTTATTATGATTTCATGCAACCCAATGCTGTAATCCCTCTAGACTATGCTTTGTTCCGGCCCTTGCCTCCTAATAAAGAAGCTATAGATTCCAACACCATGCTGCATTATACTAATGTCTTTGATGCTGTTGTTGATGCTGCTTATTTTGCAATGTCATATTTGAACTTTACCAACATTCCTATTTTAGTCACCGAGTCAGGTTGGCCCTCCAAAGGAGATTCATCCGAGCCAGATGCAACTATTGATAATGCTAACACTTACAATAGTAACTTGATCAGGCACGTCCTTAACAATAGTGGGACTCCTAAGAAACCTGGAATTTCAGTTAGCACTTATATTTATGAGCTTTATAATGAAGACTTGAGAACAGGTCCAGTGTCTGAGAATAATTGGGGTCTGTTTTATGCCAATGGAGCTCCAGTATATACCTTGCACTTGACTAATGCTGGTACTGTATTTGCAAATGATACAACAAACCAAACCTTCTGTGTTGCCAAGAGTAATGCAGATACTAAGATGCTTCAGGCTGCACTTGATTGGGCTTGTGGACCAGGGAAGGTGGATTGTTCTCCATTGCTGCACGGTCAACCCTGTTATGATCCAAATAGTGTGGCTGCACATGCTACATATGCTATCAATGCTTATTATCAGCAGATGGCTAAATCTGCTGGGACCTGTGATTTCAAAGGAGTTGCCTCTGTCACCACTACAAATCCAAGTAAGGAGTCTTTACATATAACTTTTTATGAGTCACATCTACATTGTGGGATAGAAAAGTATCAATGCAGCTATTGAAAATACATCAAAAGTGTGGACATAGAATCTATTTGAATACAAAGTTAGAAGTACTTGTTCTGGCTTCTCTAGTGGAAAAGCTCCTTGAGGTAGAGAGGAAGGTATGCACTAAACAGAATGAATGAAGTGACTGTATTATTTTATAACAGAAGAAAACAGTGTTTATATACATGAGATACTGTGACTGATAAAACAGTAACAGTATAACAGGAAACCGAACAAAACAGTAAGTTTGAATTACAACAAACTTCAATATTCTTCCTTAATTCAAACTAACTAAGAGAAATCACACAAACTCCTCTTTTCAGAAATTCGAACCTGTCACCAGCCAGTGCTTTGGTTAACAAATCAGCCCATTGTTTTTCAGTTCTACAATGTGAAATTTCAATTTTCCCCTTACTTACCATGTCTCTGAGGAAGTGAAATTTCACTTCTATATGTTTACTCCTCCCATGATTCACCAGATTTCTGGCTAGATTGATAGCAGAAGTATTGTCCATTTTCAGCACATTTCAATTTTCATCTCATCAAGCAACTCCTTGAGCCAAACTCCTTGGCAAGCAGCATAACACCCAACGATATACTCAGCTTCGCAACTCGACAGTGCAACAACTGATTGTTTCTTAGATGACCACGAGATTGGTGCTCCATTAATGAAATAGATAAAACCGGAGGTGCTTTTCCTCTCCACAGTATCACCTCCGTAGTCTGAATCAGAAAACCCTGTGATTTTTAACTCATTCTCCTGACTCCCATAAGGAAACAATATGCCATCAGTTGACGTGCCTTTGATGTATCTCATGCGTTTAGCAGCGTTCATATGACTCTTGGGTTTGCACATAAATCTACTAATCAGACCTACACAAAATGTCAAGTCCGGTCTGCTGTTACACATATATCGCAAGGATCCTACTATCTGCTTGAATCTCGTTTCATTTACCTCCTCTTCAGCTTCATCCTTTCTCAACTGTTCATTCACTTCTAAAGGGCTTTGGGCAGCGTTGCATTGATGCATCTTAAACCTTTCCAGCAGCTCCTTTACATATTTCTGCTGATGCATAACAAGCCCTCTTGCTGAACGAGTAAACTCCATTCCCAGGAAATAGTTAAGTTCTCCTAAGTTCGTCATCTGAAAGTCGTTCTTCATTATCTCCTTGAATTTGTCTATATCCTCCATCTTCGATCCTGTCACCAAAAGATCGTCGACATACAGACAAACAATCAACAGGTTACCTTCTGAATTCCTTTTCACGTAGACTCCATGTTCCACTATGCATTTCTCAAACCCGTGAAGAGTCAAAGATGAATCAATCTTCTTATTCCAGGCTCTGGGTGCCTGTCGTAGACCATACAATGCCTTTTGTACTTTGTATACCTTCTCCTCCTTATCCTTCTCTCTGAATCTAGGAGGTTGCTGAACATAAACCTCTTCTTCTAACGTCCCGTGCAGAAACGCGGATTTAACATCCAACTGGAAAATCAACCATCTGTTTGCAAATGCAATCGCCACAACCAGGCGTATGGTTTCTAGTCTTGCTACAGGTGCAAACACCTCATCAAAATCGACTCCTTTCCTCTGCAGGAATCCCTTGGCCACAAGTCGCGCTTTGTATTTGGAAACAGTGCCATCTGGGTTTAACTTCTTCTTGAACACCCACTTAACACTAATGCTTCGTTTCCTAGGTGGAAGATCTACCAGCCTCCACGTGTTGTTTTTCTCAATTGAGTGGAGTTCCTCTATCATGGCATTTCTCCACACTGATTGTTTCAATGCATCATCCACATCTACTGGTTCTCCTCCAGCCATGAGCGCTATGTGAATCAAACTCCCTTCTTCATCAATCGCTGCATCAGAATAAGTTTCAAAATCAGAGAATTTGGATGGCTTTATTATTTGTCTTCTTGGTCTTTGAGATGCATCCCTCAAATCAGTAGTAAATTCAGAAACAACCTCAACCCTTTCTTGCTTCTGATCATCAGTAACTCCATGCACCAGCGTCTTCTCCGGGCTTGCATGCATATGATTCCAATCCCAGGATTCCTTCTCCAAAACAATCGCATCTCTGCTGATGATCATCTTCTGTTTCATCGGATCATATAACTTGTATGCCCCAGTAGCATGATACCCTACGAACACCATGGGCTCGCCCTTGTCTTCCAACTTGGTCCGCTTCTGATCTGGGATATGAACAAACGCCAGTGAACCAAAAACTTTCAAATGCTTCACGGATGGCTTTGTTCCTGTCCAAACTTCAAGTGGCACTCTTCCTTCAACGCGCTTAGTGGGACACCTATTAAGTAGATAAACAGCTGTCGACACAGCCTCAACCCACAGGTTCCGTGGCAAGTTCTTCTCTTTGAGGAGACATCTGGCCATGTTCATAATGGTCCGATTTCTCCTTTCAACCAAAGCATTGTGCTGGGGCGTATACGGTGCAGTAACCTCATGTGTTACGCCTTTGCTCTTACAGATCTCTTCAACGCATGTGAGGTAAACTCCCCTCCACCATCAGTTCTTAAGACCTTCAGAGTCTTGCCACTCTCTCTTTCTACACAAGTCACATATATCTTGAAAACCTCCAGCGCTTCACCTTTTGTCTTGATAGTATACACCCAACTCATTCTGCTAAACTCATCCACGAAAACAATGAAATATTTGCTTCCTGCCAATGATGGAACTTCAAGCGGGCCACAGATATCTGAGTGTACTACTTCTAGACACTCTCTTGAATGCATCTTTATCTTTGACTTGAAAGATTTCCTGGATTGCTTGCCTGCCAAACAAGACTTGCATGCATCAATTGGTAAAGAAATGCGGGGTATACCTGAAACCATATCCTTTTCTTCAAGTTTCTGCATGTCTCTAAAATTTAAATGACTGAGACGTTGATGCCACAGCCAACTCTCTTCAATCTTCACAGTAGACAAACATTGCAAGTTTTCTACTGCATCTAACCTTACTTGAAACGTCCTATTCTTCGAAATTTTGTTGGTCAAGATCAGCCTTCTATTACTGTCAAACAACTCAACTTGATCATGATTTCCCATGATCACTGTGTATCCCTTTTCAACCAGTTGTCCAATGCTGAGAAGATTGCATTTCATACCAGGCACGAATAGCATGCTGGAGATTAAAGCTTGCGAACTGTTCTTCTTGTTGATTATCACATCACCCATTCCTTCAACCATTAGTGTGCTGTCGTCTGCAAATCTGATTTTGCTCTTTGTATTATCAAAATTAACCAGCCACTCTCTATTGCACGTCATGTGATTCGAGCAACCTGAGTCAAGATACCAACCTTTATCCAATGACTTCATACCTTCAGTAGTTGTCATTACCATCAGGATTAGTGGCTCTGAATCTGATTCTTCCTGTGCAAGATGAGCCTCTTTTCTTTGAAACTTATTCTTTTTCTTCCCTTTGCCTGAGAAGCATTCATATGCAAAGTGCCCGAATTTATGGCAGTTAAAACACTCAATGTTTCTTCTATCTTTCTTCTTCGAGCTCTTCTCAGGATTCTTCATTTCTGCAGAATCAGATCTTTCATCTGGTTCTTCTACACTGCTGCTTTCTTCTGCACTGCTACTTTCTTTCTTCCATTTTCCTTTTCCTGATTTCCCTTTCCATTTCTTGAAATTATTTTTCTCATTACTCTTAGAATGTTGAACTTTCAGCGCTTGCTCGTTGAGTTTAATAGGGTTTAGGGTTTAGGGTACCCTAAACCCTAAACCCTTTCCACGCATTGATGGATGATAAACAGAGCTTTATCATCTTTCCTCCTAAGCTCCTCCTTCTGTTCCTCTGTGCCACCAAAATCAGGTTCACATCCCCTCTCTTCCATAATCGCACTGACACCTTGATAGCGAAACAATACCTTCATCTGTGCACTCCACCTGTTCCAATTTTTATTTGTGAGAACAGGGAAGCTTGCGGCAGGAATATCAGCCATGACGCCTTCTCTTTTCTTGTCCAAGAACTGTCTTCTTGACCACCTTCAACCGTCTTAACCACACCCTTCAGCCACCGCAGTGACACCGTGAAGAAAGATTGAAAATGCACACCCCCAGGTTTTTGCAACCTGGCTCTGGATACCACTAATAGAACAGAGAATAGAAGGTAGAGAGGAAGGTATGCACTAAACAAAATGAATGAAGTGACTGTATTATTTTATAACAGAAGAAAACAGTGTTTATATACATGAGATACTGTGATTGATAAAACAGTAACAGTATAACAGGAAACCGAACAAAACAGTAAGTTTGAATTACAACAAACTTCAATAGTTTCCAGTAGAAAAACTCCCGAAAGCTATCAGAGTTTCTTCAAGAGTGAGAGAGAAGGAAAACAAAGATCAGAAAAATAGAGAAAGATACAGAAAAGGAAAATTTTCATTAAAGGAAAAAGAGGGAATACGTGGATATCTAAACCCCAAAAAAAAACAGAAAAAACTATCATATACTAAACAACCTAAACTAACTTAATAAAAGAACTTATAGATTATATCCAAAACAGGCTTGTGATGGAAATACATGTTTACAGTTGGTACCCTTCCACATATAACACAACATAACTAGATGTCATGAATGATGGAGATACAAGCAGTTTGGATTTTTATGAAAAACTTATGTTATGATTAGTACCAAGTATTTGGGAAACCCACCCTCAAAATCTAATATTAAGAGGGGAGAACCAAACACTTAAATACTCTACCAAACATCTCATTCTACTTGATTTGAGACCTACACACCACATAATATCCAAGTTTCTGTAGAGTTATTTGGGGGAGAGCATTTTAAGAAAATGTATAAAATTGTGAAATTCAAATATCATGAGATTGTCTCAAAACCATCTTTGAAATTATAGATGACAAAATATGGCCGTTTTCTCTGCCTTTTTATTCTCTTGAGAACATATTAGGTGTGCTTGGCTACCAATAGTGATTAGCTTTAAGAATTCTAATAGTTGTTTCCTTAATTCTAGTTACTTAAACACACGTGATTGCATTCTTTTACCTCATTTGGCTCAAGATTAAGTCTCTTAAAATTGTCAATTAATTTTTACCATTTTAATTATTGTTGCTATTTTTGCAGCTTTTCCCTTTGTTGACCATTTCCGTTTGACTCATATCTGTTCTGCTAAACAAAAGAAAAAAACCCTGCATGCATAAATGTTGTTCATCATTTGAACATACCTGATCTATTTTATTTTCATTGTTACAGGTCACGGTTCCTGCATATTTCCTGGAAGGTATAAATTCAAGCTTAGACATAGTTCTATTTGTTGCCTTCTCTTTTGCTTGACACATTAATAGTCTCTTTTCCTTTAGTTTTCAGTTCTCATTTCTTCACAAAAAAAGCTGAAATGTTTCATATTTTATGACTTTTTTGTGTCTCTATATTTTAATAGTCATGGAAAAAATGGTAGCAGCATAAATGGGACATCATTGGCTCCATCTACCAATTCCACAAATTCAGGGTGCTTGTCACAGAATTACAATGGTGGATCTTTAACAAGCTCTCTGATTCTTACTTTAATTTTGAGTGTAGCTGTCTTATAAAACTAGGCACATTACCTGTTCAGCATTTGAGTCTTGCATACCCAATTTTGTGTTCCTCATGTAGAGTATTTAAAGGGTGGCGAGGTTGGTCAAAATGTACATTTCCAATTGTAACGTGAGTTTATTATTCAATTTTTGTACAAACAAACCAGAAGAATTTATTTAAACCGTTGATGTAATTACCTGGTTAGCACTAATCTTTTTATGATGAATATTTTAAAACTTGGATCGATTATTAACTCAACAAAGACACTGGGTCAATAAGTTAATAGTTGAAGTATAAGGATTGGTATAATGGTAAAATAGATAGTTATACACATTATATATATTAAATTTATTATTTATATATCATTCTTCACTCACTTTATTGCCTCTACTTCCATGGTGTTTCTTCGCTAAGAAAATATGAAAAGCATAATGAATCTTGGTGTTTTGGTTAATTCTAACCTATAAGCAACATCTCTAATTTGTCCAAAATTTGAAATGACCCATAATATCTATTAGCCAATTTGTTTGTACGGTTGGATGGTTAATGTAACATTATTAATTAAATGTTGTCTGCATTGTTGAATCTTTAAGAACAACCCATCCTCAAATGCAAACTCCTTTTTGGTTTTTGTTGTCAGTATAATTGTAACAGTGCTAGAGTACAAAAGAATTGTAAGGTGCTTTTGTATTAATAAGAAGAGAATAAGATCTCAAACAATAATAAAAATTTATTTGACAACAACAAAAGAAATAGAGGAATGAAATAGTGGAGACAAAGCAATGAAATAGTGATAGCAAAGGTCATCATAATCTATGAAATGCTAATTTAGGGAGAAAGTCATTCTTGAAAAGAATTTTTAGAAAGAAGGGTTATGTTAAGAAAAGGGATAGAGAGAATGGTAAGAGAAAAAGATTGCAGAGAGAAAAATCATACGACACACGTCTTCACTAAATGAATCTCCTCAATTTTGTGCTCTCTCTTCCCCATACATGAACTTTTGCACAATTCATTATTCTTTGTACTACTTGCCATGTGGCTATTACCTTTACCCAATTCTCCCATGAGTGTGACAATACTCCACTCTTTAACAACAACTTTGTCCTCAAAGTTGAAATTTGGGTAGGATTGTTGTATTTCTTCCAAATTTTCCCACATCTTTCCATGAGTTGTCAATTGTACTTAATGATTCCCATTGCACCAATCTTTGTTCAACCTTCTTGATCGAAGCAAGTTCCAACTTCATGCTAGATCAGTTCCAAGTCGTAGAATGAGGTAGCGAAATCTAATGATGCAAGAGGAATTGGTGCACGCCAGGTGTTTGATGGATGGTTCAGTGAGTGTATGGTGAGTGTTCACTAGTAAAAAAAGTGGTATCTAACGCGCCAAATACGCTTCGGTTAAATAAAAACCGAAGTATACAAACTTATATAACTCGGTTACTGGATGACCCGAAACAGAATGCAGATATTGCCTCGGTTACTGGATGACCCGAGACCTATACCTCTGCACATAGCACTGCAAATCAGACTGACAGCTTTTTGAAAAGCATTACTACCTCGGTTGGCTACAAAACCGGTGCCTATACACGTTTCGACTTCGGGTGTAGATTTGAACCGGTGCCATATGCTATTACTTAGCTTTCATTTTCTGACCTTCACACGTTTCGTCGCCCAACAGCTTCCTCTTCCCTCTCGTGCTGTCCCATTCCTATGCGCAACATCTTCTTCGTCGTGCACTCCCATTCTTCCTCTGTCACTCCTTGCCTCGCTGTGTCGGTCATTGTGCTGCCGATCGTCTTGCCTGCCTCCTTCCTTCGTTGTCGCGCCAGTGCTCGCGCCTGCCGCTTGTGGTTGGCGTTCTTGGTCGCACCTCCTCTCGTCGCGCCTCCTCCCGTCGCGCCTCCTTTTGTCGTCGCGCCACCTTTTGTCGTCGCGCCAGTGCTTGCGCCTTCTCTGTATCTTCATCTTCATCCACCGCTCCAGATCCGCCGCTCCAGATCCACCGCCGCTGCCTCCCTACTGTCGTCTCTGTTGCCGCCATGCCGCGTTGTCCTGGGTTTTTGGATCTTTTTCTTGGTCTTCTTTTTGGATCCAGAGACATTGGAAACACCATTTTCAAATAAAATCCTCCACTGTCAATCTTGTTCTTGGTTTTGTTCTTGATCTAGAGACATTTTTGTTGTTCAATTTTTCAGTGATGGGGACTCTTTCATGGATTCTTCGAAACGGTGAGAGAGTATAGCAGGGGATTAATAAAAAAAACCAAAACCTTATGACATCGGTTACAGTGACTCGAGACGTAATCCTATCCCACCGAGGCATAAAACCTACCTCTTTTTACCTCGTTCGTATACGCCTCGGTCGTAGAACCGGTGCCTATAAACAATAATAACCGGTGTCATTTCGTGTTATTGCACTTGTGCTTTGAGGTCTCTAAGCTCAGAAGGTCTTCCAACAGGGAAGGAAGCTAGAGGAGAGTGTGATGAATTGTTACAAATAGGTGATCCAAGAGTATAAAAGTCTAGAGAAATCTCAACAACAATTCATTTATACTTCAAAGATGGATATTACAAAGGAGAGGTCCTTCTATTTATAGGTGAAGAAGGACCTCCATTTTTGACTTGCATTGCATCTAAAAATAAAAATGAAGTGTGCTGGAGAAGCTAAGGAGCTTGGAGCGCACGTTGCACCCAATGCCATGTTCAAAACGTGCCAATTTAAAATTCTGGTTCAAGAAGGCTGGGCTTCTGGAAGTCTTGGTTGGGCGCGACAGTTGATCTGGAAGGCAACTTCCTTTACATTTTGAATCCGGAAGCTATGTTGCCAATTCCGGAAAGCACTCTTTTTCCTCCTTGTTTTGAGTCCTTTGCTTCCTTTAGCTTGCCAAGCTTCCTATGTTGATTATGCATGGTCTAAATAGTTTATCCGATAGACTCCAAAAGTACATTTGGAAAATTTTGCAAAGAGATGATTGTCCTTGAGAATGTTGAGCACCCTTTCAAGGTGTTTCAAGTGATCTTTCCAGCTTACGTTGTACACTAGTATGTCATAAAAAAATACTAGTACAAATCTCCTCAACAAGCTTGTAAATATTTGATTCATGAGACTTTTGGAAGGTTGCCGACGCATTGGACAACCCAAAAGGCATGAGCAACTACTCATATAAATCCTTATGTCTTCTGAAGGCGGTCTTGTGCCTATCCTCAAGTTTTAATAGAATTTGGTGGTACCCCGATCTTAAATCCAACTTAGAAAAATAAAAAGCTCCATAAAGTTGATTAATCAACCCATCTACTATTGGGATTGGAAAACTATCCTTAATAGTAATAGAGTTTAAAACCCTATAGTCAGTACATACACTCAAAACGCCATCTTTCTTCTTGACCAAGATGATTGGAGAAGAGAAAGGACTACTATTTGGTTGAATGATGCCTTCCTTCAACATGTTTTCCACCAACTTTTCAATTTCTTCCTTCTGACTATGAGGATACCTATAAGGTCTAACTTTAACAAGGTTGAAGCCTTCTAACAGTGGTATCTGATGGACATGAGACCTAGTTGGTGGTAGACCAACACTAGTGCAAAAACAACGTATAACGTCACGCGTTCAACGTCCAACCACTCAATAGCCAACGTTAAAAATGACCAGTGGCATTTTTGTAAATAAATGCAATTATTAAACGTCGTTTAGAATTGTAATTCGACGTAAAAGGCCAACGTTAAAAATGACCGGTGGCATTTTTGTAAATAAATGCAATTATTAAATGTCGTTTAGAATTGTAATTCGACGTAAAAGGATATAAAACGTCGAATGTCCCAACGTTAGACGTTAAAAGATTAGTGAATTCAATAAAAATTTGAGCGAGAGATTGAAAATTCATTCACTTTATCATAGCGCACATGACCCTCTTCTCTGCTCAAACTTTTCTCAAACGAAGTTTGACAACCATCACATGTAATCTTTCTTTCATTTGATACAAATGTATGTTAATTAACTACTTTAGGTATGATTTTCGTTTGTTTTGACCGATTATTTTCCTGTTCTTGTCTTTCATAAGCGCATTCTGCTTTCTCTCTCACTAGTGAGAACACTTTATTCCGATGAACCCACCTTTTGAAGGTTAGTTTTCGTTCATTTTCGTTTTGAAGAACTTGTTTCTTGTTTTTTTGTTGATTTTGTTTGTTGTTGTTGTTTGGTTGAACTTGTTTGTTGTTGTTTGATTGAACTTGTTTGTTGTTTGATTGAACTTGTGTGTTGTTTGTTATTGTTGTTTGTTTTTAATACTATATTACACGTTCATAGTTCTTGGTTTACAAAATACCAAAAACTGAAATTTGTTGTTTTTTTGCTTTTTCAGATTTCGTAGAGTTGTAAAAAAGATCACAATTAATTAAAAAATAAAAAAAAAATTGATTAACGTCGTATATTACAAAATTCGACGTTAAATTTAACGTCGAATTTTAAAAAAATTCGACGTCAATTTAACGTCTCCTGATATGACGTCGTTCTCGAATTCGACGTGAAAGACCCAAAATATTTGACGTTATACGCTGTTTTTGTACTAATCCAAAAGGTTGTTGAACACTTAACTATATGTATGTAGCAAAAGTGCATATTCTGGTTCTATTTCAACAGGAATTTCAAGCAAGGGAAAAGGAAAAACGTCCTCTTGAACCATTTGCATAATATACACTTTAGCAGTTGTGTTGACCATTCTCCTTATATGATGTAATTGGGCTGTATTAGGAAGATTATGATTGTCACCTTGTAATGTACTGAATTTTCCACCCTGTAAAACCTTGATTTGAAGTGTCTCAAAATCTCCCAAATGAGGCCTAATGGTTTTGAGCCAACTAGCACCAATTATGAGGTCTGCACCAGAAATTAGTAACAAGAACATAGATAACTGAAAGACATAACCCTAAGCTTGTAATTTTAAGTCCATAATCAATCCCTCTGACTCAATATAGGTTTTTTTCATGTCTCAATTGCATTTCAACAAGGCTTATCCACTTGACATTGGGGGTTTTTAGTTGTGGACCTGGTGATGTGGGTAATACGAGTGGCATTGTTGATTTAACTTGAGATAAAGGTTGTTTGAGTATGTTTCTGGATGATGAGTTGTATAATAGATAGACTTCTATTTTCTATAAGAAGTTAGCTTACTTACTCATAGAGTCTATTACGAGATTTTCAATGAGAGACACTTGTTCTTAGACATTGTTTGTTGAGGTCAAAGATAACTTCATACATGATTATGTTAACAAGGGTACTGTGGATTTTCAATATGTAAACACAGAAGATCATCTTGTTGACATCTTCACTAAGTCATTAGTTGAAAATAGACTTTGTCTTCTAATCACCCTTATTGGTATGGGAATCATTGAATGAATTTGATTCAACATATGTTAGTATGTCCATATAGCGTCTAGAGAGTCAAATGTCTAGGACTCGTAATCTGTATGATGTCATATATTGCATCATCTAAGACAAATCGTCTATAAGACATTTTCATACATGCATTAGGTTGTGTCTAAATGCTGAGCCTATCTCTAAAAGTTGTCTAGGATTTCCAAACCTCAATCCTTCTCTTTCCAATCCACCCAATATCTTCTGCGTGTCAATCAAGCTATCATTCCTAACATCAATTCTCTCTCTTTCTCTCTTCATTTAGAAGACAAATTTCTTTGACTTTGCCACCCTTCTCATTCTTATTCGCTGCACCAGCACTCTATTACAAAATTTCTCAGTCTTCACGAGATACAATATCGCTTTCCAGAATCTAACCTTACTAAGCGCATTAAATAAACAACACATATAAATCGCCCATGACTAACTTTTCCTTCTATTTAAATTTACTCTACTCTTCGCATTCTCAACTCATTCACTCCTCCTAAAACCCTAACTCTCTCTCTCGCTTTCATGTCCTCTCGAATATTAAGAAAATTGTTTATATGTCTAAACGTTCACATGTTTTGAACTTTAATCAAATAACATTGAACTAAATAAGAATATGAAAATATCATAGGTAGGAACATAAGCATTAGGTTCAAAATTCCCAACGATACAAAATCCTTAGAAAAACAATTAGGATTGTAGAAAACACTTAAACACATAAGTCAAGTACCCAGATGCAAAACTAAATGACTAAAAGTCAAAGTGTCTAAAAGAGTTATGCAAAATGCGTAAGTTATATTGTACCTAAGGGGTATTCAATTGAAATCTCGGGAAAATAAAGAAAGTGTCAAGACTATGTCTTTGATAAAAACACCCTAAAAAGCTTAAACCTAAAACGTAAAAGAAAACATAACTTGCTAAACGCTCTTCCTCTAAAAAGGAAAAATCACAAAAAACGCTTACATTAGTCTAGATGATACCATGAGCTAAAATTTTTTCTTCGTTCAACGATGAAGTTCTTTCTCAACGCTTGGTATTTTAGAAGAAAAACTTAAATGTCAAACGGTGCCAAAAACTTGTTAAGATATCGGCAAGTATACCGAATCGTATCAAGTAATAATAAATTGTAAGACCAAGTATCGTTTCCCAAGAGACTCACAACGCTAGACAGTTATGTAATTACTTAACTAATTAAGACTTTGAAGAACAATTTTTGGGTTTTGAATGCAAAACAAGAAAGTAATAATGAATGCAAATTAATCCATTGAGGCTAAACAATAGAATGAATGGATGAAGTTGAAAATATGAGATGAATATGTTGTTGGGGTCTAGATTTCACCTAGTTTACTCTCATGCATATAAGAATTTATCTTCTTCATTCAATTGTTAACATCACTTTCTAAATTACTTAAAACCCGATGTCTCGGCAAAGAAAGCCTATCCTTAATTACTAGATCACAATGTCTTATATCACTAGTAATTAATTCTGCATTACTATTAGAAGCTTAAGATGACCAAAACTCATATCCCTATGTCTAGGCAATAGTACTTTTGGGAGAAAATTATCCAGATCTAGGTTTCCCCGTATGTGTCCATATCACAAAAACCAATAATCATGTCATGAATGAGTTAAACATAACAACCATAGAGCAAAGAAGAATAACCTTAACAATTAATGAAAGAATCATAAATAAATAAGAATCAATTCAAATACATGAGAGTTTAGAGGTTACATCTTTCCCCAACAACAAATAAGGTTTAGTTCTCCATTATCATGGAGAAACTAGATGAACAATGGAATGGAAGAGATAGAAAACCCCTAAAAAATGAAGAGGAGAGCCCCCACATCCCCAAATCTACCTCCAACGGGTGAAAAATGTGTTTATGTGCTCAAGTCATCAAGAGATACAATCCCTAGGACGTCCAAGTCCTTAAATAGATACAAAAAAAAAACAGAAAACGGGTCCTAATCCACGTCGCTGGCGCTCAGCGCCCTAAGTGGGGTGCCCATGCGGTGTGCGGGAAAAAACTGGCGCTCAGCCCCCCTCAGGGGCGCTTGGTAGCATTCCAAAAGTCACTTTTTTTGTTGTTTTGCTTGCTTTTATGGCTGATTCAGCTCTATACAGCTCTATATATTGTTGGAGATTCTTCCAGGCACATTATTAGCTACAAAATAAAGGGAATTTAGTGATAAAATCATAAAGTATAACCTATACTCACTTATTCGCAAAACTAAAGCAAAAACATGGGTTTAAACAAGTTTCTAAGTCAAAAAGGGTGCGTTTAGTATCAAAATTATATCATAGATAACAGTATATTCAACTGTTATCACCTCAACGATAGAAAATGAAAAACACTTTCTTGTTCTAAGCAAGCATTAAATGACATTAAATGCTTAACGTTCAAAAATAAAAAAAAGTGATAAGAAAAAAGACATATCTACTGCATGCAATCTACTTTATTCTTTGCATTTAACCTACTCTACACACATCCACATGCTTTATTCAAAATATCAAAAGTGGACGTTAGAGACAAAAGAGATATTCACGGAATGTTCATCACTTGAGAAGCAGTGTCTCAAAGAAAGTACAACGTACTTCAAGCAAAGTACTAAAAAAGCAAGCCTGCTTGAGAAGTTGACTTTAATCAACGATTGTTGTACATGAAGAAAGAAAAAACACAAGAATCAAGGCTAAGAGCTCACTCTAACAGATATTTCTCTAAAAGCCTTTAAATAGAAGAACACTCAAAGCAAGAATCAAGAGGATATCATACAACGAAAATATTCATCCTGAGAAAAGCGTTCAAAACAGAAGCACAGAAGAGCTCAAAAAAAAGATAATTACTGAGAAGAAAAAGAAGTCAAGCAATACTCTTGTTGAAATCTTGTTTGTTGATTGAGAATACTAGGAGAGAGGTGATAATACTCAATTGTAATCTTGTTGAAGATTATACTAGAACCCTCTATGGATAGAGGAGACTTGACGTAGCTCAATTGGAGTGAACTAGTATAAAATTATTTGTGCACTTATTGTTTACTTTTGTTTAAACTCTTCTCTTATTAAACCTGTAGTTGCATTTTAGTTTTAAATACAAGAGTTTTTCATACTAAATCAATGTTTATTAAAAATAAAGCTCTTACAAACACTACAATGAATATCCTATATAGCACGAAGAAAAGAATTCATTGATTCAAATCATTTACAAAGTCGACCCTTTAGCAACTACTTGAAAAATCTTGTACTCGACGAAAGTGGTATATAAGGAGGGTTACGAAAAAGTTTTTCGATTAACACTATTCAACTACACCCCTCCCTCCTCTTCTAGTATTTTTCAGGTACTTCAATTACTACCAACAACCACCTAGTCTTTTTGAAAGAATGCTTGGTTAAGCCAAGAAGGTCAAGGGGTTTAGAAGTAATAAAACTAAAGGACTCTAGAAGACGGGACATGGGGAAGGGGTGTGGGGCATTGAATAGAGCTTGTAAACTCTTTCTCATATAACACTAGACTAGATCATCTAATTTATAAAGATCAAACATGCATAAAAGATTTTATATTAGTTAACCGAAACTCATGGATTACATCCAATCATATTTTAAAAGGTTCTAGTAATAAAACAAAATGATTACAGCGAATACACAAACCTCTTGAAGTTACCATGAGTTTTCACACCTCTCCAAGTTACATCTCCTTCATCTACCCCTTAGATTAAGAACTCTTAAGAATAAAAAAAACACCCTTAACAAGAGCATATTGTAAGTTCATAGGCAAAATTTGATAGGGAATAATATTACAATGGTTTTCGCACACCCACTTTTGAAAACACTAAACGACTGATAGAAAGACTTTGTAAGACACTATATGAATCTTGTGTTCATGTTTCGTTTGTTGTATCTTGTTTTTCTTCATCTTTGACTTGAATTCCTTATAGAAAATGTTTGTTCAAGCTTTACATCATATATCTCTTGATTATGAAAATTTTGCACATCAACTTTGAAAGGTATCTTCATCTTTTTTTATGATAGATGCTAAAAAAGGAAAGATCTAATGAGATCTCCAAAGCATTCTGCATATCAACTTTGAAAGGTATCTTCATCTTTTTTTTTATGATAGACGCTCGAAAAGGAAAGCTCTGATGAGATTTCCAAAGCATTCATCAGGGCACTCTCACATTCATTTGTGATAAGGGAAACAATTCAATTAAAATATGAAAATTTTGCAATTAAGTGAAATAAAACAGTTAAAAGTGCATAAGATAACTTATTTCAAATGTGTGTTTTCGTATTAAGAGATAAAAATAGGGTTGCTCACTTAAAGTTCTTCAAATCACAAATATATTATTCATTTATGAAGTCTTTCGAGCATTTTTGTTTATCTAGAAAAATTTCTATCGTTACAATTTCATTTAAATTCGTTAAAAAGGAAATAAAATTGAATTTGAAGTATCAAACATCGTATGATAAAGCGCCAGGCCAGGTCCTATAAACAGTTTGATATGAGACTAAAATGAACTTGACTAAGAGTCCTTCAAGTGCATGAACATACATGTTAAACATATTATATGTGATATTAATCCATATTACTAAGAGTGTTTGTTATCATCAAAACTATGAAGTGGTTTTATGTAGATTGGATCATCAGGTGAGATGTATTGGATTGTTTGATCTTAACAAGGAGTGACTACGAGTCCGAACAATACTTAATGAGTTAGCCAGAAATGGCTGAGCGCAAACAATAATCAAGAGATTAGAAGAGTTGGTAGAAGTCCAAACAATACTAAAGAGGATAGCTAACAATGATTACAAGTCTAAAGTCACTTTTTACTTTGCAGCAGTTTGTTTAGTGAAACTCAATCTATTAATTTAAGAATGAATGTAGTTTGCATGGTCAAATGAATCAAATCTCTCCTTCTCCTTATTCCTTTACATTGCATTTTATCATCATTTGAATTAACATAAAAAGGGGATATATGATGAGGAATCATATATGAAATTTAAGCAAATAAGTTGGTAAAGTCACAAAGTTGTGTCTAATGAACTTCATCAAATACAAGAGTCACTAACTGATCACTTGTAATACAAAACCATAATTTGAGTACTTTTTATCATACTAAATTTGTGGAAAATTAAAAAAAATAATTAAAACAAAATTCAACCATCTCTTAATTATTTTTTCTTATCTCCACATATATCACTATTTAAACTTTAAATCTTCTCATCTAATGCTCCTAAAAATATATGCCCTTACATTTTAATGTATGACTCAAATTTACTTCTTTTTTTTTAAATCTTTTGACAGCAAGAATCTATGTTTCTATGAATTTACATGTGATTTGATGATTTGCTTAGTTCAATTCTACTTAATACCAATGGACTCCTATACTTTACTATTGTATCTTTCTACAAAATTCCATAAACTCATGCAGATTGAGTTTGATAATCTGTCAAACTCTATTGAAAGTATAAAATCCGTTTTGATGATCTCTAAACTTCATATAATTAGTTCCATGCCTTGCATCTACAAAGCACGTTGCTTCAACAAAAATAAACGAAATGTTTAAGATAAATCGAAGGACATGTAAACATTTTTCTATGTGCTGTTATCAACCATGACTAATTCTATAAAATGTTATTTTGACTTGAACAATATTTAAATCTAGTGTCTTGCCACAACAAATTCTGCTTTCAAAATGCTCTCTTTCACTACAAATCCAAACAAAATTGCATCCAAGAATACTCTCTTTCTTGTTGAAAAGTGCATCAGTTACATCACAAAATACAGTATTTAAATGTTTCACTTAATTTTACATATCAGCCGGTTTAAAATTTTAAAATACATCATCCCAAAGAAGCATGGCTCATAATTGTGGAAGTTGTCAATGCTCCAATGGTTCAACAGCTGTCTTGAAGAGAAGGATATAAACCTTATCAATGGAAAAGTATAAAAATCCACCAAGAGAATGAGTAACATAGGACCCAAAGCTAGTACCCACAATGCAGTGCCAAGCTGGACCATATGAAGAATCAAATTCCTGAAAACCCATTAAGTTTCTATCATTAGCCATCTAATTTGTTCATACCAGAAAACAAAACTTAGAACTTTTACACTAAACCATACATAGCTCAAGAGGGAGAAAAAAAAGGACAATATTCAGCAATAGTTTTTCAAGTAATGTCCGTTTGAAATCAGTGAAGAGCCAAAAGAAAAGAAAAAAAGTAAAACTTTTTAATCCACACAAAGTTTGAGAAAAAATGAAAATTATGAGCGTAATAGATGAAGCAAGCTAATAATAAAATCTGTCCCATAACTAATAAAAATTTCACTGACATTCATTTCAGAGGACAGACACTGGATATCCATTCCGTTTGTGTAATAGGAATTCTAATAACCTTTAATATCATCTGACAACATAAGGCCATATCAATGAAATGAAGGACCAAATAACATTTTCATCAGGAAATCAAACCTATACCACGCAGCCTATTTATTAATTTTACAACCAACATACCTAACATACTTTCCAATTTATTATAACTCTTAATATCTTTTGGCAACCTTGGAGAGTCACAGCAAAAAGAGTAATGCAATCCTTAGAGGACCACAAAGATACCAAACTCATAAGGATACCCACCTTCACTATTTAACTGAAAATGACTAAGCCTGAGGTCAACAACATCAACAATTGCTGAAAATCTTTATTCATGACTGCAACAAGTACGTTTTCTGCATCTCAACATGCCCTTCCATTTTCTATGATCACCTGTGCATTCATGCTGAGTTCTATAGTATACAAATAGCTATAGAACTCAGCATGAAAAATCCATGCATTCTTGACCAAAACCAAATGCAAAAACTAGTTTTAACACTTCATTGTAACTACAACTGTGTTCTCTCCAAATTACTATCTAAAGGGTACAAGCTTGATCCTTTGAATCCCTTGTACAAGAGCCTTGGGAGTAGTACCACACCATAAAAGTTAGATGTTGTAGTTGGAGAGCACAAGGCTTATGAATACGATGCTAGATCCTAACATTGGCCTTCTATGTAGTCCTTTTATTAGCCTTACACAAACATTGCAAGCTAGAAGATATTGTTGTAGGATATATCAATGGTTCCATTTCAGGTTAGTAAAGTCACAATCAAATCATGACACTTGGACTGGTATTGTCTTAAACATAAAGAGTTGTGTTTTGACTATCAAGTATAACTTTGACCAAGTAATAAGTATTTGCTGTAACAATTGGTATCAGAACCACGGTCACCAATTGGATTCTTGGTAGAACAATAGCTTAGGAAGATAGCGTTGTGGGTTGCGGGTTGCAAGTTGCACAAGGTTGCACAATTATCCCGCGATGACATAAAGAAGAATCACACCACAAAAGTTAGTTGTCGTAGTTGGAGAGGCAAAGGCCTTATAAATCCCACATAATCTTGTACATCTACTATGGGACTCAAGTCCCGTAACTTGTTATTGAATAATAAAACCTTTCAATGACAAAATTCCATTTATAAATTGCTTAATTTCCCAAAGAAAACCAATAATTTTAGGATCTTCATCAGATCTGAAACCTCTAATTTTTAATATACTAAAAGAGGACATACCCACTCTCCCCAAACCCCATTTGGTAGGAGCATTATCCATTGGTTCACCCTTTACACATGTGTACTTGTTTGATATCATTAACAAAACGACTGAGAGAATATTCAACCCATGTTTAAGACATTTACATAATTGATCAGCTATGTTACCATGTACCCTTTACAAGTAAGAAGTGGAAAAACATTTTAGGATAAGAAGAAAAGAGAAAAATCGTTTTAGCTCAAGTCCTATACTGCAAACAAGGTAAGGCCTATTTGGTTTGAGTTCTATTCTTTTCTTAACTTTTACTACTTTTTATAACTCGGGATTGTAGAGCAGGAACACTAATAAGAGATAAAGGAAAAAGTAAAGGTTTTCAGAAAATGGGATCAGATCTGAAATCGTACCACATTATTTATCAAAATACCCCGCTACAAGACTTCAAATTATAATAAAAAGAAAAAGATTCAGAGGGCAAATGGAACTGAAATTCCTAGTATTGGTGAATTATGAGCACCAGATTAAAGTAAGGGCTTTTGCAAGCTCAGAATGTGTGGCTTTGGTGCATTTGAGAAGGAAAGTGAGATAAAAGCAACAGAAAACTTAATGGAACCACCATAATAACTGCGAAGCATAAATAAAGTTAAGAGATTTGTAGAGAATGATTTGGAAAGTTATTTAAGGTCAAAAATAGAACAGAAAGCCAGAAAGAATATGCAGACTGTAGGATCAAAATACAGAGTTCAATAATCAGTTAACAATTAGAAAAAAATATCCCTCCAACACTACAAGTATTCAAAACCCACTCTTTCAGCATACTCAATAAAACACAAGAAAAAGATTACCAAACCATGTGTGCTTTCAAGATACCATTGGCAAGGATGAGAAACCAACATACACACACAACAAAAAGTACCACGTAGAAGGCAAAGAAAAAGGAAAAGGTTAGTTTCAATAAGCTGACTGAAGCAGAAATCCACTATGCATATTCCATTGATGTAACCCAATTAACCTAATACCAACACCCAAAATCAAAATCTGCATAGAAATTTGGCTATATACTTAATTATGTAACATCATTATTCATTTCTAAACAATAATAAGAGCTAGGCAAATCAAAGAGTCAAGATTAAATAAGAGAAAACAAATATGTATAGGTCATCAAATTTTTTGGTGTGATTCTCAAATCAGAGGTAGAATTTTCCCTCAGTAATGTCCATTACAAAAGGTTTATATTACAGAAGAGTACTTAAAGTAAAGAAGGAATCACACCTAAGTTCTGCTCTATTAAATATTCAGTCACAAAAAGTCACTAATTTTACTCAGCCAAGACATTTAGAACCAATAACACCATTTTTCCAAAAGCTTCCAAGTCAGACTCTATTGCAACTTTGCATCATGGGTCAAAGATCAGACCCCAAAAACAGATTTTTGAAAATTTTCCCAGAAGATACAAGAAAAAGAAAGAGTTATATAAATATATATGTAACCTTTTTAAGGGAAAGTGCAAGGAGTTTGCTGTCAAGTTTGGTGCCAGGTAGCAGAGATTCCAAGTGGAGACGTGCATAATGGAAGGCGTGGTTCTGCAAAGGGAGAGGCATGTCACAAGCTCTGACATGAACCTTGAGATCCTCATGCTGCTCTATGGACTTCTTCTTTTGTATCAAACTGCTCAGAAACTTGCTCCTTCTCTCTAACTCCTTTTCTGCTTCTTCCATGTGCTGTGGCTGTATCCCCTTCTGAATTTTATCTTACACTCTCATCACTCACAACACAAACCCTTTTCTCCTCTTCCACTTTGGCTTCTCACTCTGCTCACCACTCCCAGAAAGAGAAGGTACTGCACAGTATAATGGAATGAGTATAAGAAGGAAGTTTAGAAACAACAAAGTACAAAAGGAAGGGTTGTTTCATTCTTTCACTATAACACTCTCACTGTTAGATTATCAATATAATTTAATATTTCTTTATTAGAGGAACCAATTAAACTGAATTCTTAGATGAATCAATTACCCTTTTTCATGAATACATGCTACAAATTATGATAGAACATATTAATACTATTTTATAAATTATTAAAATTGAGTAACTAAAAAATTATCATAAGAATGAAAATTGGAGTTTTTTTTTTCCATAATGTAATCCTTAAACTTATATATAAAATTAAAATTTGTTTATATTTTAAATTTTAATATATTTTATTTTCAAATTTTAAAAGTGAATAAAAATATTAAATAATATTTCAAATTGACATTTAAACATTGTGAGACCTTTGATAATTAGTAATAGTAATCCCTGCCACATCACCATTAATGCACGTCACTTCAATACTTAGCCATTAAAAACCCCACTCCCTAATCTGAATACAGTCTCTGCCATGCACGGGGAACAACGCCACATCATTCCTCTGAAAAAATTAAAAGCGCACTTTGCACCACATGCACACACGCCACCTGTCGCGGGAGAAACTTCCAATTCAGAGTTTGGTGTGCAGGTGTCGGCTTGAGAGACGTTTGTTCGAACGAACATGGATTTAACCAAACTAAGTTTTTGAAAACTCTCTCTCACCTGCACCACTCATCTCCTACCTCAGAACTTAACCTTCCATTTTCTCCAGCTTCTCTCTAGAAACTCCCAAACTTCTCTTTAATGTAACTCACCAAGCCTTCTCCGAATTCCATTTCAGAACCGTAGGGACGTTATTGGAGGCGCGGACGTTATTTTGGACCGAACAGAATTAGATTCTAAGCTGGTAAGTCCCCTTCTCTAGTAGTTCGTCCATTAGGGTTTCATGCGAAACCATGTTCTTGGTTCATGCATGGACTATATCTGAGTCATTTCTGATTTTGATGTTTAGATCAAGTGAAAGTATTAGTGGAACCGAGGGTAGAACACTGTAAGAGACAAACCCAACTTTTGCATTAGGGCGTACATTGCTATCCAGGTAAGGGAAGCTTATATATTTAATTTATACTTGTATGATTGCATGAAGGCATGATATGGGTTGTTTGTATGAAATATATGTATATGTGCTGTTCTGGAACTGCATGAACGAACCTTGATGTGCTGTATGAATATATTTTTTGTTGGTTGAAATGCATGTTGAATCGGATTCGTATGAAAGATGTATGACTATAGTATGGTTGAATTTATTAATTTGATGAAATCTGTATAGTATGAGAATTAATCCTGGATATGAAAATTTCGAAGTAAGAATCACATGAGAAATAGTGAGTTAACTTAGTTGAAAATCTGGATCTGATAAATTTCCTATGATAAATTACGAACGTCATCGAATGGTCTTACACCGTTCGGTTTCCCTGAAAAAGACTTAGAGTTGAATTCTTTCATTTGGGAAGGGTTCGGTTTGAGAACGAGCGTCTTTATTTGAATTACTATGTTTGAGCGTTCGACTCCACATAGAGTGTCGTACGCCTTAAATTTAATAATATTGCATTAAGTAGCGTTCGGTCTTATACTGAACGTTCGTCCTAGATATCGTTCGATCTTATACTGAACGTTCGTCCTAAATATCGTTCAGTCTTATACCAAGCGTTCGTCATGATTGGGGCTCGGTCATCTACCTAGCGTTCGCATTAATGAAGCGTTCGAACTTAGATTGAACGCTCGTCTTTATAATTGATTTCTCAACGAACGTAAATAGCGTTCGTCTTAAATGGCTAGTAATTGTATATTGGTGCGTTCGGTCATTGACTGGCAGTCGTCCCATTTTAAACAAAAAGTTCCCAATGTAATTAAGTATTCCTCTTGATGTATCTTCGTCCAAGTTGAGTCAATCTTACCTCTTGGTACTTAAAATATTCTGAAATTGTTTTATTATTTTGGGTTCTGCTAAATCTGGTTTTAACGTTCGTCCTATTCCTTCAGAAAGTTAAACGTTCGTCTTTTTAAGAGAGTGAAACATAGAATGAAAATGTTATAAACATGAAAGGTTAAGATGTTTGAACACTATATTAAATGGTTATACGATTATGGAATTTGAACGAGCGTTCCAAGGAGGAACGTCTCAGATATGTTAAATATTAAATTTGGTAAAGTATGAACATGGATAAGTTAAGACTCGATGTCCATCCTGATGTTCCGTGATGCTCATCTTCATGTAGAAGAGAGTAGTCATGTGTGAGAACGGCAGGAGGTCCTTAGTCCATAAGTTAACATGGGCGATGTAAGAACGGACTAACCTCGAGTGGCAGCTGTGAGAGTAGATCAGTTACTACACCACTCGGGTGCAAGGACGCTTGTAACTACATGGTTCATACAGTCCGGACGGTCTATCTTATATATATATTTATATTCTGTGTTATTCCATGTTAAACTACTTGATGTATGTATACATTGACATGTTAAAGGTATGGGTGTTTGTATGAATTAAATTATATAAGCTTACCCTTTTGTTTTTCCTTGTGTTGTCCATTGTCTATGTACGTTCGTCCTGTCTTGCAATGATCATCCGTGTGGGTGTGAGCAGAAGGTGAAGCTACCCTGGAAGACGTTATCGAGGAAGAAAACTTAGTGGAAGTGGAAGTGAAAACGGAGCAGTAGGATGTCCGTCTTTCTTTTTGTTTGAGTGCTCGTAGATGTTTAGATTGTAGATATTAGCCTATGAGGACGTTCGGTTATTTCTTTTTGTAAAACCGTTCGTCTGAATTATTTTCCTGTAGCTATGATACGCTCGTTACTTTTGTATTGAAGCCGTTCGGCTTTTGAACCCTGTTGATTATATAAAGACTGCATGGTTTACTGTTAATTGTAATTAATTCTGATTTATGGTAATTACTGTATTTTGGGATGTTACATTAGTGGTATCAGAGCAGTTTTGCTCTATTAAAGGACACTGTAGGTTATGAGTACACTGTGTTTTTGCTGTGTGCTTAATACGTGTTTAATTGAGTTACTTTATTTAACTCTTTGAAACATAACTAACGCTCGTGTTTCTCTGTGTCCAGAGAACGAATGACGCCTAGGCTACCTCCTCCACCACAACCGAATGAGCCTGACATGTCCAACAACGCTAGGTTGTTGGAGACTGTAATTGATAGACTTCAACAACAGAATACCACCCTCATGGAGCAGAACGCCACACTGATGCAGCAAAACCAGGCCGCCATGCAGGGTTTGGAGGCCTCACGTACCAACGCTGAAACCACACAGAGGCAACTGTTGGAGATTCTAGCTACCACAAGAGGTGCGCCTGGAGCATCCTCTTCAAACGCTGCCCAACCAAATGCTGAATGGAGTTTGGAGAGTTTTCTCCAGCATTATCCTTCTAAATTCAATGGTAAGGGCCTCCCTGATGAGGCGGACCAGTGGCTAAGGGATATGGAGAGGATTTTTAATGCCAAAAGATGTCCAGATGAGAACAGGCTGGCTTACTCTGAGTACTTGTTGACTGGAGAAGCGAGCCACTGGTGGGCGAGTGCAAGAGCCATTCTGACGGACGCTCAAATTCCGATCACTTGGGAAGTGTTTAGAAATAAGTTCTATGAAGAATATTTCCCTGACAGCGTCCGCTTTGCCAAGGAGGTTGAATTTCTGCAGCTCGTCCAAGGTGGAATGTCCGTTTCTGAATATACGAACAAGTTCAAACACTTGGTTCGTTTCAATACGATGGCCACCAGTGAAGAGTGGCAATGTCGGAAGTTTGAGAACGGTCTGAGGAGTGATTTGAAAGTTCTGATTTCAAGCTTGTGCATACGAACGTTTCCTACCATGGTTGAGGGGGCCAAGGTGTTGGAGAAGAACATGGCAGAAGCCGAACGACACAAGAAACAACAAGCAGTAAGGGGACCGATCGTCTCAAGGGGAAATGTCAATCAGAGGGGATCTCCTTACGCTCGTCCGACAACAAACACGAGTGGATGTCAAGCCTTGGTCCCTGCCGGACAGTCTGGGCAGCAAGGTAACGTTACATGTTTCAAGTGTGGAGGGCCGCATTATCGTTCGTTCTGCCCTCAACTAGTGGGAGGAAAGCACTGCAACCGATGTGGACGAGATGGGCACTTGGAGAACGAGTGCAACATGGGTGGACGAGCAGTGATGAGGCCACCAAATGCTGGAAGAAACCAACCAAGGGGTGGTCGAGCCCAAGCAGTGGGACATGTATACGCGATAACGAGCGCTGAGGTAACGAGCTCAGGTACACTCATCACCAGTACCTGCTTTGTTTATGGAACGCCTTGCTGTGTGCTGTTTGATTCTGGGGCGACACACTCCTTCATCTCGAAGGCGTGTGTTGAAAAACTGGGAATAGTGGAGAGAGAGATGCAGTTAGACTTGGTGGTATGAACCCCAGTGGCTGGAGAGCTTAGGACATCTACCGTATGCATTAGATGTCCTATTGTGGTTGAATGGCGTAGTTATAAGGTGAATTTAATCTGTTTACCTATGAAGGATTTGGTAGTAATTTTAGGAATGGATTGGTTGGCTGCCAATCACATTCTTATAGATTGTGGGGCGAAGGAGTTAATCTTTCCTGGTGAAGAAGAAGAAGTACTGTCAGTGACGCTCGGCCAACTGAAAGAAGATATTATGGAGGGCGCCAGCTGTTTTCTCATCATGACGCATGAATACGGAGAAGTTAGGAATGCGAATTTGGAACGATCGTCCAAAGACAAGTATAGTGATGGACGATCGGTGGTGGAAGAATTTCCGGACGTATTTCCGGAAGAAATACCTGGACTTCCCCCTCACCGGGAAGTTGAATTTTCCATTGATTTGGTGACGACGGCAGCTCCTATCTCGGTTCAGCCTTATCGGATGTCGCCTGCAGAGTTAGCTGAACTCAAAGAGCAGATTGAAGAGTTGATGGAGAAACAGTTTATTAGACCGAGCGTGTCACCCTGGGGAGCGCCCGTACTGCTGGTAAAGAAGAAGGATGGCAGCTCGCGGTTGTGTATAGATTACAGGCAGTTAAATAAGCTGACCATAAAAAACAAATACCCATTGCCGAGGATAGATGACTTGCTGGATCAATTGCATGGGGCTGCTGTATTCTCAAAAATTGACTTAAGATCCGGATATCATCAAATCAGAGTTAAGGAAGATGACATCCAAAAGACAGCGTTCAGATCTCGGTATGGGCATTATGAATACGTGGTAATGCCATTTGGAGTAACGAACGCTCCAGCAGTGTTCATGGAGTATATGAATCGCATCTTCAGGCCATATTTGGATAAGTTTGTGGTCGTCTTCATAGATGATATTCTCATCTATTCCAAGACCGAAGACGAACATGAAGAGCACCTTAGACTTATACTAAGAGTGTTGCGGGAGAAGGAATTATATGCCAAATTGTCTAAGTGTGAATTCTGGATGAGGGAAATTTAGTTCTTGGGGCATGTGGTGTCGGTTGGAGGCATCTCGGTAGATCCAGCGAAAGTTCGAGCGGTACTGGAATGGGAGAGTCCGCGTTCGGTCACTGAGGTACGCAGCTTTGATGGACTGGCGGGTTATTACAGACATTTCATTGAAGGTTTTGCTAAGATAGTAGCTCCGCTAACTCAGTTGACTCGTAAAGATCAGCCGTTCGCTTGGACCGATCGTTGTGAAGCCAGTTTCCAAGAGTTGAAAGTGAGACTGACGAGCGCTCCAGTGTTGATCATTTCAGACACGTCTAAACCGTTCGAAGTGTATTGCGACGCTTCTCACCAAGGTTTAGGTTGTGTTCTGATGCAAGAAAAGCGAGCGGTAGCGTACGTGTCTCGTCAGTTGAAGATTCACGAAAGGAATTACCCAACGCACGACCTGGAATTGGCAGCGGTTGTCTTCGCACTGAAGATTTGGAGGCATTACTTGTACGGGTCTACTTTCCAAGTCTTCAGTGATCACAAGAGCCTCAAATACTTATTTGATCAAAAGGAGTTGAACATGAGGCAGAGGCGTTGGTTGGAGTTTTTGAAAGATTATGAGTTTGAACTGCTTTATCATCCTGGGAAGGCCAATGTAGTGGCGGACGCACTAAGCAGGAAGGCAGTTCATGTCTCGGTAATGATGGTTAGAGAGCTGAATTTGGTTGAGAGCTTCCGAGACCTAAGGTTGCAGTTCGAGTTGGAACCGAACAGCATCAAATGCTGTAACCTTAGAATATCCAGCAACGTCTTTGACAGGATCAGAATGAAGCAACGCGAGGATGAAGAGTTAGTGAAGATTTTAAGCGCGCTCGGTTCGGATCAAGCTAAGGAGTTCACTACAGGAACAGACGACTTATTGCGTTACATGGGTAGGACGTGCGTTCCTAATGATGGCGAGTTGAAGCGAATCATATTGGAGGAAGCACATCATAGTCGTCTTAGCATACATCCAGGTACGACTAAGATGTACCAAGACCTTCGGTGTTCGTTCTGGTGGCCTGGAATGAAGAACGATGTCGCTCGTTTTGTAGCGTCATGCTTAACTTGTCAGCGTGCGAAGGCCGAACACCAAAGACCAGGCGGCTTACTTCAACAATTGGAAATTCCAGAATGGAAGTGGGATAGCATATCCATGGATTTCGTGACCCATCTACCACGCACGGTTAGAAATCATTATTCAATTTGGGTGATTGTAGATTGGTTGACGAAGAGCGCCCACTTCCTGGCCGTTAACTTGAAGATGTCGATGACAAATTTGGCCAAGCTTTATATCCAAGAGATCGTTCGGTTGCATGGAGTCCCTTCAAGCATCATTTCCGACCGAGACACGAGATTCACATCTCGGTTTTGGCAATCTCTACAAGGTGAGTTGGGAAGCAAGCTGCAGATGAGTTCAGCGTATCACCCTCAAACGGACGACCAGTCTGAAAGAACAATACAGACGCTAGAAGATTTATTGAGGACGTGCGTCCTAGATCACTTAGGCGCTTGGGATGAAATATTGCCGCTAGTGGAGTTCACGTATAACAACAGTTTTCAGGCGAGTATTGGAATGGCACCGTTTGAAGCCCTCTATGGAAGAAAATGCCGAACGCTACTTTGCTGGTTCCAAGAGGGAGAGAACGTGCTAACTGGACCTGAGCTCATCCAACAAACGACTGACAAAGTGAAGTTGATCCAGGAGAGATTGAGGACGTCCCTGAGCAGGCAGAAATCTTATGCGGATAAACGGAGAAGACCTTTGGAGTTTGCTGCAGGAGATCACGTATTCTTGAGACTCAATCCGATCACTGGAGTAGGCAGAGTCGTTCGTCCAAAGAAGCTTTCACCCAAGTTCATAGGGCCGTACCAGATTTTGAAGAAGATTGGACCAGTGGCTTATGAACTTGCCTTGCCTCCTCAGCTATCAAACCTTCATCCTGTCTTCCATGTTTCCCAACTCCGGAAGTACATAGCCAATCCCTCTCATATCTTGGAGTTGGAAGACGTTCCACTACGCCACGACCGAACGCTGGAATTGCAGCCAGTACGTGTGGAAGACAGCCGCACCAAGCTATACAAGGGGAAGGACGTTCGTCTGGTTAAGATGGTGTGGGACGCTAAGACTGGCGATTCAACGTGGGAGGTGGAGAGTGCAATGAAGAACTTGTATCCACACTTGTTTGCGGGTAAGTCTTAAAATTTTCGAGGACGAAAATTTTTGTAGTTAGGGAGAATGTGAGACCCTTGATAATTAGTAATAGTAATCCCTGCCACATCACCATTAATGCACGTCACTTCAATACTTAGCCATTAAAAACCCCACTCCCTAATCTGAATACAGTCTCTGCCATGCACGGGGAACAACGCCACATCATTCCTCTGAAAAAATTAAAAGCGCACTTTGCACCACATGCACACACGCCACCTGTCGGTTTCCCTGAAAAAGACTTAGAGTTGAATTCTTTCATTTGGGAAGGGTTCGGTTTGAGAACGAGCGTCTTTATTTGAATTACTATGTTTGAGCGTTCGGCTCCACATAGAGTGTCGTACGCCTTAAATTTAATAATATTGCATTAAGCAGCGTTCGGTCTTATACTGAACGTTCGTGCTAGATATCGTTCGATCTTATACTGAACGTTCGTCCTAAATATCGTTCAGTCTTATACCAAGCGTTTGTCATGATTGGGGCTCGGTCATCTACCTAGCATTCGCATTAATGAAGCGTTCGGACTTAGATTGAACGCTCGTCCTTATAATTGATTTCTCAACGAACGTAAATAGCGTTCGTCTTAAATGGCTAGTAATTGTATATTGGCGCGTTCGGTCATTGACTGGCAGTCGTCCCATTTTAAACAAAAAGTTCCCAATGTAATTAAGTATTCCTCTTGATGTATCTTCGTCCAAGTTGAGTCAATCTTACCTCTTGGTACTTAAAATATTCTGAAATTGTTTTATTATTTTGGAGTCTTTCTGATTGTTAAAGGGTTCTACTAAATCTGGTTTTAACGTTCGTCCTATTCCTTCAGAAAGTTAAACGTTCGTCTTTTTAAGAGAGTGGAACATAGAATGAAAATGTTATAAACATGAAAGGTTAAGATGTTTGAACACTATATTAAATGGTTATACGATTATGGAATTTGAACGAGCGTTCCAAGGAGGAACGTCTCAGATATGTTAAATATTAAATTTGGTAAAGTATGAACATGGATAAGTTAAGACTCGTTGTCCATCCTGATGTTCCGTGATGCTCATCTTCATGTAGAAGAGAGTAGTCATGTGTGGGAACGGCAGGAGGTCCTTAGTCCATAAGTTAACATGGGCGATGTAAGAACGGACTAACCTCGAGTGGCAGCTGTGAGAGTAGATCAGTTACTACACCACTCGGGTGCAAGGACGCTTGTAACTACATGGTTCATACAGTCCGGACGGTCTGTCTTATATATATATTTATATTCTGTGTTATTCTATGTGAAACTACTTGATGTATGTATACATTGACATGTTAAAGGTATGGGTGTTTGTATGAATTAAATTATATAAGCTTACCCTTTTGTTTTTCCCTGTGTTGTCCACTGTCTATGTACGTTCGTCCTGTCTTGCAATGATCATCCGTGTGGGTGTGAGCAGAAGGTGAAGCTACCCTGAAAGACGTTATCGAGGAAGAAAACTTAGTGGAAGTGGAAGTGAAAACGGAGCAGTAGGACGTCCGTCTTTCTTTTTGTTTGAGCGCTCGTAGATGTTTAAATTGTAGATATTAGCCTATGAGGACGTTCGGTTATTTCTTTTTGTAAAACCGTTCGTCTGAATTATTTTCCTGTAGCTATGATACGCTCGTTACTTTTGTATTGAAGCCGTTCGGCTTTTGAATCCTGTTGATTATATAAAGACTGCATGGTTTACTGTTAATTGTAATTAATTCTGATTTATGGTAATTACTGTATTTTGGGATGTTACAAACATCAATATATAATATAAATAATTTAAAAATCAGTCTAAAACACCGATTAAATAAAAAAATTAATACAATTAAATTAAGAGAATTATATTAATTTATTTTTAAAATGTATCAAAATTAAGATAAAAATAAAATCTAATTTTTCATGAAAATAAAATCATATTTAACTATATTTTTATTCACATTTATGTTTTTCATCATCTAAATAGAAGAACTTTCAATTTTAATGACGAAACATAAAGAAGAAAAGTTGGCTAGCCATCTATCTCATGATGGTTCACTTTATTTAGCATTCTGTTTTGCACATTAAAAATTTGATTAACTTGTTTTAACTAATTCCTCATGGATAACAAAGGAAAATTAAGTATCATAGTCACAAAATGTGGTATATTATCAAAGACGAAAGAACATAACAAATGGGAAAAATAAAAATTGTGATTTGAAATGAAAGTGTCTATGTATTTATTTTTGGTTAAGTTTTTGTTATAAACGGTATTGCCTTTCTAATAACTTCACTTGCAATGTGTAGCAATTAGCACCACAAATCTTGAAAGATGTGAAGTAAAGATTACTCTTTACTCAATTATACAAATTTGTATAACATTACAAAAATCAATTAATTTCACTCTTTTTTTCTGTTTTACATGAATGATTAATTGCACTTTTCATTTCCCATTTACAATGATGATAAAGTAACAATAAAGGCATTTCTATCACACTGATAATTGCTCCAAAAAGGAACTATGAAACTTGGTTCAATCTATGAAATTGACAATGAGAAACTTTAATTAATAGTGTGGTCTTGGGTGTTTTTTATTAGTCACAATGGAAAAAAAAAAGTAATGATAAAAGAGGTTTGAATTTATAACGTGGGATTGGCTAGTAAATCATTTCAAGGGATAAAATAATAAATTTTACTCATTAATAAGAAATCAACTATCAGTGTTACATTATTGGATTCAACGTTGGTGATGAGGAGATTTTATTAAAGATGATTAACAAAAAAATTCAATTTAAATTAATAAAGTACGTGAATATTTTGAATTAATAACAAAAAGTTATCGATAGTAGATGAATATAATAGAAAAGTTAAATCTTTTAATATAAAATTTTAAAAAACATTTGTTTTAGATATTTAGCAAGTGTTCTAAAAGTTTAACAGTATCTCACTAATTAAATGCTAGCAACTATGGATTTTTCACACATTCAATTATTTGTTTAATATTTTATATCTAACGTAAATTTGGTTTAAGGAAATAACAAATAATAAATATGTTCTGTTTTTATTTTAGATTTGATAATTTAACATCAAAATCAATAAAGGTTAAATACAGTTTTTAAATTTGATAAAACATTCGAATTAGTTTATTTATATATTTTATTTCTTAATCTTTAAAATGAATAAATATTATTTTATTTAACCAATCAAATTAATTTTAAATATTAAACAATGTTTTAAATTAGTATTTGACTTAAAATATGTCAAATGATTTATAAAATTAAAATTCCAATCTAAATCGATGTTTGACACATAAAATATAAAAAAACTACATTTATTCATTATAACAAATAAAATTTAATTGTGACACATCTTACTAAGTTGTAAGACATTTGTTTCAAATAATTCATGTTTTGGTTTAACATATTTTAATCGGCCTATATTAAAATTTGTAGTTTGGTTCTTGTATTAAAATTTGCTAACTTTATTTATAACTCTATGATTCTTTATGACTTGATTAGGGACTAAACTCATCATGTTTGAAAACTACAAGGATTAAACCATTATTTTTAAAATATAATGACTAAAATTTGAACTATAATTTATTTTTGTTTAAAAAACAAGTGAGCATAAAAAATGTGTTTTTTTTTCTATGATTTCATTTTTACGTAGACAAATATATCAGAAGTATTTTTAGAAATTGTCTATTATATATATAGAGAGAAACTCGGTATTTTAATTCGTTATGAGTCTACAAAGAAATATGTTCTTTTATTAAACAAAAAATAAAAACATACAAAAAAAATTAAACAAATCTCATCAAAAATATTTTTATACTAACTTTTGTGTAAAGTTATCAACTACTTTGTTTTATTGTAACATGTAACATCCAAAAAATATAGCATTAAACTATAAATGAAGTATCACAAAATCAATAAAATAGATCAATTAACAGACAGAAATATAAAGTTAATTTACCGTCATCTAACATAACCACAAAACAAACTTTATATACAACTAACTACAACAAAACTATATACATCTACTAGTTTTAAAAAAAACTATAAGTCTGTTGATCCTCTCTCCAAAGCTTGCTCTAAAGTCACCTCATCACCCTCTTCTCACACCTACTCAATGATCATAGCCAAGAAAGAAGCACAAGAACATACCAACAATGCATAAACAAAAAGGGTAAGCTAGTGATACAAAAAGAATTAATATATTACATTAACATCTCACGCATGAAACATGATTCACATATTACAATCCAAACATCTTAAACATGCCAAGACCTAGACTGGACTATTCGGATTTAGTATGAATGTCGAGCTATGGTGAGTTGTGCACTTGTGGTGGCCTCTACTGCTTTCCAAAGTCATTGTCAATGGGTTTCACCCTACCACACTCATAAGGTTACTCTATACCGCATCTTAAGCCATACTAGAAGCACTTAGACTAAGAGATCCTACTACTCTCAACACATGTATCAATCTTCTCTAAATGAGAATGAATGAGTATTTAGAGTTTCGAGATAATCCCCAAGATTAAGCTCCCTGCATTCATACTAACAATACTTGAAACCACCAACAAGAATTTCCTCCTTGGAACTCTTTTACACCACTTTTCATTCATAAATATATATAACTTCATTTAACGCATCAGAAACTCACATAAGACCATTACACATTCATCACAGTATCCAAAATAGTGCATTAAAGATCATAGAACAACCTAAAAATTGGAAAAATAAAAACCTACAAAATGGCGCCCAACGCTTGGAATGGGACGCCCAGGCGCTAAACTCACTGGAAAAGGGCGCCCAGGGGCGCTTAGGCCCAAAGCTTGAGCAAAAAGGGTGATAAATGGGCACTAAGGGGGCACTAAGGGCAAAAGCTTGGGTAAAAAGGGCACTCAAGGGCACTTAGGCCCAAAGCTTGCGTAAAAAGAGCGCTAAGAGGGCACTCAACATGACACTAGAACTTATTACACTTCAAATTTGACCTTAGACATTCTCTACACATGTTTAATTCATCCTAACACCTCCTAAGCACTAAGAAACATTGGAAAACACATTTCTAGCTCAAATTAACGACCTTAAACCCAATTGAACCACTTTAAGCATACCCAAACTCCATTCTACACCTTCCAACCCCAAATTTTGCAAAGTAACAACATGAATAAGTCACAATAACACACTCTTAAACCTTAGTTTCCTCATAGCCTTCCTATTTTAAGTTTTCACTAGTTATAACCTACAAAATAAGCTAGAATGCCATAGAAACAACCTATTAACCATTAACAACTTCATAATAACTTTTTAATTCAACTTAACCTCTAAACATGTTTATTAAAACATCAAGACAAACCTAAAATGTCATATTTCCTTCTTCAACCATTATCTTACAAACTCACGTATTAAAACCTCCATTTCAATCATCTATACAACTGTAAGACATAGTACTCATGATAATAAGTATATCAAAGTCACATAATATCAAAATCACTCATACAAATAATCAAATACACTCATTTAAATGAACCGATTAAAATCAATATTGTAAATCACAATTAAAATCAATTCATCATTCATGAAATTGCTAAACATACATATTAACCATAATCTAAAGAAAAAGACTAACTTCCTTTATCTTAAAAGAAAGCTACCACAGCTCTAAGAATGTACTCCATTTGCTTCCCACACAAGAAATTCTATAAACACCTACAAATCACCAGATTATGATAGGAAAGAGTCCTTAGGACCATCAATTGACAAAGAATCAAGAAAGGAACACAATTGATACATGTGAAAGAGGTTTCCTTAGCATGATCAACACCTGATAATTAATGGAAAAAGGGGTAGAAACTTATTTGCTTTAAACCAAGAATTGATTAGTAGAGAGTGAAGATTACTCAGTCGTGATCTCCTAAGAACTTTCTGATCGTCAAACAGATGATCGATGAATCAGATATCTTAGAGAAAAGTGAGAGAGAACTAGGAGAAACAATTTTAGAGACATGGTTTGTGTTTTAAGTAATGAAACGAGTTTAAGAAATTATATTTATATTATCGATTTATTTTAAAATAAAATACTCGGTCTCATTATTTTAAAACATCTATCTACTTTAATAATCTATTTTCTAGGTTCTTTCATAGTATAAGGATTGAAATTAAGAAATGTAATAAATTTTACTCATTTTATAAATTATATATATATATATATATATATATATATATAGAAATATATGAAAATATACATTTAAAAATTAATGTTATTTTGAATATTTTAAAATATCAAATAAAAAGAGAACATTTGAAATGTAACTAATGAAATATATAATTCATTTATATTAACATAATAATCAAACCTCCCTAATTAATATTTCCTTATATAATGCTCTTTCAAATGATTTATATAACTGAAAAAAGTTAGTGAAAAATAGTTAAAAAACAATAAAGTGGTTAGAAATTTATACTGTTCTTCTAAAATTATCTCTGTCATACTAAAATAATAGAATGAATTACTATATGTAAGCACTTGTGGCATTCATTACAAAATTATTATTTTTTTATAACAGATGACAATTAATTTTAAGGATATTGTAAGAAAAAGTATTTGTGATATTACAAAAGAAAACAATTTAAAAAATATATATGAATAGAGAGGGAGAAAATAGTCAGAAACTTGTATTAGTAAGCTATATTTATTATTTTTTTAATAAATCCTTTTACTTTAACACATAAAAATATGTTTTGAAGTTTGAATATAAAGAAGTTAGGGTTGATGTTTGTCTTGTGAATGTAATGTGTGCCGGTGATGAAGGTGGTCCCTTCAAATTGAGACATATAAACGCAAATTTCGGAGAAAAAAAAAAGTTCTGGTCCACCCAAGGATGGTCAATAATTTTATAAATAAAAAATACTTCTTCATTTTTTTTTAATTGAGTGCGAAATATACCAACAAATACTTATTTTCTCACCTCTTTTTTATATTTCTTTTATAATTATAAATTTAGTTTTTATTATAATAACTATATTACTCTTGAAAACAAGTTGTAACATATAATTTCCTAGATGTCAAAAGATTTTATTTCTAGAAAAAAATATTTAACTAGTTTTAGAAATTTATATGAGAAAACAGATGGTTTAACCACCATTTTCCATTTATAATCAATTCAAAAGCCTTTTATAATATTACAATAACAGTAATATTTGAATTAAACATTAACATATGACTAATTCAGTAAGGGGTTATCAAGGAGTTATATAGGGGTATTTGGTTGTCAATATATTACTATTCTTATTTTATATTAATATACTTTAAAATATTTGCATTCACTCCTTGTAACTCATTTCAATCAATTCAAAAGAAAGTTTAAGAAAATAATTACATAATTTTTTTAATAATTGGGAAACATATAAAAAATCATATACGATTTTCAAATGCTTCTCCATGAAGTACTTATATTTATAACACACTATTGTTTTATATCTCAATATTTTTTTTATTACTTCTCGAACTATAATTTTATTCATAAACAATTAAAATCTAATAACGTCAAAAGGTTTTGTAAATAAAAACTCCGGGAGTTTATCTTCATTTTTCTTTTTATCCGTTTACATTAAAATTATAAAATTATCACATTATTCTGTTTAATGTTTTCGCAATAATTTGTATTTTATGAAAATATTTTAAAAAATATATAAATTTAATATTTTTTTTCTACAATGAAACTGGTAAAAGAAAACAACTTCACCAAGATACTGCTTGCATATTTTTTTTTAAAGAAAAAGATGATCATTTTAAGAAAAAATTATGGTTCAATATACTTTTTAATCCGATATGCGAATAATTTTAATTTTCTTCCCTTTTTTAGTGACTTTAATTTGTTTTCATTTGTTTTAAAACGAATCAATGTAATATCTTTTTTCAAATTTATTGTGATAATAATATTATATTTCATTACAAAAATAATATATTCTAGGAAGAGGTTATTTTCGGGCAGTTTTAAAATCCTTAGAATAGTGGTTAGGACTAAACATGCAGTTAAAGTTGTACCCCTTTTCTGTACAACTTCAAACAAGGCTTCTTATTGTTCGTGAAGCTCTTTAGTTTGGGTTCATCTTAGTATTCCGTTGGTTAATAAAGAAAAAATAACGGAGAGAAGGAAGAAGCAAACGTAAAATGTTTTATTACACAGTTGACGTGAAGTAATAGCCAAGTATATATACAGTAATAG
Source organism: Vigna reflexopilosa (assembly GCA_027742785.1). Classification (NCBI taxonomy): domain Eukaryota; kingdom Viridiplantae; phylum Streptophyta; class Magnoliopsida; order Fabales; family Fabaceae; genus Vigna; species Vigna reflexopilosa. The sequence continues at coordinate 13,726,323 of CM050923.1, read as the reverse complement.
CCAAGAATATATACACCATGCAACCAAAAAATAAAACTAAAATGTTGGGTATATTAATAAAGATATCAGTTTGGCTCATTCCAAGGTCTTTAAGGTCTTAATTATATACGTGAGTGAATTGGAGCTAAAAAAGTTTACAGGAGATAAAATGTTTTATATTTAAAAAGTCTATATAAAAAATTAAATGTTCTCAAAATTTATGCGGTACAAAATACACAAGGTTGAATTCAGTTAAATTTCAATAAGTAATAAATTGATTAAATTTAGAAAAATTTTAATTTTGGTCTTTAAGGCCAAATTTCGGTTAGGAAGGACCTGACTACATTCAACCAAATTTCCAACTTTGTCAAATTCGACCTAATTTCAATCATGGTTGACTTTGGCCGAATTTTGATTATGGCTCGGGCTAGCTTGTCTCGACCTCTGACCTAAGCTGACATGTCTCAACCTTTGGTTTAGGTTAGCTTGTCACTACCTTCAATCCTGGGAGACCTGTCTCGACATTCAGCCTAGGCCATCTCATCTTGAGCCTCATCCTAGGTCAACCCGTCTCGAGCTTCAACCCAAGTTGGCCAATCTTAACTTTTGGCCTTGGCGAGTCTTCTCAACCTTCGACCCAGACTGATCTGTCTTGTCTTTTTGCCTAAACCGAATCGTCTCGACCTTTGGATGGCAAACTCATCTCAACCTTTGTCTTGGGTCAGCCTGTATCAACCTTTGGTCTGAGTCGACTTGTCTTGACCTTCGACTAGGCTACTTGTCTTAGCTTTTGATCCGAGATGACTTGACTTGATCTTTAACACAGACTCAAAGTATTGTTTTTAAGAATTAATTGCAATTTTTTAATGGGGTCAAGATCACCTTAATTCTAATCTTAACCTACTTGAGATGAGGTTTTGGGGGCTGAGACCTTTTTTTTGTTCTCTCATTTAGATCCCTTTAAAAGGGAAGCTTATTCAAAAGTGGGCTAAGACTAACCCATGAGCCATTAGCTAAATTGACACCTCTTTATATTAAGGGGTTCCTAGCTTGAAAATGTGCCTATAGAAGGAACTATGATGAAGAGGCTTTTGGAAGACATCAACAAATTTATTGATAAAATATAGGTTTAATCATTCAGATAATTCTTATTTTCGGTGACCTTTCTCAAAAAGATCCCTAACTCTTTTTTGTCTCAATTGGATCCTTATTTTTGAAAAATTGGACCAATTAGGTCCTTGCCATTAGTTCCATTATAACACTATTAAAGATGTGCCACGTGTCACCTCGTGGTTTTTTTGAATTTTTTAAACATTTTTTAATTATTTTTTTTTATTTTTTTAAATAAAAATTTTGCCACATGTCAAGTTGACATTGTGCCACATGGTAATGACAGTGTGACGTGACATTGTCTCTGTCACGTGCATTGTATTTGTCTCAATTTGGTTTTTATATTTTTATTTTATCTCAATTTGGTCCTAATATTTTAAAACTTACACAATTTTGTTTCTTTTCAAATTCAAACAAAATTTAATTGTATATTATCTTTACAAAAAAATTTATACAACTTAATATTTTTTGTTAGAAAAATAAAAAATTACAAATTAACATATGAAACATTTTTATTTATGTAGTATTAATGAAAATAACTTAATTGCATTAAAGTTTTCAAAACAAAAAAACTAAATTGAGACAAATAAAAATAAAGAAACTCATTTTTTTCTACAAAATTAAACAAGTGAAATATTTTAAACCTAAATAATATGAATGAGCAGACTATAAAAACTAACATTTCAATAATAAATATTTTTGTAAAGGTGATCTACACAAAAATAGTTTCAGTACTTCATCAACAATTCATAAACGTTTCTCAAGTTAAACATTAAGACTTGAAATACATCATCACTAAAAATTCACTTAACAGACATATATTGAAAAGACAAGAATTTGGAAAACATACATGATGTTTATTTCATTTAGTTAAATCTTTTAAAACTATTCGTGTGTCAACTTTCTTGAAATCCTTTCGAGCAAAAAATTATATTTAATTAATCTTTTAATAATTTAATGTAGGAACCAAATTGAAACAAAATAAAAATACAGGAACCAAATTGAGACAAAATAAAATTATAGAGAACAAAAATACAATGACATGTGGCCCTACAGTGCCACATGAAATTGTTAGTGCCATGTGGCACAATGTTAGCTTGACATGTGACAATTTCTTTAAAAAACATAAAAATAAAAATAAAAATAATTAAAAAAATATTTGAAAAATTATAAAAAGCCAAAAAGTAACATGTTGCACCTCTTTAACCGTGTTAGTACGGAAATAATGACAAGTACTTAATTGTTCAAATTTTTCAAAAATAAAACCCGATTGAGACAAAAAAAGGTAAGGAACCTATTTAAGAAAACTCACCAAAAATAGAGACTATATGAATGATTAAACCTAAAATATACAAGAAAAACATGGGTCTAATTACTTCGTAATTTTTCATGAACCACATGACAGTCAGTGTGTTTGTAGCTTGACTATCACAATAAATACTTACAAGAGAAATGCAAGTGATGCGAAATATTGAAGAGGATAATTTAGACATCGAATCTTACATGCGGTGGCAACAAGAGGCCTATAATCAACCTTAGAGGATGAGTGTGAAACAATGTGTTGTTTCTTTGCCTTCGACGAAACGAGAGAGGCTATAAGAAAAATGCAAAATGTACATGAAGCCCCATTACAATCTGTAACATCCCAAAATACAGTAATAACCATAATTTAGAATTAATTACAATTAATAGTTAATCCATGCAGTCTTACACTAAAATTTAAACTTCCAAAACCGACCGTAAATAAGTACAGAGATAAATACCATATAGTAGTATTTCAACGTTTAAAGACGAACGGTTTTACACACATTAACCGAACGTCCAAAAAGCTAAACAGAAATACTAAAGGCTACAACTTAACGAGCGCTCTAGGGCTCGGCTTTAACCTCTACTTCGACCAGATTAGCGTCCCCCAAATTTTCTTCTTTCAGAGTTTCTTCAAGCAACGCCTCTCCGTCTGCTCACATCCACACGGATGATCATTGCATGGACAAGACGGACGTACATAAACAGTAGACAACACAAGGAAACACAAGGGTAAGTTTAGGTAATTTAATTCATACAGCCAACATACAGTTTAACATATGCAAATCAACATACAAGACACACAACAATATATATCAGCATAAAATTAATCATCCAAACTCTTACAAGATCGACCGTCCGGACTGTATGAATCCATGTATCTACAGGCGTTCGTGCACTCGGGTGATGTGATAACTGGAAACACTCAACAGCTGCCACCTGAGGTTAGCCCTATCAGTCCAAAGTACTCATTAGGACTAGGACCTCCTGCCATTCCCATGCATGACCTACTCCCCTCTACATGAGGACGAGCACTCACGGAATATCAGGATGAACAACCATCAGCAGCTTTACCATGGTCATACTACACCACTTCCCACATTCAAATCATAGAGACGTTCCTCCTTGAAACGCTCGTTCAAAATCCATCATCATAAAATTTCTCCAAACATGGTTCACACTTCAGAATTTTACACTTTATCTTCATTTTCATATTTAGTTTTAAGGGTGTAAAATAACGAACGTTCAATCCTCTGAAGAACGAGGACGAACGCTAAAGACTGGATTTACGACAACTCGTTCCAAGATTTGAAGAAAACGACACTAGGTATTTAACGAACGTTGTGGCAAATAAATCAATTGAAGGGAACTGACTCTACTGTTATGAAGTCAATATTCATAAAAAAAAACTAAGTATACAGGCTCTAGGCCGAATCCAAATGTATAAGAATACAAAAGAGAAGTATTTAACTTTACTGAGAATAATCATTCAAAAGAAATCGACTGCCAGTGAATGACCGAACGTCAACTAATAATTTGGACGAACGCTATTTACGTCCGTGCAGGAATCAAGGATAAGGACGAGCGTTCAGTATAAAACCGAACACTACTTAGGACGAATTCTAGGAAGATGACCGAGCACTAATTTGAACGAACGCTCGGTATAAGACCGATAGCTCATTTGGACGAACGCTTAATATGAGACTAAGCGCTACCTATAACGAACGCTGGATATAAAACCGAGCGTTACTATTATAACTTCAATTAATTACGATCGTTGGGTACCACTAGGCTGTGCCGAACGCTCAAACCTAGCCTTTCACAAGAGGACGCTCGTTCTCAAGCAGAGTTCCTTCCAAATGAAAGAATTTCATTTTAAGTTATTTTCAGGGAAACCGAACGGTATAAGACCGTTCGATGACGAGCGTGCATTATCAAGGTAAGAAATATCATATTTTCCATATTTTTCATCTACATTAACTCCACATTTTTCATACGATTCATATCTTATAATTTTATCTCCATCATAAATCACATACTTTATAGAATTCATATTATCATCTCATACTCTACATAACTTATCCATTTTTCCAATTCATACATTTCATCATCAACATCCAGTTCAAACAATATCACCCATTTTCAATCAAAAACAATGTTCATTCATGCATCATTACAAAACATGTTACTCATATATCCAGTTCACATCATCACATCCTGCTTTCACTTTACATACAAGTATCAATTAAATTACTAAGCTTCCCTTACCTGGATTCGTGAACAAACGTCCTAACGTGCAAATTCTGGATTCGCCCAACTACCACTTCTATCCTCAGATCACTCAACTCTTGCGAACTAAAACCATTTACAGAACCAAAGTTTGATTCAGACAATGCGAATGCAAGTAACCATGTTTGGTTTTGCATGAAACCTAATAATGGACAACTAAGGGATGAACTTACCAGATTCAAAACTTGAACTTGTTCGGTTTGATGGAAAGCTTAGGACGTCTGGATCTCTTCTACGGTCTCTGAAATTTGATCGGAGAAGAAGAAAGTGAGTTATGGTAGAGAGAAGATGAAGGTTCTAGAGAGAAGGTAGAGAATTTGGAAATCAAGAGTTTGGGGAAGAAGATGAAGCATGCAGAAGAGTGGGAAGAGTGTTTTTCAGAAAAGTAATTTTCTCTCCCCACGTAGGACGAACGTCCATTCACCTGCTGCCACTTGGATTCCACTAACGTTTTCGAATGTTCCAAAGTGACACTTGGCAGTTGCATGCAGAATGAGTGTGAGTGCGTTTTAATGGCACTGCACGTGTGGCGAGGGTGCATTAAATGGTGCTCAGAAAAAGAGGGTGTGGGTGCGTTTCTTAATAAAATTTCTGGACAGGATTTTAGAGCAATAATGACGTGATTTGACAGGTGGAGGTTGTTTAAATTTTCGAGATCTTACACAATCACTAAAAGCTTTAAGTTTAATATGAGAATCAAAAGAAGAAAAATACTTTGAGATGGAGAACGTTTGATGTAGAGCAAAACTCTGCAACAACTTGATGATGAAATTTGGTTGGACAGTGCACAAATTGACGAAAGAACGCAACAACAAAACATATATCCTTGCTTATTGATTTCCATTGTCGTAGGTGAAATAAAAAATACCAAATTTCTCCATATTTTGTAAAATAAAACACACCTAAGTCGATTGTTTGAGAACATATTAAATGGTATTCATTATTTAGAATTTTTTTTTCTCAAACAAATAAACATTAAAGCTTTTAGGACTGTGATGAGTGTATATTTTTGTCCTCATTTAGCCTTTAATATTAGAATCTTAATTAATTTTTGGACTTTAATAGAATATTTTAATTAGAATTTGTTATAATTGGGTTTATTTAGCATGAGATACAAAAGTATGTTAAAAATATCTTTTTAGTTGCATAAATGTAATTTGGATATTTTGAGGTGTGTTAGTGCAACTTCAGCTAAATTGAGTTCATTGAGGTGCAGAAATAAATTGGGTAAAGTGTTATGCAACTTTAAAGATAAATATAAGAATACCAAATAATCAAGACCACAAGAAGTCAATCCAAGTATAACGTGAAAAAGTGAAGAAATTTGGCTAAGCAAACGGGCAACAAAAATTAGATCTTGCGGTTTTCTCTATTTTTTTTTTACTAAAAGGGCTTTGATAATTTATAAATGTCTATGGTTAAATATAATTTGGAGAAAATATAACTTAAGGTATTTTATTTGATATTGTTAAATAATTACCTTGTTTAACTATATCAATAAATATCAAAAGATAATATTTGCCAAATAATCTTTTTTAATCTAGCAAATATCTTTTCAAATATTTTTAGATCTCCACAACAAGCAAATATATCTTGAAGATATTGGATTATTTAGAAGATAATTGGAGGAGATTACATTATCATAAAGAAAATTATAACAGCAGAAAAGCCTGAAACAAAGCCCAATCCAATTTCTATATAAAGAGACTTAGGAAAACATATTAGGGGAGCTTAAGAACACTTTGGGGGTTCAAATTTCATGCTCTCTCTCTTATCTTATGTTTTCCACCCTCTTTTCCATCAATTTTAATGTTATTTCAACATTCCATGAAGTGCTAAGCCTCTAGGGTTGATTATACTATAATTTCTTAATTGAATTATGAGGTTAGATGAATAAATTTGTTTGTTCTTTGATATTCTTGTTGTGATTTATTTGTATCTATGTCTTTTTCTTTTTAATAAAGTAAAAGTAATGATTTTTTACATTATAGCAAGTTAGTGATAACAGTTGAAAAACTGTTATTTTCATGCTTAAAATTGATACCAAAAGCAACCTTTAACACTCAGAAACTAGCTTGGAATCATGCTTTTGTTCATATTTTTGGAAATAAGAGAGCTGGAGTGGTTTATGCTTGATTTCAGTGTTTTATGCAGGTTTTAAGGTGAATTTGGTGAAAGAAGTGAAGAAGGATAGAGATGGAATCAGAAAAGAACTCAAAAAGTGCAAAAGAAGAGAAGCCGCAAGTACCGCTCAGCGCCAGTTTACCGCTGAGCGGCACTCAGGAACACCCGTTGGCTCCGCTAAGGGGTGAAAGTGCAGCTGAGGGGAGAATTGACTAAGCGCTGGTACCGTTGAGCGGCAGTTTACCGCTGAGCGGTGGTCTTTTGGGCTTCGGCCCACTTTTCTATAATATTTCGAATAGTATATAAGCTTTAGGACGTCCTAGGGTTTGTATCTTTGGCTGGAGACGAAGTAAACACTCACTTTTCCACCCGTTGGAGGAAGATCTTGGATGCTCAGGCTACCTACTCATCTTTCTAGGGTTCTATCTTTCATTCTTTCATTATTGTTCATCTAGTTTCACCATGAATATGGTGAACTAAACCTTGTATTGTTGTTGGGGAATCAATGTAATCTTGTGAAGCTCTCATATATGGAATTTGTGTTTAAACATCTTATTTGAGATACATGCTTTCTTTCATCATTAGTTAGGGTTTTTCCTCTTTTCTCAAAGCATGCATTGTTTAACTCATTCGATGTCATGATTATTGATTTTGTCGATATGGAAACATACGGGGAAATCTAGGTCCGGGGAAATTCTCCCAATAGCATGTTGCCTAGACATAGGAATATGAGGGTTGGTTGCCTTTAAGCTTTTGTGCTTCAGAATTAATTATTAGGGATGCTAGGAATTGTATGAACTCGTAATTAAGGATAGGCCTTCTTGCAAGGTGATTTAGAGAGTGACATTAACATTGATGAAAAGGATGATGAATTCCTAAAAGTATATGAGAGTGGATAAGATGAAATTGATTACCCCAACAACATACTCATCCATCTAATTCGTTCAAGTGTTTGTGTTCATCTTTTCCATTGATCAAAACTCATGCATACATGTTTACTTATTGTCTTTTGCATTTGAAACCTCAAGAATTTATTCACAAGTCTTAAATAATCAACAAATCATATAACTAACTAGGTCATGAGTCCTTTGGGAGAACGATACTTGGTCTTACCGAGTTTATTACTTGATACGATTCGGTCACACTTGCCGAGGGTAAACAAGTTTTTGGCGCCGTTTTCTGGTGTTCATAAATTTGTCATCAGTTAGCTTGGTCTTAAATCTACATATAACACATCAATCATATAAGTCCAAGGGTTTTTATTTTTAATTGAGAATTTACTTTGATTAAAGTTAGAAACTTTCATGTGATTGAATGAGTTTTTGCTAATAATTGAGAATGTACTTTGATAATGGTGAAAACTTTAACAAGAATTAATCAAGAATGTACTTTGGCTAATTAGATTTTTACTTGATATAAGAGGTAAAAGAATAGACATGATTAGACATAATAATATTTAATTGAGAATGTATTTTGGTTAAATTTACTAGGATTAATCTACAAAATTCTTGCTTTTAATTGAGAATGTATGTTGGTTAATAGTGAGAACGCCAACAAATTAATTGAGAATTCACATTGATTAATTTGAAAATCTAAGACACTAATTAATTGAAATATAATCTTTACATAACCAATGATGAATTTGAAAATATAAGACAATAATTAATTGAAATATAATCTTTACATAATCAATGATGAATCTCATTTTGAAAAAGCAGTGAAATCAATTTATTTTCTTTATCATTGTTTTTATCTTTTTAAATCTTTTTATATATTTATTTATTTCTTTCTATCTTTTGTTATTTTGTTTTTTAATCTTTTATTGATCTTTTTTTATTGTATTTGTTTTACTAACCCTTTTGTATAGCTTTTATAAGAATTAATTTTTTAATAATCAATTATGTGTTCGTTGAGGGACGACTTAGGGTTGAATTTACCCTTTCTATTTTGTTGGCTACTATCTTAGTAATACTGAAGTTGCTATAATTTAGTAGTATTAATTTGATCGTATCAACAAAAACGTTATCAAATTTGGCGCTATTGTAGAGAAACACGGTTAGAATTTTTTATCATTTTGCTTCTTATTTTATTTTACTTTTGTTTATCACTGACATTTTCTTTTTCTCTATTTTTTTTTTCTATTGTTCATTTTATTTTATTTTCTTTAGTTATTTTAATTTAGTAAATTTGTTTTTTTTTTCATTATTTTTGTTTGAGAAATTTTGTTGGAAAATTTGTAAAACTAGTTAAGGAACACTTTGGCTAAGAAAAGATAAAGTACTTAAGTTGTCCATTGAGATGCACCTCTCTTTTCTAGAAGTCTACTCAACAAACTTTCAACTTATTTATTTTCAAAAAACTGCTTTAAAAAATGAAAAATAATTTTTGGTATGAAAATAATCAACAATATGATTTTCAAATGAAATATGATTATTATCCTTAACAACCATATGATTCATATAATTATCAGCAACAAGTTGTCACACCTACTACTGCACCTGATATAAGTTAGTTAACTATACGTCAAATAAATGTTTTATATCGTACATTATCTTTTTTGAAATATGAGCAACAACTATATGGACCATCCTATAGGAAAGTTGGGTTACTAATGGATGAATTGAAAGTTATAGATGAAAGGTTGCGAGCTAAGAAACAATGGAAAAATATTGTATTTGAGTGGTATGAAAATGAAAAAAATGTTATGCAACATGATGGAGGATGCAAGTAACAACAACTTTTTACAATTACTTCTAAGTGTTAATTCCACCATCCACTTCTATCCGAGATTTCCTGATACCAAAAAGTTTAGAGCACTTCATCACAACATAAAAGATGTACTTCTAAAGTTGGCTATTAGAGCAATACAAATGTCTGATGATTTAAGTCAACTAATGAATGGCAAAGCTAGGGAGGCCGAGTTAGAATTTTTTTCGAAGATAATGGTTGAGCAGAATATTGAATTCAAGAAAATGGAGAAGACATGGATAAGAGGTTACAGAATCGGATAACTGATGTGAGCCACATTAAGATTCAAAGATCAAATCAACAACCCACTATAGAATCACATTACGTTGATATGTCCACTTACGGACATATAAATTTTACTAAAGATGTTGTTGAACTTGCTAATGATGAAGCAACAGACTTTTTCTCACAAGATGAGATTATGAGGGTTATTGGTGAACCTATTTACCATCCTAATGCACCTGATGATGTTGGAGTTGAGTTGAAACCACATGCTCCACGCATCAGGTTTGTTGATGTCAACAATGAAAATAAATTTTTAATAGTCATATTTCTTGACTTGGCTGTAGAAAAAAGAAGAAGAAAGGTTGTTGAAATAGGAAAACATATTAGATTTAAATTCATTTGATATCATTGTTGATAAAAAAAATTAAATTGCATGCATGTTTATTTTGTGTATTTAGCATAAATAGAAAACAATTTATTGGAATTTTTAAAATATTTGTTTTTATTAAAAATTAAAATTTAAAATTAATAAAATTGTACAAGGTGACCTATATTTTATCAAATTAAAGAGAATAAATTTTGACATATGGCCAGATTGAGCCAAAAGTCATAAAAAAAATTTTATCTCCTCCCAAAATAAGTCCATCAAAGAAAATTTTTGAAATAAGTGTGGGGGAGACGAATATTAATTAGGATTTTTTTTTCCTTTTTGTTCTCTATTTTTCAATTTTTGTTTTATTTCCATAAAAAAAGTGTGATTTCTTTTTGAGAAAATTATGAAAGTATTAACTTTCTACTTGGTGAAACTTTTACACAGTATGTCTCATAAGAAATTCTCCCAAAAATATTTTCTTGTTTTCAATAAAACATACTGATATTGGATTTTAGGATTTGATTTAGTAACGAGAACTATCATAATCTTGAAATAGTAGTCATGTTTTATGTTGAATGAATTATTGAATCGATTAGAAGCTAGCCTAATTGATTCATAATTATAAATTATTAATTGAGTTAATTTGAGAATTACTTGGTTGAATCTTTTGTAAAAGAGTATCTAGCCTTATGAGTTTTGAGCCTAATTGTGATGGATGGACCACCATCTGCCACTCCTATTTTTCCTGAGTCACTTGCTCATGTTTTGTGTATACTCTAATATTTAGCTTGATTCTTTTCTTTGCAACTTAGGTAGATATGGATTATTTGATTAGATTAAGACATTTCTTGTTTTTAGTTACTTGGCCAAATAAGTCCACCCTGATATTAATCCATTTGAGGCTTAAACTTCTTTTTCTTGTTTTAAGCCACTACAAAACCTTGAAAAGAAAATTTTCATATTATCCTTTATCTTATGATGAAAGAAGGAGCTAATGGATTGTGTTAGGAATGAGTGATGAATAAAGTGTGTGAGTGAGTACCTCACTCACAAAATAATAAAAAGGTTTAATGTCTCCGTAGGTCCCTATTTTGGTCATGAATTTCAAATAGGTCCTCTTCATTTTCGGCGTATCAATTGAGTCCTTGTTTTTGTAAAATTGAATCAATTACAGACCTGTCGTTAATTTGGACAAACGGTCGTTACGGTATTGGTTAGGTGGCATGGTTGAGTGCAGACGTGGCATTTAAAACGATTATTGTATTAAATAATTGGTATGCACGTATGTTTATTCAGTTTTGGGTAAGGGCAAAGTAGGAAATTTGAAAAAATTAAAGGGCAACTGAGATTGGGGAAAGAATTTGAGGGTTTTTATTATTAAGGTTCGCGTGAGAGGCCAAAAATCGCGATCGTAAGTTTGAGCTGAAGCGGCAGAGTGCATGCAGTGGGCGGTGTCTGTGGGTCCTTTTGTTGTTGGAAGCAAGAAGCTGAAGCACGTGGTCAGTGGAGGTTAATCTAAAGGAAGGTAAGTGTTTGTGCTTTATTGTATTCGTTTTTATTCAATCGAAAGTACAATATTCGGTGGTGGTCCCCCATTGATGTATGGTTTAGTCTCTGGTTTTGATTGCATTTTGGTGGTCCCCCATGTATGTTTAAAGTTATTTGACTTTGTCTGAGTGCGTATGTTTAAATTTATTTGATCTCTGTGCCTGTTTTAATATATTTTTTTTTGTCGTGATATGTTTTCATAATAGGTCTGTAGATATATTTATGTTGTGTTGTGCGTAATGGAGGACGCTATTGTGTGTGTCTTCCACCATGGAGGAAAGTTCATTAATGATAGTACCCTAAAGTATGAAGGGGAGACAACAACTTTGTCCTTTGACCCTGACATGTGGAGTTTTTTTGTGGTTGTCAGTGTAGTCAAAAGTTTAGGATATGAGAATTTTAAAGATTTATGGTATTGTTTAGGAGGGGGTTTAGTGTTGGAAAATAGGTTGGAACAATTGATTGATGACAGAGGTGCCATGCATATGGCTAACTTAGCTAGGCTTAATGGTGAAGTTCACTTATACGTTGTCCATGTAGTTTCTGATCCCGAAGTCATTCATATGCTTGAATACATTACTAATGATGAAGGAGAAGTTGAAGGTAATGGTACAGTACAAAAAGAGGTTGAAGAAGATGGTGATTCTGTTAAAGTAAATGGTGAAGGTGATGGTGACTTACAAGAGGTGAATGTTTGTGAACAAGATGGTGAGGGTGTTGAAGTAAATGGTGTAGTTGATGGTGACTTACAAGAGGTCAATATTTGTGAAGAAGATGGTGACGGTGTTGAAGTAAATGATGTAGTTGATGGTGACTTACAAGAGGTGAATGTTTGTGAAGAAGATGGTGACGGTGTTGAAGTAAATGATGTAGTTGATGGTGACTTAGAAGAGGTGAACGAGGGTGAAGAAGATGGTGGTGCTGTTGAAGTAGAGGTTGAAGGTCATGGTCACGTACAAGAGTTGCATGAGGTTGAAGAAGAGCAAGAGTTGAATGTGTGTGAAGGAGTCGTGGAGGATGAAGTTTATCTTTGTAGTTGGAGTACATCTACTGAAGAAGGTGATGTACATGGAATTAATGAGTGCTTAGAGGGCCTAGTAGATGTGAGTGTTGAATGTGATATAGATGGTGATGTAGATTGTAATGTCGAAGTAGAAGTAGAAGTAGAAAGTCTTTATGATAGTGATGATGAGCGTGATAATGTCAGTGTTGAATGTGATGATCATGACGATAGAGGATTGTCAGATTTTGAGTGGAAATCTGAGGAATTTCTTAGTGCAACAGATAGTGATGAAGAGGTTAATGATAGTGAAGGTTATGGGAGGTTTGGTATTTTTTGTATGCCAAAAAGTATGGTAGACTTTACATGGGAAGTTGGGACTTTTTTTGCAGAAAAGCAAGATATTTTAGATGTTGTAAAAGGGTATGCCTTGGAAAATGGGAGGAATATAAAGTTTGTAAAAAATGACAAGAGAAGATTGAGGATGAAGTGCTTTGGTGCAAAAGGAGAATGCCCATGGACCATATACTTTGGTTATATGGAGGCTGTAAAATCATGGCAGCTGAGAACTAAAAAAGACATTCATACATGCAGCAGGGAGTTCAACCTGAAGTTAGTTGACGCCAAGTGGTTGAGCAAAAAGTTGGTGAAAACAGTTCAGGAAAATCCTAAGATGAAGGGTGTTGATATTCGTGAAAAAGTTCAAAGGAAGTGGAACATAGGTATATCAAGGTCTATGGCTTATAGAGCCAAAGGTATTGCTTCTAATGAAATTGATGGGTCCTTTAATGAACAATATAAGAGGATATATGATTATGCGCATGAGTTGTTGGAAAGAAATCCAGGATCTACAGTTAAGGTCCATGTTGAGAATAATGAGGGTGAATTAATTTTCAAGAGATTTTACTGTTGTCTCAAGGCATGCAAAGACAGTTTTGTCTGCTGTAGGCCAATAATTGGATTAGATGGAGCCTTTTTGAAAGGGAAGTATGGTGGTGAACTGTTGACGGCTGTTGGGAGGGATGGAAATGATCAAATGTTGCCCATTGCATATGCGGTGGTAGAAGTCGAAAACAAAGATTCATGGATGTGGTTTTTGGAACTTTTGATTGATGATCTTGGTGGTGGAGAAGTGTGTTCTTCAATTACTTTTGTCTCCGACCAACAAAAGGTAATAATCATATTTAAATTGCTTCTTTTGTATATTGGTTCATTAATTTGATATGGTGATAAATCATTTATGTTAACACCACAGGGTCTACTACCAGCCATACAACAGTTACTCCCAGGTGTTGACCAGAGATTTTGTGTCAGACACTTATATTCAAACTTTAGGAAAAAGTTTCCTGGTAAAAATCTGAAACAGCTGATGTGGAGGGCAGCTACTGCCACTCATCCACAAAACTGGGAAAGGGAGATGAGAAACATTAAAGATATAAATGAAGACGCATTCAAGCATTTGATTGCCATCCCTCCAAGGTTGACAATTTGTATTAATTATTTTTGCCCTTTCTATATTATTTTATGTTTGTCCATATTAGTTGCAATTTTAACATGTGTATATATCATCTGTTGTAGATATTGGTCAAGGTCTAGATTCAGTCCAACACCAAAATGTGACACATTGGTCAACAATATCAGTGAGGCTTTCAACAGTGTCTTGGTTCACACCAGGACTAAACCAATCATAACAATGCTGGAAGAAATTAGGGTATACATAATGCAAAGATGGGCAAAAAACAGGTCTAAGATACAATCATTTTCAGGACCAATTTGTCCAAAGATTCAGGCCAGATTTACAAAGGAATCCCAAGCAACCAAGAACTGGATACCTAGGTAACTTTCTTCATAACTTCATAAATGTTTATTCATTCCTTGGTAAACTTTATGTCAGACACTTAAATGTGTTGTTTAAATTTTTTATTTCTTTATAGTTGGTCAGTACACAAACTGTTTGAAGTAAGACACGTCTCCCAAAGTGGAGAAAAATTTGTTGTAAACATAGACGAGTTCTCATGCTCGTGCAGGAGATGGAGCATCACAGGAATTCCATGTTGCCACTCCCTTGCCGCAATGAAGTTTCTTAATATTGATGGCCAGCAGTTCATTCTGGCTTGCTTTCTAAAGTCCACCTATGAAGAAACCTATGCATCAATCGTATATCCCATCAACGACAACAACATGTGGGACCTAACACCATATCCGGATGTCATGCCTCCTAGGAAAAAGGTTATGCCTGGAAGACCTAAAAGGAAAAGAAGACTGGAGCAGTGGGAGATCAGAAAGGATGATTCACGAGTGAGCAAGGGTGGTTTGCGGAAGAGATGCAGGATATGTAGGGAGGTTGGGCACAACAGGAGTCGTTGCCCGAAAGCAACCCAAGAACCAATCATGCCATCATCGCAATTATCTGAAGTGTGTATGAATGATGAGGAAGCTGAACTATAGATGTGTGTATAAATGACAATGATGCCAAGTTTAAGGAACTTTGGTTATGTAATAGTCTAAGGAACAAGGTTAATTGTTTTACTGCTATGTAATTTAATGAATAACAATGATGCCAACTATGTATGGTTTTGGATGTATTACAATGATGCCAACTATGTATGGTTTTGGATGCATTACAATGTTTTGGATGTATTACAATGAGCAGGAACTATTTTGTCAATGACCAGGAACTGTTTTGGATGTATTACAATGTTTTGGATATATTACAATTTCCTTCTTGGACGTCTTATATACAACGATACAGGACGACCAGACCGAACGGTCTGCAGCACGGAGGTTGTTGGAAGAGCGCTAGACAAGGGAGGACGACCAGACCGAACGGTCTTCAGCATGGACGTAGTTGGACGAGCGCTAGACAAGGGAGGACGACCAGACCGAACAGTCTTCAGCACGGAGGTTGTTGGAAGAGCGATGCAGGAGGGTGGACGACCAGACCGAACGGTCTTCACCACGGACGTAGTTCGACGACCGGTAGACAAGGGAAGACGACCAGACCGAACGCTCTTCAGCACGGACGTAGTTGGACGAGCGCTAGACAAGGGAGGACGACCAGACCGAACGCTCTTCAGCACGCACGTAGTTGGACGAGCGCTAGACAAGGGAGGACGACCACACCGAAAGGTCTTGAGCACGGACGTAGGTGGACGAGCGGTACACGAGGGAGGACGACTAAACCGAACGCTAGGGAACAGGGACCTAGTTTGACGAGCGATACACACGGTAGGACGACCGGACCGAGCGTTAATTATTATGTAACATTGCTGTGAATAAAATAAACATTAAACAATTTTCAAAAGGCTTAAAACCTGCTACATTAAACCAAAACCTCAATTTATTATGTTTATCACTTCAGTAACACAACTTCATTTCTTCACATCTAGTCATATACATAAACAGTTCCATCCTAACAAACCGAAAAACTCGGCTAATTTCTTCCTAAGAATACGATCAACACTACTACATTATGGATTTATGATCCATATTGAAATTACAATAATATTAAGTAAAAAAATCAAAATAACCAATCCTGTCAACACCTTCATCCATTTCTCCACAACGTTGACAGATTTAATTAAATCACTCATCATCTTCGATCCACCTCCCATTTCTCCTGTCTTTGACAAAGACTCATGCTTTTCTTCCCACTTCACATTCGTATAGCTTTTGTCATTACCGTCTTCACAACACCATTTGAAGAAATTGCAACCACCTTCATGTCCAGTCTGTGAAAAAAATAAAAATTAAAACCACTTTCCACTCAAACAAAACCCTACTTCTACACGTTCTTACCTTGTACTTAGGGCAGCTCCAGAATTGCTTCCCTCTGTTCTTAGCAGTTCTAGCTGTTCTTACCACTGTTTTCTCTCCACAGAGGCAAAGGGGTGATACACCATCAATGGTAGATACTCCACCACCACGAAAAACGACATCACAGTTTTGATTCCGCCACCCATTGCATGTCGAAGATGAACAAGAATACGACTTTTACACTTCATTATCCATCACTTCGAATCGAACAAAGAACGCGCACCCTCCCACTTCGAATCGAACAAAGATACACCTAATTTTTGGATCGAACTTAGGATCCCATTTTTGGCCTCTCACGCGAACCCTAATATTAAAAACCCTCAATTTCTTTCCCCAATCTCATGTGCATTCCTCAATTAAAACCTCTTGGCCTTTAATGTTTTCAAATTTCCTAGTATGCCCTTACCCAAAACTGAATAATCATACGTGCATACCAATTATTTAATACAAAAATCGTTTTAAATGCCACGTCTGATTAGTTACTGCACTCAACCATGCCACCTAACCAATACCGTAACGGCCGTTTGTCCAAATTAACGGCAGGTCTGTAATTGATTCAATTTTACAAAAACAAGGACTCAATTGATACGCCGAAAATGAAGAGGACCTATTTGAAATTCATGACCAAAATAGGGACCTACGGAGACATTAAACCTAATAAAAATGTCAAAAGGAAGAAAAAAGTTTCATAAAAAAATATGGTCAAAGAAAAAAAAGAGATAAGAAAGAGTAAAAGTGGGAAACAAAATGTAGAAAAAGAAGGATAATTGTTTTCTCAAAAAGGGAACAAAGAAAATAATATATTTGTTTTCCAAAATCTTTGCTCCTTAATTCTTTCTTTCCAAATTTTTTTAAGCCTCTATATCCTAAATTTTTCCTACCTTTGCCTTGGCCACATTACAACCTTTGAAAATCTCTCATAATCTTTGATTGCATGTTCTCCAAAAGTACGTGAATATTATAATATTTCTAAGTTATGGTAGTTTTTACATACATGAGTATTTTGAGTGCAAACACAAGCTTGAACACTTAAGAGAGCATTGGTGAGTGAATATACATTTTAACTTGAGTGATCTATTTCATACGTGATTTCCTGGTAAATTTAAAAGATTAACTTATGTGTTTAAAATAAAGTTTTCCCATTTGCATGATTCATGACAACTTGATTTAGAAAGTTTATTAGTTTCCAATGAAATTCTTTTCCTTTGGTTTATTGTTGATATGAATATTGGTCTCGAATAATGTTTTGAAATTACTAAGTTTTGCCCAAGAGTGCAAAAGGATAAGTGTGTGGGTGTGATGAGTGCATATTTATGCCCTCATTTAGCCTTTCATATGGGATTCTTAATTGGTTTTGTACTTTAATAAAATATTTTAATTAGGATTTGTTATAATTGGGTTTATCTAGCATGAGATACAAAAGCATGTTAAAAATAGCTTTTTAGATGCATAAATGTTCTTTGTATATTTTGAGGTGTGTTAGTTCAACTATAGCTAAGTTAAGCTCATTCAGGTATGAAAATAAATTGGGTCAAGTGTCATGAAACCTTAAAGATAAATCCAATAATAGCAAATAATCAAGACTACAAGAAATCAATGTAAGTATAGCATGAAAAAGTGAAGAAATTTGGCTAAGCTAAAAAGAGAAAACAAGCAACAAAAATTAGATCTTGCGGTTTTCTATATTTTTTCTACTAAAAGGGCTTTGATAATTGATAAATGTTTATGATTAAAGATAATTTGGGGAAAATATATCTTAAGATATTTTTTTTTATATTGTTAAATAATTACCTTATTTATCTATATCAATAAATATCAAAAGATAATATTTGTCAAATCTTTTTTAATCTAGCAAATATCTTTTCAAATATTCTTAGATCTCCATAACAAGAAAATATTGTTACCAATGAGGAGCATTGGTGTCTTGAAGATAATGATTTTGATGATGTTACAAAGTGAAAAATATGAAGACCCTTGTTGTATTAAGTTTAAAAGCATTCCTGTAGAATAAAATGTTAAGAGTTGGAAGGTGAGAGAGAAGAAGAGGTCGAGCCGAACGATGGAAAGCTATGAGGAATCAAGCCGAACGGTGGAAAGCTATAAGGAATCGAGCCGAACGGTGGAAAGTTGTGAAGAATCGAGCCGAACGGCAGAAAGCGGTAAGGGCTCAAGCCGAACGATGGAAGGCGATAAGGAATTGAGCCGAACGACAGAAGGCAGTAAGGGCTCAAGTCGTACGATGGAAGGCGGTAAGGAATTGAGTCGAACAACAGAAGGCGGTGAGGGCTCGAGCCGAACGGTGGAAGGAGGTGAAGAAATGGAGCCAATCGTTTAAAGAGTTAACATCCTAACTGTTCCAAGTCTCGCAGATAATCGATTATCACTTACAATAATTGATTATCACTGGCAGTTGTAATATGTCTTTTCAGTTTCAAACCAGTAGGCTATATATACTTTTGTCAAAACCCTTTAGAGGACAATCTATGCCATTTGAGAATACAGTTTGTCTGAGGAAGTTCTCAAGTGATAGTGTTTACTCTTGTCAAGTCTTGTGAATAGGAGAAGCTTGCGCTTTGTGTGTCAAAGGTCGGAGCGATTCTCTTCAAGTTGGCAGAGTTATCTCTTCCGGTTCGTTTGTCGAAGGAAGGTTCTTCCATTTGTTTGTCGAACGAAAGGTTTTTGTTGTTCTTAATTTCTATTCATCTTATTGTAATTTTTAAACTGATTTTAGTGAAACAGTTAATTGCTCTTTATAGTAATTAACAACTGGACGTAGAATCTGTTGATTCGAACCAAGATAAAAATCATTTGTGTGATTTTTCTCTTTCCTACACTCTTTAAACTTTTAGCACATCAACTGTTCGATAAAAGTTTTACAAGAAAATTAAGGGAACCATTTTATTGACCGAACACGTTTTTTCGCTCTTAATAATTGAATTTGTTTTAACTCCATTGCGCAAAATCAGTACCGACTGTTCCAACAAATATATCTTGAAGATATTGGATCATTAAGAAGATAATTGGAGGAGATTACATTATCATAAAGAAGATAATAACAACAAAAAAGCCTGAAATAAAGCCCAATCCAATTTGTATATAAAGAGACTTAAGGAAACATATTATAGGGGAGTTTAAGAACCCTTTGGGGGTTCAAATTTCGTGGTCTCTCTCTTATCTCATGTTCTCCACCATTTCTTCATCTATTTTCATGTTATTTTAACATTTCATGAAGTACTAAGCCTCTAGGGTTGATTCTGCTGTAATTTCTTAATTGAATTTTAAGGTTAGATGAATAAATTTGTTTGTTCTTTTATATTCTTGTTGTGATTTATTTTTATCTGTCTTTTGCTACTTAATCAAGTAAAAGTAATGATTTTTTACATTATAGCAAGTTAGCATGGTGTTAAATCTACATAACATATCAATCATATGAGTCCAAGGATTTTTATATTTGATTCAGAATTTACTTTGATTAAAATTAGAAACTTTCATATGATTGAACGTGTTTTTGCAAATAATTAAGAATGTACTTTGACTAGTGGTGAAAACTTTAACAAGAATTAATCAAGAATGAACTTTGATTAATTAGCTTTTTAATTGATTAATTTGAAAATCTAAGACAATAATTAATTGAAAAATAATTTTTACATAACCAACTATGAATATTGTTTTGAAAAGCAGTGAAATCAACCTATTTTCTTTATCGATCCTTTTATCTTTTATGTCTTTTTATAAATTTGTTTTTTTTTCTATCTTTTGTTACTTTGTTTTTTTAATCTTTTATTGATTTTTATCTTTTTTATTGTATTTGTTATACTAACCCTTTTGTATAACTTTTATAAGAACTAATTTTTTAAAAATAAATTTTGTAACATCCCAAAATACAATAATTATCATAAGTCAGAATTAATTACGATTAACAGTAAATCAATGCAGTCTTTATATAACTAACAGAGTTCAAAAGCCGAACGGCTTAAGGTGCAGAGTTACAATATACAATATGGAACTGTGAAAGCTAAAATAACGAACAGTTTTACAAAAGAAATAACCGAACGTCCTAAACAAAACGAACGTCTAAAATAACATGGAAGACGGACGTCCTACTGTTCCGCTTTCACCTCAACTTCGACTAGGTTTTCTTCCACGATAACGTCCTCTAGAGTGGCCTCGCCTTCTGCTCACATCCACACGGATGATCATTGCAAGACAAGACGAACGTACAGATACAATGGACAACACAAGGAAAACGAAAGGGTAAGCTTATATAATTTAAGATATACATCAACACATACAATGAACATATCATTCCACACAATCACATAGTTTAACATATAACATCACGTAACATTATAAATAGATATATATATATATATAAGACGACCGTCCGGACTGTATGAAACCGTGTAGCTACAGGCGTCCTCGCACCCGAGTGATGTAGTAGCCGGGATATACCTAATCAGCTGCCACTCGAGGTTAGTCCGTTCTTACGTCGCCCATGTTAACTTATGGACTAAGGACCTCCTGCCATTCCCACACATGAACTACTCCCCTCTACATGAAGATGAGTGTCACGGAATATCAGGATGGACCGAGCCTGGCCTAGCTTATCCACAGTCATACTTTACCAAATTTAATATTTAACATATCTGAGACGTTCCTCCATGGAACGCTCGTTCAAATTCCATAATCGTAGAATCACTCAATATAGTGTTCACATGGTAATATCTTATAATTTATCATCATTCTCATCTTTAACTTTAAGAGCATAAAAGGACGAACGTTCAGTCCTTTGAAGAATTAGGACGAACGTTCCATATAAAGTACTGGATGGACGAACGTGACTCTCTGTTTGGTCAGTTAAATGAACTGACTCTATTGAAGGTATAATGATACTTAGAAAATTTTCGTGAAGAAGATCTTGGACCAGATTCAATGTACCAAGGATGGTCAATAATACTTAGAATTTTATTTGAAGAATTTTGTATAGGAAAGACACGATGCCAGTATTTGAACGAACGTAAGAGGATGAATATTGTAATATTTGAACGAATGCTATTTACGTTCGTTAAGGAATCAAAGATAAGGACGAGCGTTCGGTTTAAGACCGAACACTACATCAAAGCGAACGCTAGGTAAATGACCGAAAACCAAATCATGACGAACGCTTGGTACGTGACCGAGCGCTCTTTAGGACAATTGCTTGAAATTTCAGGGCGAACGTTCGGTATAAGACCGCACGTTACTTAATTCAGTATCATTTAATTTAATGCGTAAGACAACTCTATGCTGAGCCGAACGCTCAAACATAGTAATTCAAATGAAGACGCTCGTTCTCAAACCGAACTCTTCCCAAATGAAAGAATTCTACTCTAAGTCTTTTTCAGGGAAACCGAACTGTATAAGACCGTACGATGACGAAAGTAATTTATCATATCCAGATTTTTCCAACTTTCTTAACTTTAACATTTCTCACACAATACATACTTTATAATTTCATATCCACATTAATTTACATACTATACAGATTTCTTCACATTTAATAAATCCAACTATACTATAGTCATACATCTTTCATACGAATCCAATTCAACATGCATTTCAACCAACAGAAAACATATTCATACAGCACAACAGGGTTCGTTCATGCAGATCCAGAACAGCACATATACATATATTTCATACAGACAACCCATATCATGCCTTCATATAATCATACAAGTATAAATTAAATATATAAGCTTCCCTTACCTAGATAGCAGTGATCGTTCTAATGCAAAAGGTTGGGTTTGTCTCTTACTGCGTTCTAACCTCGGTTTCACTAAACCCTTTCACTTGATCTAAACACCAAAATCAGAGATTACTCAGATACAGTCCATGCATGAACCGAGAACATGGTTTCACATGAACCCTAATGGACTAACTACTAGAGAAGGGAACTTACCAGCTTGGATTCTAATTCTGTTCGGTCCAAAATAACGTCCGCGTCTCCGAGAACGTCCCTACGGTTCTGAAATGGAATTCGGAGAAAGGCTTGGTGAGTTACAGTAGAGAGAAGTTTGGGAGGTTCTAGAGAGAAGTTGGAGAAGATGAAGAGTTAAGTTCTGAGGTAGAAGATGAGTGGTGCAGGTGAGAGAGAGTTTTCAAAAATCCAGTTTTGTTAAACTCACGTTCGTTTGAACGAACGTCTCCCAAGCCGACACCTGCACACCAAACTCTGAAATGGAAGCTTCTCCCGCGACAGGTGGCGTGTGTGCATGTGGTGCAAAGTGCGTTTTTAATGATTTCAGAGGAATGATGTGGCTCGGTTTTCAGTGCACAGCAGAGTGAGGTATCAGATTTGGGAGTGGGTTTTAATGAAATAAGCATTGATTGTGGTGTGTATTAATTTGACGTGACAGGGAATTATTACTGCTAATTATTTAGGGTCTCACAAATTTCGTATTCAGTGGAAGACGACTTAGGATTAAATTTACCCTTTCTATTTTGTTAGGTACTATCTTAATAATATTAAAGTTGCTATAATTTGTTAGTATTATTTTGACGTCCACGGCCATGTATGAGATTGGAAAACACAACATAAATTGAAAAAAAAAATTATGTATCAAGATATAAACTCGAAAGATTACAACATATCTGTCGAAAAATTCAAAACAACCAAACAATCCAAAATCCATAATTTTCTAAAAATTAGATCTAAGTTTCAATGATTAACAAATTCATTAATCAATTGAACCAATTTATAAATTTCAATTTGTATTCAATTATCAAATTAAAATAAAATTAATATTAAGAGTTGCACTTGTTTGTATTATCTTTTGTACAGGATTTTAAGCCCCCTACTACAATTTCATAAAAAAAAAAATCATTTCTTATGAGTCTGAAAATTTTTATTTTAAAAGAATTGAAATGCCCATATAACATTACACTTTAGAAGACATGAGAAGATAGAATATGTCATAAAAAGTTTAAGGGTGTTGCTCCCTCCACCACCACAGCCTTCTCCCTCCATCTCCCCTTTACTATTTTACCCCTCAATAAAATTTTATTTTTAGAATTATTGTTTTTTAATTTTACTCATTTATAACATATTTCACTGATAACCTACGTAGTTTCTTGTATGAGTAAAATATTTTTCTGCAAAGCTCAGTGATCGTGAAAAGAATTATCAAGCAATCTTCTTTTTGTTTTCGGTGCAGTACGTGGTGTAGTGTGCTTGTCGTGGTTCCTCTCCAGGTACGTAGTCATAATCCTTCCAATAATCCTAAACCCTAAACCCTTCCAATAATTCTTCCAATAATCTTTCCAATAATCTTTTAACCCTAAAACGTAAAATGAAAACGAAGCCTAAACGGATGACATCCTTCAACGGATGTCAACATCCGTTTAAGGCAAAACGGATGTCGACATCCGTTTCGCCTTAAACGGATGTTGACATCCGTTGAAGGATGTCATCCGTTTAAGCTTTGTTTTAATTTTATGTTTCTGTTATTATTTTATTAGATATTTTAATATTTTGATTTATTATTTTTGAATATCTTTTTAATGTATTTTAATAATGTATATTTATATTAATTTATATTTAAATATTAAAATATTAAAATAATAAAAGTAAAAAATTTTAACTTTAAGGATATAATTGAAATTAAAGATAATTGGGGAGGTGAAGGGAGAAGGCTGTAGAGGTGGAGGGAGCAACACCCAAAGTTTAAAGGCTCGTGATTGCGCTTAGTCTGTGAGAGATTTTAGTTGTCCACGTCTAATTTGAATACTTTTCCAATTACCAAAAATACATCCTTCACCTAAAAATACATCCAATAATGTCATGTAACATTAATATTAAAATGTTAATGCTGGACACTGATTATTCTTTATTATATTTTACACATTTTTTATCGTTGTTATTCGACAATCAATATACATTAATACCACATATTATACTACAGTCATCTTTCCATCCATTGTTATACAAAATATAAAATGAAGAAATCAAATATTAAAAAAGTTTTTACCTTCTTATTTATTTTTTATATTTACACATATTTTACATTATAGTCTTCATATCTAAAAATTAAATATTTTAATCCTCTTTTATATATATATATACATATACATACATACATATATATATATATATATATACATATACATATATGTATGTATACATATATATATATATGTATATGTATGTATACATATATATATATGTATATATATATATATATATATATATGTATATATATGTTTTAGTTCCTGTTAAGTAAAAAAATTGCATGATACATGTATGCTTGAACTTCATGCCTAGTCTTATGAAATGTTTTTCATAGTGACATTCATTATTGGAACTTCGAAAATGCTACATAGGTTGCATGAAATGAACCGTGATTCTTGCCGGCACCAAGTTGTTTTTTACGAGGTCACTATTATCTCATTTTTTTTTACCAATATGAGACAATTTGGTTTTGAATTAGAAAATTGATGTAATTTGGGTAAGAGTCATGTCAAATTAACAAAAGTTCATAATGAAAAAGTTATTCTAATTTGACGATTTTGTTAGAGTTGACTTGAATTCATGTTAAAGTTACACAAAATCATTTGAGCATGTGTTTGGTCTAATTGTTATAGATGAGCTTTGCTTTTCCTCAAAAGAAGAAACCAAGACAAAGTCATAGAATATATGGATTTAGATAGACAATTTCTGCAAATATTCAAATTTCTATTGTCTTATTCATCTTGGCCAACAAATTTAAAGTATAAATAAATCTACTAGCACAATTCATCAAATCTGCTTTATAATTAAAGTTAAATGTTCCCATGTATTTTTAGCGCGGCATTCGAATATATGATGAACTAGGGCACATATAGCCAGTTAGGATTTACTGACAATATATTCTTACTGTTACTTAGATTTTACTTCACGAGCTCTCATTGCTACATAGGCCAGTTCATCTGTATCCATGAATCGCACAGGAGGTCGATCATCTGGTGAAAAGTTCCTAGATCCCATAAACCTAGCATAGGCAGCACCGAATGTGTTTTCCGGCAGGTCCCAAGCATGACCCACATTTGCGGACACAACACGAGGGCGCTCCAATAACATAGCCTATGAATTAGGGCCACCCATCACCTGAT
This sequence comes from Vigna reflexopilosa, assembly GCA_027742785.1. Classification (NCBI taxonomy): domain Eukaryota; kingdom Viridiplantae; phylum Streptophyta; class Magnoliopsida; order Fabales; family Fabaceae; genus Vigna; species Vigna reflexopilosa. The sequence continues at coordinate 13,700,677 of CM050923.1, read as the reverse complement.
CCTAAACTCTTTGTTATCTCAAGAACAAATAAACTATGCCTGTTGCTAGTACTACCTATAGAGCATCCAATAAAAAGCAAATAGAATAAATCAACATCCAAAACAACATGGGCAAGGACAATATCCACATTAACCAAAAAGATTAGAATAAAATACACCACCTCCCTTTCCCTTCAGGACAACTCTTCATCCTCTGAAGAACTTTCTCAAAAGTAGGCTTTCCAGTCGTCTCACCAAGAGCCGCTATCAAATCTGCTCTTCGAGGGTCCAACAATGCCCCCCACTGCCGAACCCATTGCCACAGCAGCCTGTTGCCATGTCTTCAACCGGATTCTACTACCTTCTATAATTGTAGATAACTAACCAAAACTACCCTTGCCAATCTGATTCCATACATCATTATTTGTCAGAAAGAAAACCAATTTCATCAAAGGGGAAGGGAAAGAAATAAAATATGAGTGTTATTGAAGATCATGAAATCCTAGTAGTAACGGAAATCAAAGGGAAGTGAACCTAAGAAAATGTGAGTGTAATGGAAAACCATGAATTGAGAAGCTAGTCACCAGAAAGAGGCAGCAAGGACACGAGTCGTTCACAGTTCACACTTGGGCAAAGACGACTGAGTTTGGAAGTGGAGCAAGAACCATTTCCGGTATTCCTTCTTATTGGGAATCACTGTTTCAACGAAAAAGCACATCTCCAAATAAAAACCACTTTTGGTCTTGATGAATGATAAACATTCAAATTAACCTTGGCAAGAGGAATAAATAAGGAACCAACACCCTTAGTATAGAACTAATTACATAAACATCAAACAGCCTAATATCAATCACGCAAGTCTAAAACATTTTACCCGAAAAAGAAAATGTCAGAAAGCAAACTTCGTGTCTATTTAGTTAGGTAAAAATATTTGATGATTTTAAATTTTATTTTTTAAGTGTTGGTTAAAAAATATTAAGTAATATAATTAATGTAATTTTATAATTAATGTAAGAGAAAGAAAAAGACACTTGAGATAATTTGTAAAAGCATGACTAAAATTATGAACAAAACATATACATCCAAAAACTTTAAGAGATAAGAGATATAGAGGTTCATGAGGAGATAAAATAATAAGAAATTTTGGTATTTAAAACCAAAGATAACATGCGATTAATAAATAAGATAACATGCTATTAATAAATAAGATAACATGCAGTCAGAACAATATCATCCCAAAAATATTGAGAAACCTCACCATGAATTAAAGGAGTGCAAGTTATTTCAACAAGATATCTATTCTTGCACTCAGCTATCCCATTTTTTTGAGATGTATAAGCACATGATCATATGAATGTAATGTAAATGTAAATTTTGTAATCAACATAGATATTTAAGAGTCCTTAACTTTTACTATATTGCTCCGTGTATAACGTGACTTCTGGTCCAGGAAAAATACTAGAAGAGAAACTATAATGGAATAATTGAACAAAAGAAGACAACACGGCCCTGCCAGGTACCCCTATATCCACCTGCCAATTCAAAGTTCAGAAGTTTCTTCCAAATTGTAATCGTTATACATGCAAAATTAATTATGCAGGACCAGGGCAAGACAATAATCCACTTTGGAATTAAGAACTAAACTTCAAGTAACTATCATACTGTAAAGTATCCAGAACCAGATAGTTCAATAAGTTCTTCATTTACATGTTAAAAAATACAGCAAAATCAACATAAGATAGGTATACATATCATTCTTGTTGAAATAGATGTACCTGGTTAGATAACCTTGAGGCAATGGTCTATTATGCAGAATTACGGTGAGTTGGTCTTTCTGCATGCACCCCTTTCAATGATTTTCAATCTGTAATATTGATAAACTTATTAGGATTAGGATATTTTGATATAAACTGAAAAATCAAACCAATTCGATTCCTAACCAAAATCATCCCTAACACAAAGGGCTAACAAATGAAACCATCTAAAATTAATCTTCTAATCAATTTCTAGATTTGATACTTATATTTTTTCATATTAAAATTCCACTGCAAAAAAACTATTCTATTTTAAACATAGGTGGAGCTATCATGGTGAAGTGCAGCTCATCTCATCAGATTTAATAATTATTCCTATAGTTTTGAAGGGTTATATATATATATATATAGAAATAAAAGGCATGCAAACACAGCTTGACTCTAAACTACTGATACCCAGGGTAGTTTACTTGGGCTCAGGTACATTGCAGTTGGGAAGGAATATAAAACCAATCAAAAGTTGAGTTTCAAGTAGAAAACAAATCATTACACAACAGTGAACCAAATCAAGCAAGACCAACAAATTTCCAGATTAAAAAAACAATAAAATACTACAACAAAGGGGTAACCAAAAACCAACACAAATCAAATGCAGCAACATATGTGAAAAATTGAGATGAGAAGTGCTATATGGCAAATTGTTCCCACCCAGTTGGAAGTGACAGAAGGAAAATAATTTGTTGACAGCAAGACGGGCTTTCCTGAATAAAGGGGTTGAAGAGAGGGTGAAACCAATGACCTTGCCACTGTGATTTCTTGTCAGTACAGTGGATCCTTTGAAAGAACCACCATCGTAAAAATGCTGGCGTCGAACACATTGAATCGCAAAAATTAAAAGATAGGGGGAAAGGAAGAAGATGATGGCAGCGGCTCTGAAGTACCTTGTTCGGATGTTCCTCGGCGGCGAAGATGATGGTGCCGGCGGTGTCGTCGCCGATGAAGATGATGAACACTCTCTGTTGTGCGTTTGGACAGAGTGGTTGAGAGAAAAAAAAAAGTTAACGCGGGTATGCGGCGCCCCGATCCGTCGTTGCCCCTAAGCATGCTAATGGATTCAAAAACTGGGCGCACCTGGGTTATTTTACACTATTAAACTTGTATCACTGTGTTTATATTTAATTTCTCAATTTATCTTTGAATTTTCCTTTTTAAATATTCAACTCATTTTTATTTTAAAATAATAATGAATTTCATATATATATATATATATATATATATATATATATATATAAATTTCAATTATAATATATTCAACAAATCTTTACCTGATTAATGTATTTTTAAAAGATACATAGATACTATAAATTGAATATGATCTCATCACCAGTAAAAAAATGAATTTTTAATGCGTATGTTAGGTTTCGGTCTTCATGAAAACAAAACATAAAAAGATGTTGTGGCCTTTTTACAATTTTCATAAATTTACAAGTCTCAGTTATAAAAAAAACTGAAATCATATTTCTCTTTTAACATCGATTAAAAAACAACAAAAGCTTAAAGGTAAGTTACATATGCACAAATTTAAATTTTTCACTTTAGTACACATTAGTAAAAATCTATGGTCTCGATTATTCACAAAATCGATGTTATAGGATCTTGACATTTTTAATGTAGAGATTATGTTAAACTTTTCAGATTCTGAACAAGTCTATGGTCTTGGTACTTTGTTGTTATAGGATTATGATATTACACCGAGTAGAAGGAGTTGTTATACTATTCAAATTCTGAAGGGAAGTTATAGCCTCGGTTATTTTAGAGAATTGACGCCATAGACCCTTTTTCTATCATCAACATTACATTGTTCTCGTGGTTTAGGTTCCTACAAATTGGTCATAAACACAGTAGGAACAAAATGACTATTTATGACAGTTTTCCTACGTCCAATTGTTAACGTCAAACGAGAATTAACGCTTCAATATCACAAACCAACAAACTATTATAATCATAAAATAAAATAACACAGTTTAAAGTTAGAACATCTCTCTTGTTACCACAAGAGATAAAACTCTCTTCCCCTAAAATCGACAAAGGGTGAACATTGTTAGCATAAAGCTGAAGAGCATAAATTTTGATGATGTCTCAAAATCAAGTCTCAAGTGCTCTTATTGCAAGAAGATCTTCATGAAGACTTGATTTTATACTAAAGCTTTTGTAATTTAGTAGATTTATGTATAGGGTGTGGGTTATCTTTGATTATATGTATTGTTTGCTTTAGGTTGCGTTAAAATTTATTTTGAATCATAAAACCTCATTTTATACTCAAGATAATTAATTATCAACTTATATTAATCGATTATCAATAATCAATTATGACTTGCCATAATTGATTATCATGAGTGAGAACTTTCACAGGGATTGTGATTGAGTGTTGTTGTTCTTGGCATAGAGCGACAACTTTCACAAGGAGTGTGATTGAGTGTTGTTGTTGTTGATGAGTTAAAAGCCTACATCCTTCGTGAAGCATTTGGAGGAGGTGTTCATTCTTTGTGAAGATTCAGAGGAGGTGTTCGTCCCTTGTGGGTCACAGGGGAAGTGAGTTTCATCTCTTGGGGTAACAAGATAGGTGTTCTAACCTTAAAGTGTTTTATTTTCTTTGTGACTGTAACAATTTGTTGGTTTGTGCAAATAAAGCGTTAATTCTCAGTTGAGATTAACAACTAGATGTAGGATCTGTTTGATCCGAACCAGGATAAAAAATTACGTGTGCAATTTTCTTTCTTCCTTACTCTTTAATTTGTTTAAATTGTTTTAAGGAATTTTTGTATTTACTTGAGAAAATTATTAAAATAACGATTTGAAATAAGAAACCAATTCACCCCTCTTTTATTTTTGAACGCGTTAACCATTCCGCTACGCCGCTCTAACAATTGGTATCAGAGCTTGCTTTGATAGTAATTCATAATGACGAGGCAACATTAAACCTTTGTTGAGGGTGCCACTATCAATAAACCTTCATTGTTTACTAGAGAAAACTATGCTTTTTAGGAAGTGAGAATGCAAATTTTCATGGAATATGTTGATAGTGAGATTTGGAAACTGTCACAAATGGTCCTTTTGTTCCTATTGTATTTATTAACAATTTGTAGGAACCAAAACAGCTAGAACAATGGAATGTGGAAGATAGACGAAGATTCCAACTCGATATTAAGGCTTGTAATATAATATCATCTGCTCTAACTGTTGATGAGTTTTATAGGATCTCAACCTGTAAAAATGCACATGAAATGTGGGAGATGTTAAGAGTCACCCATGAAGGAACTGATGATGTCAAAAGAACCAGAAGAAATACTCTAGTCTAAGAGTATGAGATGTTCTGAATGAAGCAAGGAGAAACAATTATAGATGTCCATAAATGCTTCACTCACATAGTGAATCATCTCATTGGGTTAGGTAAGTCCTTTGATAATGATGAATTAAATATAAAAATCCTTAAATCTTTGAATAGGACTTGGCAACCAAAGGTGACTGCAATCAGTGAGTCACAAAATCTCAATACCATGTCAATGGCTGCATTGTTTGGTAAATTGAGAGAACATTAACTGAATCTCGAAAGACTGAACGAGGATGAAGAGAAAGGAAAGAAAAAGACTTTGGTGTTCAAATATGAGATTAGTAAAAACAAAGATCTTAATGAAGAAGAAGACTTTGAAGAAGATGAAGAAGATATGAATCTCTTTGTTAAGAAATTTAACAAGTTCATGAAGTCCAAGAGGAGAAGAAAATTTAAAGGTAAAAAGAAGGAAATCAAGGAATCTTTGCCAAATTATCATTGTTATGATTGCGAGAAAAAAGGGCATATGAAGGCAGATTGTCCAAACCCAAAGAAGGGTGAAGAAAGAGGCCAAAAGAAGTTCTTCAAGAAAAAGAAGTCGTATATAGCTTGTGAGGAAGATATTGATTCTACAACAAGCTCAAGCGACTCTAATGAGAAAGCCAACATATGTTTGATGGCTGATGATGACATCTCTAGAGATCAAGTAAGTAACTCTAATGATTCTGAAAATTCAGATTATATTGAAAGTGAATAATTCTTGTTTGAATCAGAAAAATTAGATTGCTCATAAAAAATTGAAGAAGGATTTTAAAGAATTAAAATCAAATCATAAAAAAGTTCTTGAAGAAAATAAAGATTTGAAAAACAAGATTTTCTATTATGAAAAAGGCAAATATACCAAAATTGAAGAATGTATTTCTTGTTTAAATAAAAAAAATCTCTTGATAAAACACCCACACTAAAAGTAGTAATAATTCAAAAATTAAAAAGATTGTAAAATATATTCCTAAAAATAATTATAATTACTGTGATCATAATTATAGTAATGAAATTAAAAATATTTCTATATATAATTATAATTGTTATGATTATAATTATAAAAATAAAATCAAATATCTTCCTAAATATAATCAAAATTACTATTATGACTATAATTATAAAATTAAAAATAATAGAACGGTAGAACATGAAACTAATAATAATAGGAAACCAAATGTTGCTACATGTTTCTATTGCATAAAAAAGGCTCATACATCAAATAAATGCAAAATAAAACATTATGATGTTCCTTGTGGAGAGTGTACTTGGGTTATAAAATAATTTAAATATTTGTCTAACTAACCCAAAGAACCCAATGGTTGGGTACCTAAAATAGCTTGTTCTCTTTTTTATTTTACAGATAAGTTCTAAATCCAGAAAGTTCATGTGGTACCTTGATAGTAGTTGTTCAAGGCACATGGCAGGGGATATGAAGAAATTTTCGAACTTCCGAAAGAAAGAACAAGGCTATGTCACATGTGGTGACAATAACAAGGGAAAGATCCTCGGAGTAGGAGACATAGGAAGTGCAAATACCTTGATGATAAAGGATGTATTGTTTGTAGAAGGTTTGAAGCACAATTTTCTCAATATTAGTCAATTATGTGACAAAGGTTTTAAGGTAACATTCAAACCCAATTATTGCACTATCCATGAAAAGGATTCTTCTAAAATTTCTTTGAAAGGTATTAGACATGCTAATATTTATTTAATTGATTTAGAAAATATTTCAAATAAAAATATTTCATGTTTAGTAGTAAAAGAAGAAAATCCATGGTTGTGGCATAAGAGAGTTGCTCATATTCATATGCAACAATTGAATAGACTCATATCTAAAGACTTAGTAATTGATCTACCAAAACTCAATTTTATAAAAGACAAACTATGTGTTGCATATCAAAAGTGTAAACAAATTAAATCATCTTTTAAAATGTACTCCTTATGAATTATTTAAAGGAAGAGAGCCTAACATTTCTCATTTAAGAATATTTGGATTCAAATGTTTTGTTTTAAATAATGAAAAACAAAATTTTGGTAAATTTGATTCAAAATCCGACGAAGCTATATTTCTTGGTTATTCTCTAACTAGTAAAGCATATAGAGTTTTAATCAGAGAACGTTTGAAATTGAAGAATCCATGCATGTTGGCTTTGATACAATTGTGGACCTTGAGGAAAAACCTCTTGAGTCAAGTGAATCAGATGCAAGTGAAGAAAAAGACTTGCAGGAGACAACAATTGATGAGACAAATAATCAACTTGAAGAGTTAGCTAAGACATGGCAACAACCTCGAGGATTATCATTAGACAATATTATTGGAGATATCTCAAAAGGGTAAGTACTCGTAGAAGCTTAGCTAACTCATATGGATAAAGCTAAGGAGGCACCAACTACTATGGCAACATCATGTTATCTCGACAAGGATGAATCAGGTACGCCCGTAAACCAAACTTTCTATAGAGGCATGATAGGTTCATTATTATATCTTTCTGCTATTAGGCCAGATATCATGCAAAGTGTATGTGTTTGTACTAGGGTACATTGATACCAAGCATCAATTAGTTGATATTTTCACCAAAGCATTGCCTAAAGAAAGATTTTATGAGCTTAGGAGGGACTTGGGGATCCTAGAAATTTCTTGAGGGTCTTGTTGCATTTTTTTTTTCACTTTTTCAAACATCTTCATGTTATGTTATGTTTTGTTTTAATTCCCTTAATGAAAATTTGCCTTAATGTTTATCTTGTCTTTTTTTTTCGCTTATATCAAGGGGGAGTTCTTAAATTTAGGGGGAGAAATTATTTTTAATCATACATAGCGCTTTTAAATAATGATCAAAAAGGGGGAGAAATATATTTAAAGACTTAATCATATTTATCTTTTGTCTTTTAATCTCTCTTCTTTAAGTTATGTATGAGTTACAAATCGGTACAAGTTACGAAAAAACTTTAAATCAAAATATTTTTTATCATCATAAAAAAGGGGGAGATTGTTAGCATAAAGCTGAAGAGTAAAAATTTTGATGATGTCTCAAAGTCAAGTCTCAAGTGCTATTACTGCAGGAAGATCTTCATGAAGACTTGTTTTTATATTAAAGCTTTTTTAATTTAGTAGATTTATGTATAGGATGTGGTTTATCTTTGATTTTATGTATTGTTTGCCTTAGGTTGCGTTAAAATTTATTTTGAATCAAAAAACCTCATTTTATACTCAAGATAGTTGATTATCAACTTATAATAATCGATTATCAATAATCAATTATGACTTGCCATAATTGATTTTCACGAGCAATTATAATAATTTTTAATCAAGTTTTTTACCGTTGTGCATTCATTAAATGCATAATCAATTACTATAATTGGATAATTGATTATCACACGTTAATTAGTTGACAACATATTTTTGGAGGTATCCTTGAGTGAGATCTCTATAAATTAGATTGAGACTCTCATTGAAAAATACGAAATACAAAAAATATTAAACATACAAAAAGGTGTATTTTCGAAATTCTTATCTGCAAGTTGCGGTGAAAAGTGTTCTGGGGTTTGTTGAACCCTTGTGTTGTGGCTTTGAGAACTTGGGGTGTTGGCATAGAGCGAGAACTTTCATAGGGAGTGTGATTGAGTGTTGTTGCTATTGGCATAGAGCGAGAACTTTCACAAGAAGTGTGATTGAGTGTTGTTTGTTGTTGGCATAGAGCGAGAACTTTCACAGGAAGTGTGTGATTGAGGGTTGTTGTTGTTGTTGAGTTAAAAGCCTATCATCCTTCGTGAAGCATTCAGATGAGGTGTTCATCTTTTGTGATGATTCAGAGGAGGTTTTCATCCCTTGTGGGTCACAGGGGAAGTGAGTTTCATCTCTTGGGGTAACAAGAGAGGTGTTCTAACCTTAAACTGTTTTATTTTCTTTATGACTGTAACAGTTTGTTGGTTTGTGCTAGTGAAGTGTTAGTTCTCAGTTGATATTAACAATTGGATGTAGGATCTGTTTGATCCGAACCAAGATAAAAATTACATGTGCAATTTTCTTTCTTCCTTGCTTTCTATTTTGTTTAAATTGTTTTAAGGAATTTTTATATTTACTTGAGAAAATTATTAGAAGACCGATTTGAGATAAGAAACAAATTCACCCCTCTCTTGGTTTGTTGAACGTGTTAACCATTCCACTGCGCCGGTCTGACAAACCTCCTCTGAATGTTTCACGAAGGATGAACAACTCCTTGGAATCTTCACAAAGGATTATAGGCTCTAACTCAGCAATAGCAACAATACTCAATCACAATTCCCATGAAAATTCTCCCTCTATGGCAACATCAGTTCTCAAAGCCAACGTACAAAAGTTACACAAACCCTAGAACACACTTATGACAACACACAGTAGATAAGAATTTCGAATACAGTTATTACTTTGAAAGCATGAATGACTTTGCCTAGGTTTTCTATGATTGAATCACTTGTTTGTTTGCATCATATGATCAAGGTCATTTGTTAGTACCCCTTTTATTAGCCAGATGCATGAATTTAGCCCACTAAAAGAGAGCACTAAGTATGATATCCTTTGAACCCTTAGCCTTGAACATGATTTGAAGACCCTTTTTGAAAAGCTTTACCTTGAGTTAAGTTGAAAATATTCTGTGGTATTGATAAATGTTCAAGTTTGGGGTTGTTGGAAAATAGAAAGGGAAACTAAAAAGCATTGAGCCAAAAGTTAAGCATGTGAAAAGCAGAAGAAAAAAATGCAAAAGAAAGTTGAGAATAATTAAGAATGGTTGTGTTTAGATAATTCTCTTAACTCAAGGTTTTGTGATCCAGAAAAACCAATTGTTATTGTTAGCCCAGCCACATTATAAGCCACTGAAAAGTCCTTGTGATGATGCTTGCTTGTAAGTGCTTTTTATTATGGTTAAATGAAAGGAAAAGTTGATTCATGTGACATTGTGATAGTAAAGTGAATGAGTGAATATCTCCTATAAACTTGTGTGTTTGAGTGAAACACTTTATCTAGTGAGGATAGATTCCACGAACACATAAGAACATCTTTGCTTAGTTGATTGATCATTCATGAAAATAGCATCTGTTGAATATTATGTGATTGAGTGAACACTGAAAGCATGTGCACATCTTGATTGAAGTCTTGTTGATGAGCTAAATTGAGTATTTACTTATCTTGAAAGAAGGATTTTTGAATGTGGTGAACCATTGAATGGATTGGTAGAAGATTGAGTTACATCTTATTTGCTTGAGGACAAGGAAAGTTCTAAGTTTGGGGTTGTGATAATAGTTGAAAAACTGTTATTTTTATACTTAAAATGGACTTCACTTACAACCTTTATGACTTAGAAATTAGCTTGAACTCATGATTTTGTTGAATTGTTGGAAATAACAGAGTTGGACATGTTTTATGCTTGATTTCCTTGTTTTTGCAGGTTTTTAGATGAAATTGATGAAAGAAGTGAAAATGGATAGAGATGGAATCAGAAAAGGACATAAAAAGTGCAAAAGAAGAGAAACCGCAAGTACCGCTTAGCGCCAATTACCGCTGAGCAACACTCTCAAAGACCCGTTGGCACCGCTGAGGGGAGAAATGCCGCTGAGGGGAAGAATGGAGCTCGCGCTACTACCGTTGAGCGGCACTTTTCTAGGATTAGGCCTACTTTTCTGTAATTTTTAAAATATTATATAAGCTTTAGGACATTCTAGGGTTTGTATCTTTGGTTGGGACGAAGCAAAAACACACTCTTTCACTCCTTGGAGGAAGGTTTTAGATTTTAAGGCTCCTTTCTCAACTTTGTAGGGTTCTATCTTTCACTTTTCCATTATATTTCATCTAGTTTCACCATGAATATGGTGAACTAAACTTATTTTGTTGTTGGGGAATCAATGTAAATCTTTAGAAACTCTCTGGTATGGAATTTGTTCTTCAAGATCATTTATATGATACATGCTTTCTTTCATTAATAGTTAGGGTTTTTCCTCTTTGCTCAAAGCATGCATTGTTTAACTCATTCGATGTCATGATTATTGGTTTTGTCGATATGGACACATACAGGGAAATCTAGATCTCCCATCAGTATATTACCAACCTAGACATAGGAGTATGATAGTTGGTTGCCTTTAAGCTTTTGTTCACTATAATGCATGATTAATTGCTAGGGAGACAAGACATTGTAAACTAGTGATTATGATTAGGCTTTCTTCACCGAGACATCGGGTTTAAAGTAATTTAGAAAGTGACATTAACATTAATGAAAAGAATGATGAATTCCTAAATACAAGAGAGTGGAAAGGATGAAATTGATAAACCCTAACAACATATTCATCCATATATTTCAATTCACGTGTTTTGTTTCTTCTTGCCCATTGATCATCACATGCATACATATTTACTTTTCATGTTTTTGCATTTGAAACTTACAACAATTTGTTCTCAAGTCTTAATTAATCAATAAATTACATAACTGTCTAGGCCGTGAGTCTCTTGGGAATCGATACTTGGTCTTACCAGGATTATTACTTGATACGATTCGGTTACACTTGCCGAGGGGTAAACAGTTTTCTTTTATATTTTTTGTTTAAGCTTTTTATGGTGTTTTGTCAAAGACATAGTCTTGACACTTTTTTGATTTTTTCGAGAGTTCAACTAAATATCCCTTGGGTATAGTATATATTTCGCGTTTAGTATAACTCTCTTAGACGCTTTTGACTTACTGGTTGTTTAACATTATGTTTGGGTGTTTGATATGCTTGGTTGATTTTGTATAGTATGGTGTTTTGTTATCATCGAAATTCTTTCATCTAAAAGGGTTTATCTAGTCTCACTAGTATAGGACAATTTATGGCAACTTCGGGGATGAAAACCATGCAAAGTGAAAAGTTTAATTCCAATAACAAATCGAGCTTTTTTAGTTATGAAGGATTTGGAGTTTCACTCTATACTCTTGGATATTTTAAGACTTTTCAACATAGAGAAAATTTGGTAACTTATTTTTATGCTTTGTATTAAAATCTAGTAAATTATTAGCACTCCCTATTTTAGAAAACGTAGCTAATTTCATATTTGTAATCCATGTCTAACTTTGTTTATTTATTCTTATCATATAACACCTTTCATTCAATATTATAATACTCTCTAACAGTACTTTGATTTTTTTATTTGTTGTAATGTTATAATAGTTGTTGGTTTGTTTACTCGTGTTGATGATAAACTTCTACATGCCTTTGTTTGGCATGAAGAATTTTAGGTTTTCTATGTGGATTATGGAAATGTAGGCATTTGGTTGTGGATAATGTTGTTCCAATTTGGTTGGTTGTAAGACTTGGTACATTAGCAAAATGTAGAAGTGAATATAGGTTTTGTTTTTATATATGGTTTAATATTCTTTATTCCATTCATATATAATGGCAAACCTTTTTTTTTCATTTTTACTGCACATTTTCTTTTCTTAATTATTATTTTATTTTTATTTTATCTTAAACAAAGCTAAATGAAAAATCTTCTATCCATCAGAGTTGTTTCATCATAACCACCAACAGAAGAAGGACAAAACTTAGTTCGACCAAAGATCAAGAAATGTGGATGTAAGTGATAAATAAATATGATATGCCAAATTGTCCAGTGTCTTTTCTATATTTTTACAATGTATTACCATTTTTATTTTGATGTTTATAGGTAAAGTTTACTTGTGCATAGGAACAAGCATCCCAATCAACATTTATTACAAAATTATATCCACCTAATGTTACAACTTTGATGTACAGTTGTTCGAATCAATGCAAGCAAGGTGTACGGGTTTGAATTTGAGTTAACCAAAGCAATTGAGAGACAATATTATCATGATTCTACATCTTCATTTGTTCAAGTCACGAGGGAGGAGATTAAAGAGTTAAAAAAACAAGTTGTTGGTTGTTGAAATTGAGAAGAACGATCTTTATGATAGAATGTTCAATATCAAGAGAGAAATTCAACAAAATAACAAAATGTTTTTTCTTTCAACCTCCTAAAATATGAATTGAAACTTTATTATTCATAGATTTTATATTTTTATTACTATTGTATTGTTGCATTGAACCTTAGTTATATAACAACATTATCAACTTTTTTGGATGATTGTATTATTTTAAAAAATATTTATGTAAAATTAGTCTAGCTATAATGAAATTGGACAACGTATCATGTCACACATTTTATTTTATTTTATTTATATATATATATATATATATATATATATATATATATATATATATATATATATATATATCAAACTTATATTATTCTCAAAAAATAATTTGGAAATTGAAAAAAATAACATCAGTGATCGATTTACATACTCAAGATTTTAAAATTGGTCATTATTTATAGTTACTTTTTGTTACTATTTATTGTGTTTACTTGTAGTGTTGATTAATATTGGTATTTGGTAATATTTGGCTCACAATCTCTTATTGGTCTCAAGGTTTCGGTCTTTCTATCTTGGTCAATGGATGTCGGTCCTAAAGGTGTTAGTTTTAAATGTCTCAGTCTCTAAATCTCACTCCTAAATATTGGGAGTACCGGTAGAAATACTTTTATGCTCAAGTAAGTGTATGGACAATAATATAGTCATGTGATAAACACTAATATATAATACTTTGTGGATAGTTTCCTATTTATAATGTTCTTAATAAGTCTTTACCTAAACGAGTCTTGATGATGAGTCCATATCATTCTTAATCTTAGTCATGATAATTGGGTTTAGATATTATTGTTTATATATATATATATATACATGTGTATATATATATATATATGTATATATATATGTATATGTATATATATATGTATATGTATACATATATGTATATGTACATATATATATACATATACATATATATACATATATATATATATATATATAGTGTTGAGGTGTTTTTGTTTTTTCAAGTAGTTATGTTTATAGATGAGGGCATATTTATACCCATATTTTAGATTTAATTTCAAATTTTTATTGAAACAATTGTGCTTGGATGACTTAAATAAGATTTATCACAATTATATTTATGAGGTTTAGGAATTAAAAAGGTTTAAAAAATAATTTTTAATTGTATAAATTATTCTTAGATATTCAAATGTTTATTTGTACACTTGAAATTAAAGTTTTATTCATTTAAAGTGTAAATTTACAAAATACAAAATAGGCCCAAAATCAGAATTTTTGGAAAAGAATATATAGATGAACCAAATAGAGAGTCTTTACTACTACACACCCCCAAAATTTCCCTGCAGACATGTCATGTGGCAATCCTAAATCAGACTTCACCAACTCTCATGCCATGTGACAATCCTAAACTCTAAGTGTCATTCAACAACATGCTGCCAAGTCATCACCCTTTCCACATTAGACTTTCCACGTCAACATCTTCAACCTCCCATCATCCATCAACAGAAACCCTATCTTCCTCCTCTCTTAGGCCACCACGCGCCACCGTAGGGCCGCCACAGAAACATCAGTCTCTCGCCAGACTTTCACACCGCGAATCACGCGCAGCCTAACGTCCACCAGTCTCGCCGAGCCACCATCATCTTCTCCTCTCTTATTTTGGCATTAGCTGCCAACTTCACGAACCTCCATGCACCTACAATCACAAAGCCACCATGAATAATTCTCAAACCTTCATAATTTTCGTCCATCTTAAATTGCAAATCGTAGAATCACAAAATCAATTCGAAACAACCCCAATTCATTCATAAAGTTCCTCAATCTGCAACATGAGACCATAAATTGTGACACCTTCATCACATCACCACGGTCTCGTAACTTCTCCTTCACCATGTTAACTCTCTAAATTTACCTCTTTTTCTAGTCTTAGAAGTTGATTTTAGTTTCTTTAGCTTCTTATTTTCTAGAATTAGGATAGTTTGTAGATTTTTCTTTAATTTTAGAGTTTTGTAAAAATAGTGTTAATTTTTTGTTTTTAGAAGATAAATAGTATTTTTTTAATAAATAAGTACTTTGCTCTTTACTTTAAATGTCAAAATAAAATTGTTTTGTTGTTATAAGATTTTTTTGCTGTTGTTTAACTCCTAATTCTTTTGTAGATCAAGTCTTTGGAAATAAATGGGAGTAGAAATTTTGGGTTTTTGCACCAAACTAGACAAATATGCCCTCTTTATTATCAAAATGGGCAAATTTTGACCCAAAGTGAAGTCGTGGGGGCCAAAACGACTTCAATTGAAGAAGTCGTGTCCCCCCTGCACGAATTCACCCTGTTCATTTGACCAGGGTTGAAGTCGCGCACCCCAAAAACGACTTTAGGGTATGGTAATCAATTACCACATGTTGTAATCGATTACCATACCTTTTTAATAATTGGGGATGAAAATGGGGTTTCTGGGTTTCTGGAAAATCTGGTGGGATTCTGCAAAATTCTGCAGAAACGAGCGTACGTCCGAACAGTGCTCGACCAAATCGTGGTTGGCAAAATATAGGTGATGTAAATGGAGCGTACGTACAAATAGTGGTAGGCCAAGTGAGCGTTCGGTTTTGTATTCTCATGTAACGAGCGGTAGAATTCTTCCTTGAATAAAAGTTAGTAATATATTAGACGTTCGTCCAAGCAGTATTCAAGTGAATTGGTGATTTAGGCGTTCGTCCTTAATTTAGTACTCTCATGAAGCAATCTCGAGCGTTCGGTCTTGGTAGATTAATGATTGTAAGCGTTCGTCCTAATTTGGTAGTCTCAGCTGGTGAACCTGAGTGTTCGGTCTTAAATTGGTAGGTTTCAATCTTGAGCTTTCGGTCTTCGTGAAACAGTGATCGTAGGCGTTCGTCTTTAAATTGGTATTCTTAGAGAGTGATCTTTAGCATTCGGTCTTGGTTCTGTATTAGTAATTGTAGGCGTTCGGTCTTAAGTTGGTGTTCTTAGGCTTCAATCTTGAGCGTTCGGTTTTGGTGTAATAGTGATTATAAGCGTTCGTCCTAATTTGGTATTCTCGGATAATGATCCCGAGCGTTCGGTCAATCTTGAGTGTTCGGTTTCAATCTTGAGCGTTCAGTCTTTGTGACTTAGTGATTGTTTAATTGTGTTGGGGGTGCACGACTTCTCTTATTGAAGTCGTGAACCCCCCTACGATTTCAATTTTTTTTTATATTTTTTTATTAAAAACGGTATGGTAATCGATTACAACATACCCTAAAGTCGTTTGTGGGGTGCACGACTTCAACCCTGGTCAAATGAACAGGGTGAAGTCGTGCAGGGGGACACGACTTCTTCAATTGAAGTCGTTTGGATCTCCCACAACTTCTTCATTTTCGTAATTTTGGTTGAATTTGTCCATTTCGGTAATATTAAAGGCAAATATGCCTAGTTCGGTGAAAAACCAGAAATTTTGGGCTGGAATAGAACTGATTTGGGTTGAACAATGATGTATTGCTGAAGCTGCTAGTGGGTCAACCAAGTTGGGTCTGCACTGATTTGAAGAAGCATTTGGTGTTGTTCTGAAAAGGAGTTTAATTAAGCCATTGGACTACATTGAAAGATGGGCTAATCGCTTGCATGGACTGAAGCTACCAATTTCCTTTTGGACTTAATGAAACGTTGTGTTTCAAGCAGCTAGGATACAATTTGCCCAAAGCTGAAGGAGTCTCTATACTTCGTGCTTCAATTCATGAAAAAAGGGCTTCTTTCCCCAAATTTTCTCAACCCCTAGAGTTAGGGTTCTTCAACGCAGAAAGAAGAAGAGGTGTTGTGACGAAGCTTTGACACGAGTTCCATGGGCCATTTTGGAAGAAGACTAGAAGATTCACGGCCCAAGAAGGAGATGGCCTAGAAGTGTTGATCGGTCAGAATGAAGGTTTAAGGTTGACGGTTGAAGAATGAAGCAGAGTTAGTTGAAGATCAATCGAGAAACTTCTGAGTTAATTTGTGATTCCTTCCCCCTTTCCCCTATTTCTTTTATTTTCTTTCCTTTTCATTTTCTGAATTTCCTTATATAGAGGGAAGTCTTGTAAAGTGTAAACGTGTGCATTGGGTGACAAACAACGTACTTAGATTCGGTTTTAAATTCTCTTGCTTTAGTTTTAGATTTGAAGATTTCTTAGAGTAGAAGAACTTGTTCTTTGCTTCACTGGGTTCTTGCAGCTTCCATTGGGTGACAGCCTGAGGATTCTTTGAACTCTGGTATCACTTGTATTTCGAATTTAGTTTTTAATGCAAAGTTTATGTTTGTATTTGTTCCATTTTACATTTCTTTTATTGCCCTTTCAATTCAATTCACATTTCTTGCAATTGCCATTTTAATTTTACAGCACTGCTACTTTTGGATTCTTTTTTTTCCTTTATGTTTCTTGCATTTATATTTTGTCCCATTTAATTCGCTTTTCCGAATTTTAAGTTTTTTATGTTACTAGTTGTTGTCTTTGGTTAAAGCTATAATTCTGAGTTAGATGTTCATAGAATCGTGGGATTGAATGAGAAATACCCTTTAAGTTCTGTAATATGAATTAAAAAGACCCTAAAGAAGACTTAACTTTTCAAAATGAGAGTAATTTAGATTCTATTGTCCATTCTAATTCACATTTGCCCTGAATTTTGCTTTTACCTAATGTTTTCATTTGAATTTTTGGTATTACTGTTGAGTAGATCTTAGGTTAGTTTGAATGTTGATATCCCTTATTTCCTTTTAATTGATTTTGTTGTATGAAAATTCAAATTCATTACATTGAACTTTTATTGTTTAGACCATGTATATAGATAGTGTGCATTAATTGATCATATGTTTCATGCATTTATGTTCTGTTTGCATTCATTCTCATACAGTTTTGATTTCTTTTGTTTATTTTAGTGATTCATAGATTTAGGTTTTGTTATTGCATTGCATGAGTAGTAGTGTTCATTAGCATAGCTTATATTTTCTACATTCAGTATAGATATCATACATTACGGTAACAATTAGCTTTTTTTCTTCTAGATTTCATTAATTTTCTTTTTCCCACCTAGTTTTTAGTAAATAAATAAATAGGCTATAACTTTACAATTCTAAACTTAATAAGTAATAAGTCCTTTGATTGATATCTTATGTTGTTCCTATCCTACGTTAGTGGGAAATTTAGGTTTGTTGGCTTTGAGACAACTAAAAAGTTGTTCAACACACCACAGAATTCCTTCAAACCATCTTCATCGCAACCAAATCGCCTCACGCGCTCCTCCATTTCCAATCTCCATTGCATCACCAACAACTAGGAGGGAGAACCCCCAAATCGTGAAACCCCCTTTCACGTAGCCATGATTTCCTACAAAGAAAAACCAAAAGCCAAAGAAATCTGTAGGGACTCATCGCATCGCACCACCATCAGGTTAACCATTCTCCACCACCAAAACAACCAAACTGCCACCGTGAATCACCCAATCAACCACAAACAAACCTGCAATTCAAATAAAAGGCTCTAATCGTGCCTTAACTCGCCGAAATTTCAAACCTGCGATTCAAAATCAGGAGACCTAATCGCGATTGTGAGTTCGCCTTGCAGAGTGCAAGCACCTCCTTCGAAACTCAAGCCACCCAAACTACAAGAGAATACACAGATTGCAAAACCCCCCCAAATTCATCCTTCTACCAAGACAACGAAACCACCAAGAATTCTCATCCTCTACCACAAAAACCAGGGGAGACAGAAATTATCACTCATTCACTCACTCAAACTCCTCCATTGGAAGCAATCATCCCTCACTCCTCTCACTTTTATTTTACCATGTATTTCACTCCATTCATTGATGGCTAAGCTTATAGGACTATTCCACTGTAATTTCATTATGGATTCTAAGGTTAAGTTGAATTAATGCATTTGTTTCTTTATATTATTGATTTGACTTATCCTTCTTCTATTTTTTTCATCTCTCAATCACATTAAAAGTAATGATTTTTGCATCATAAGGTGTTTGAATCTACATGCATATTAATCATATGAGTTCAAGGGTTTTTAGGTTTGATTGAGAATGTACTTTGATTGAATTTAGGAACTTTAATATGATTAAACAGATTAACTTTTTATTTGGTTAGGAGGTTTAAGAATAGACATAATTAAAGACAATAGGATTCGATTGAGAATAAACTTTAGTTGAATTCATTGTAAATAGTGTAGGAAGGTCCTGCTTTGATCGATAATCTACTTTGATTATTGTAAGATCACCCTCAAATTAATTAAGAATGTACTTTAATTAATTTGAAACCCGAACAATACTCAATTAATAATCTATTGATAACCGATGATGAATCTATCTTGTAAAAGCAGTGGAGTTAGTCTATTTCATCAAAATTATTTCTAAGTTTTCAATTTGTTCTTCAATTAAACTCACAACATTCGTCAACATTAAAGCATTGCATAACAGTTACTAACCTTTTAAGAGTTGTCATAAAAGTCAAATATTGGAAAACAATTTTCTATTAGTTGAAAAAAGACTCAGGTTACTTTAATCTTATCTACTTTCTTACCTATTAACTTGATAATATTGAAGTTATCTTGTAAAATAATATTAATTTGATAGCTTCAAGATACAGAAAATATATTATATAGATATTATCTACTTATAGATTTGAATATACAAAAAATTAATCATACGAAAACGGAAGACTAATATTACTTTAGTTTGGAGAAGAAAAGTTATCGAACGAAAGTTAAACAAATTTTATACAATAATAACTAAATCAACCACAACCAGCAACCTTTTTATATTTGAAAAATATATATGGCATATATTCTTTAATGTTATATATTGCTCGTTTCTAACATTTAGATATTTGGTTATTTGTTTGACTTTAGACTTTGATTGCCAATTTGTACTCTTGAACTAACCAAAAGACATACGCTTATGGGCACATGCATGTTGTATTTTTATTGCAATAATATATATATATATATATATATATATATATAATTTTAATAAATTTTATTATTTTTATGAGTAATTAATTAAAAGATAACAAAGTAATATATATATATATATATATATATATATATTTTCATGAAAATAATATTAAAAAATTATATAAAACAGATGAAGTTTTTAATTATTTTAAAATAAATAAATTATTCAACGATTTATTTTACTAAATAAATTATTTTTATTTATTAAGGAGTAAAATTATCTAATTAGAAAAATAATATTATAGAATGTTAAAAATATCATATCTTAATTATTAGCTTATAATAAACTTTAAACAAAAAATATTTACAAAAATGACAAACGGTGATAACCCAAGTCGAAAAGAAAATTTAATCGGAAAAAGAATATAATAATATCACAATCCAACCAATACAAATACAAAGTCTACAAAGTACACATAATAATGAAAACCAATTTGCCAACCCAACACGTACAAATGAACATTCTGTACGTGATTGGACTTTTTTTTAACCGTTCAATAGTGAAACTTTTTCCTTGTCAAGCCGTATCTAACTATTCTCTGGTTTTTTCCATGAACATGTTCAGTATTCCAGGACTTCCTCAGACGAATATACTTCGAATAAAATGAAACCTTTTTCGCCATAATTTCAACAACAACAAAAAAGTAAAAGAAAGTAAAGGAACATTATTGTTATCTTTCCCTGTGCTAATAGATATTTCCCCGTTTTTGAAATTTTCTCCCCTATTTTTTTTTTTGTGTGTAACTTGCATGATATTGTTTTTTGTTTTGGTTTTATCACTGAAATTGAAGATATTGGGGACCCGGAAGTAGCTGGTGATTCATGTGAGGCTGCTTGAAGATGAAGTTCCGTTGGGGGTTCTGGTTTTGGAGGGTGGTGTTAGGAAAATGGCAAGAGGAACTATGGTGTTTCTTTGGAGGGTACATCATGTTCTCATCCATGTGGGCAATCACCGAAGGGTTCTTCTGAATGAAACAGGTACTATTGTTAATATCAGTGTTGTTGTTGTAGAAATTCTGCTGGGTTTCATGATCCAGATTCTCAGAGTTGAACAATGGTTCAGTTGTGTTTGGGTAATTACTGGAGTTATGGTTCTCTGATAAGATGGTGCTGAGCATGGAAAAGTCTGTTGCATCCAAGAGGTTGGAGAAGGATAGAGATTTTTGAGATATGAGTGTGGCTTGTGGAGGAGGGAGAAGAGGTGTTGCAGTGTTGGAGATTGCTGAAAAAGAAAAACCTTCTTTCATTTGCTCTTCTTGATCTTCTGCTTCTTCTTGCTCTTTTATTTCCACTGTTTGTGCTGCCTCTGTGATTGAACTTAGACTGTGTTTCGACTTCTTGTATATCCGGCATAGAACCCACTCATCCAACTAACAAAAAAAAAGTATTTAGTTAATTAATTAGTTACTGATAAAAGAATGATATTTATAGACTATATACATGAGAGAGAAAAAATAACAAGTCCCGAATATGTTTTTATTGAAAAAAACAAGTGTTTATATACTATTACTGGTAGAAAATCCTCTTTTCTTCTCCGAATACATGTAGAAAAATACTCTTTTCCTTTATGCAGAAAATACCCTTTATAAATTAAATGAAATAAAGTACTTTACTCATTAGAAATCTTGATTGACCATATTTAGTACTTTTTAATCACAGTTTTTAATCTAAAAAATTTTAAAATTCAAACTTCCATTTGAAGGGTCAGGATCTATATTCTGAAACATGCATAAGTTATTACATATGATGAAGAAATGATTGTTTCACTTTTTAACACACACACACACACAAAATTATACTAGATAAACCATTTAACAATTCACTTTTAGAAATATTTTATTAATTGATAAAAAAATTTAATTTTTGTATTTATAAAAAAATATAATAAATATAAAATTTGTAAAAATTTATTAATTATGAAAGTAATACTTTCTTAAACTGAAATGGTATTTCAGAAAAAAAAAATTATGAATGACAATAGGAGGGAGGTGAAGAAAAGTTGATGTATATTAAAAGTATGAAAATACATAGGAAAACTCACTCTCATGGAAGTGTCTTTGATCCTAACAGGTTTATTGGTGTCAACAAGGCGATATTCATGCATGATCCAATTGGTCTTGACACCCTTTGGGGGTTTTCCTTTGTAGAACACCAAAGCCTTCTTCACACCAAAATGTTCTCTCACTCCTCCACCCAATGATGCAACTATGTTCTTATCAGTGCCTGTTGCCTTCCAATACCCTGAAGCAGCTGCCCTGTTTGGCCGAGCTCCATTTGGGTACTTCCGGTCTCTCGGACTGAAAAAGTACCACTCTTTCTCCCCAAACGCAGCCTTAGCTGTTGAACAAACCAAAACCAAAACCATCTTTCCCATCACAAAAAACAACACCACACAAATAACACACTTGACATGTGGTAAAGTTAGAAAAAGAGTAAGAGAGATCGATTCATTCCACTGCCCTACCATATAAAGTTATTTGGAAAAGTGATAAAAGATATTCAAATTTTTGATTAATAAATACTAACTATATTAACATTGTTGATATAAAACAATCTCAAACATTAGCATTAAAAGAAAAAATTTAAGCCATGAAAATTGGTCACTTCTCATGTTGTATAGTGACAGAGAAGGTGACAAACCTGGTAGCTCCCATGGATCACACTTGTAGATATCAACCTCAGCAATGATGGAAACTGGCAAAGGAGTGGAGGCTACCTTTTTCCTAAGGTAGTGAAGAATGAGCTCTTCATCTGTAGGGTGGAACCTAAATCCTGGGGGCAAGTTGTTGGATTGTGGGGTTCCCATAACCCTAATTCAACTAACTAACAAAGAAAACTATGCAAAGAATGAATGTTTTTGGGTGGGTTTAGTGAAAAATGAACACAAAGACACAAGCTATAACCTTGAGAGAGGATTGAAATATTTGGGGTTTGAAGATTGGAAGGCCTTTTATGGGTGTGGAATTTGTGAAGAGATTAGGCCAAGGCAGAAAAGGGGGATGAAGGTTCAAAGTTTTCCAAAGTAGGGACCATTTGAAGAGAGAGAAAGTAATGTGGTGGATGGCCAAAGTTAGAGAGAGAAAATGGTCACTTTGGCACACCATGGAAGGAACCCTAGATTGGCTTGTGAAATCACATAGTCACACTTTCTATTTTGTCGTTTTGTAGGAAATCTATGACCTTGAAACGAGGGTCTTCACGATGTCGGATAAGTGACTTAGTCATCATTGAGATAAGCTTGCCACACGTGTCCACCAAAATCAAGGTAGAATGATTGTTGGGTAACATTGTTTTGGAATTATTTTGATTCACTTTTGTTGGATTCTTTTATTAAAATATCTTTATTATCATTTACTTATTTTTATTTAGTTTTACTTTAATATAAATTGTTCACTTAATTAAACCAATGTTTATAATTTACTTTCAGTTAATTTTACCTTTTCGCTATAATAAAAAAGTGAAGATTGTAAAATATTTTATAATAAGAATATAAAATGACGGGATTTATAATACAAATATTGTAATTATTATTAGAATTATAATTTTAAATAAATTAGAAAATCTTATTATTAAAACTGAACTACAAATTTTCCTGGTAAATATAAGTACACGCAATCAAAGTTCAGTGAAATAAAAGATATTCAAATTTAATATGTTTTCAATTAATTGTATAGATTAATTTGGTTTTCTAAAACACTGTCATCTTCTCTATGGTGATTGAATGGGAATGGCGGCGCAAATAGCTACTAAGAACCGTTTGTTATAAAGGATAGCATTGACTATACTTCAAATAGTTTCTAATAATTAGCACTGAATTATAATTTTAATTTTCTTTAATCATAGGATGTGATTTTGATTTGTTCCTTTTGGTTTAGTATTAAAATCTTAATTTTCATTCAACTAATTGAATTTTAAAAGCTAAGGAATATGTTTAAGGTATCATAGAAATAAATTTAATTAATTAAAATACTTTCTATGAGAATTCTTCAATTTGACGTCTAGTTTTGTTTTCTGATTTTACTTTTTAAGTAAATATTGTTTTTAATTAAAATATTTATTTTATTAATTTTATTTTTCATGTGACGATTTCTCTAAATTTAATTATTTTTTAATTTAATCAATTTTTAAATTTAATATTTTTAATTATAAAATTATTTACAAAATAAATAAAAATTATTTACTACAGAATTATAAAAATATTTTAACTTTCTAATCATAATAATATTTTTATTATCATAAAAAATGTTAACGCATGTAATAATAAAATAACTAAATTTATGAAATTGATTATCGAACTAAAACTCTGAATTTTTTAAAATTAAAAAAATTAAGATTGTCGATAAAAATTAAAAAAAATGATATTACAATTTAATAAATAAATATCACATCAGTTAGTTAGATTGGATAATTGGAATTATATCATTGATTTAGACAGTATAGAATATTATTGATAAAAATAATAAAATGAACTAAGTTTTATGAAAAATTATTTAACTCAATTTTACATATTTTATATCAAAACTACTATTTAATAGTTCTTCTTTAATTTATGATGTCCAATATATAAAATAAATTATATCAGAAAGAGAATATTAACATTATATTATAATGTATTGTATTCAAGTGAAATTTTTGGATTTTCTTTTTATCTTTTGACATTTATATGTATTATTCATTATCATAAGTACTAATACAGCTGTAATTCCAAATATTCACAATGAAGTTAGTTTTCTTTAACATGACTTATTTGTACTTAAAATAACAATTTTAAGATTCAAATAAAAGTCATAATTTTTTATCATTTATGTCAACCGAGCTTAGTTTTAATTAACTTTTAGAATTCTTTTTAAAAATTTTATCCTGTTTTTTTCTTTTTCATTAAAAGTGATGAAAAAGTAATGAATACATATAAAAAATTAATGAATGAATTCATTTCAGATTAAATTTTAAAAAAATAATGAGTACTTAAAAAATATTATATACTTTTTTATAATATTGTGGTAACTAAAATACAATGTTATTCAAGAATTCATCTTAATTTTTTTTTAATTTTATTAAAAACATATTTTCGTTTTATTTCTGGAATTTTTTTATATTTTATAAATATTTCATTAAATTATGTAGAATTCTTAGAAAATTCAGTTTTTACGGATTTTTATAAAAAAAATTAAAAATGTTATACAATATATGAAAAATTAATAATATTTTTTTTCAAGATAATTCTTGTCAAGATAGATAATATAATTATAAATAATAAAAAACATATGAATATTTAATGCATTGTAATATCTAATATATATAAGAACCTAGAAAATAGAGTATTAGAATGGATAAGTGTTTTAAAATAATGAGACTGATTATTTTAATTTTAAAATAATTCGATAATATAAATAGATGTTCTTAAAATCATCTCATTATCTAAAAATACTAATCATCTCTCTAAAACTCTTTCTATAAGTTCCTTTTCTCTTTTTTCTAAGATTTCTAACTCCTTGATCATTTGTTTGACAAGCCGGAAGTGCCTAGAAGATCACGGTAGTGCAATTTTCATTCTCTACCGATTAATTTTTGGTTAGAGCAAGTAAGTTTTTCTACTTCTTTTTTCTTTAACTCTTTGTCTATGATCATGCTTAAGAACCCTTCGCATGTGTTATTTGTACTTTATTCTTGGTTCTTTGTTAATATGAGGTTCTAAAGAACTCACTTCGATCACAATTCAGTGATTTGTAGAAGTTCCTAGAGTTTCTTGTGCTTAAAGCAGCTGTTGTGGGTTCTTAGAGTTGTTCTAATTTTCTTTGAGATAAGCTAGTTCTTGTTTTATGTTAATTTATAAAGTATGAATTGATAGTATTTAGGATGTGTAGTTTGTAGATATTACATGTTTATGCTTGAAATGTTGGTTAATGTGTTGAGTAAGTGATCAATTGGATCACATGATGATTGTTGACGATGAATGATTTTGTGTTAAACTCCAATTGTAGGATGAATAGTGTTGTTGCGATGTTTGGTGGTGTTGAATTTGGTTAAATGTGGAAGATAATTGAACAAGGTTGAATTGTAAGTGGTTTGGGTAAAAATATGGGGTTTTGGTATGTGAGTTTTTGAGTTAAGGGTTAAAAAGAAAAAATTAAGTCTTAGAGTCTCTTTGGATGTGATTTGAGATTTGTTAGAGTTCTAAATTGGTTGAAATATGTTCTAGAAAGAGGTAGTATAGTACTCTGGTGGTGTTTTAGTTGATACATGTGATGAGAGTAGTAGGATGTCTTAGTTTAGGTGCTTCTAGTATGACCTAAGACGCGGTACAAACTAACCTTGTGAGTGTAGCAATGTAAGTCTAGGTCAATGGCATGATTAGGATGTTTGAAATATTTATTGTGAAATGATATACGTATGGAATATTGATATGCTATGATTAGTTTTGTATTACTAGCTTACCTTGTTTGTTTGCTCTTGCTTGGGTGTTCTTGTTCGTTCGTCTATTTTGGCTATGATCATCTAGTGAGTGTGAGCAAAAAAAAAAGTGATGTAATAGTAGAGCAAGCTTTAGGTGGAGTTGATCCAGAGACGTAGTAACTTTAGTGTTTATATGTTTATTAGTTATGTCTTAGCTTTGGAGATTTTAGATTTTATCCTTGTGCCTAGTTTTGAGCTTAATGCTTTGTATATAAAGTTTGTTTTTATAGTTATATTAAATGACTGTAAATTAACTTTATATTTTTGTTTGTCAACTCATCTACTTTAATAGTGATGTGATTATTTTTTTATAGTATTAATACTATTAAAAAAATGTCACAATATCCAAATTTAATACTCTACAAAAATATGTCACTGTTTTAAGTTCCAAGTAATCTCATTGTTTAAAAAAAAAGTGATGCAAATTTATTGTTTTCAAGTTTAAAAGAAATCAAATGTTATTTTAATATTTTGGCACTAGTTAAGTTGATTCCTTAAAAGAATATAATAAATCAAATTTAATTTATATAACTAAATAATTTTTTATAAAAATATTTATCATGTACATCTAGACACACCAAACTTCTTTAAACTTCGATCTTTTTATAAGTAGTTATTCAAATGCTTTATTTTCAAAAGTGCATTCTTCTCACTTTTGATATATCTGTTTTCCTAAAAATTGATTTGTCTTTATTAAATTATTCGGTTAGAAAGGTATAGAAAATGGAAACATACCCAATCAAGATTTTTTTCATATATTTTTTGACCATTGACCAACTAACAATTTTTTAGTATTTTCGACCTTCTTGTCAATTGTATGAGAATGTGTTTTACAATAAATTCATAATATTAATATTGGCTATGTTTGCAGCATTACTCATTGTCATCACTCAAAATCTGCACAAAATGAAAGGCAATAAGAAGATATTCTAAAAAATCTTAAACAAAAACGACATTCTCAAAAGGAATTGTTCCACGTGGCATTCAGGAAACTAAAGTGGTATAATCCAATTTTGTGAGTGCTATGTTGTTGTTACGTGAAATCAGAAAATATGGAAGTGCTTTCATGTGGTCTAAAATAACTGCTTATTTGACTGTTCAATACTTTGCTTAATTGGAAAGAAAAATTTTATATTGCTCAAAAAATCAAGGTGCACAAAGCTTAAAAAATATCACGTGTGGATAAATTGAAGTTATGTTTTTCTATACTTTTTTTCCATAATTTGTTAAGTACGGATATTGGCTTTTATTTTTCAAATATAGGATTTGAATATAGTTTATTTACATGGTATAGATTATGTTTTGCGAAAATAATAGCCCAAAACAAAAAGGATTGCTAAAACTTAAAAGTTGATAATCAAAATTTATGAAGTTACTTGTTCTATTATAAATTTTTAATAGTGCTTTGATAGAACTATACTATACATTGAACTAATTAGTAAATATAAAAATAAAAAAATATAGCCATGTTTTAATAATACTTTACGTGAATTTTTAACTTTTTATTGATAAAATATATTGTAATTTTATATGTACTGAAATTCTTTTAATTGTGGATTAATTATTTCCATTATATTTTTTAATTTCAATTTGTTTTATGTTATGTATTTTATTAGTAATTTTATATTACACCTTAAGTATTTTCAATTAAGTTTAAAATAAAGTAAAGGTTTAACTGTGTTTCTGATCCTTGAAAATTTAACTAGTTTTGATTTTCGTTACTATAAATCTTTTTCATTGCTTTTTTATCCATGTAAAATTAATTGAACATATGTGTTTAGTTCTTGTTCTAGTTCTATAAATTACTTTTATTTTTATTTTCGTTTATCCTAAATTTCAACTCATTATTTTTAATTTGTAATATTTATTTTAGGATAGATAAATAACATGTTTTTTTTTATCTATTTTTAAAAGTCACATGTTGATAATATATAATAGTACATTATTTGGAATTAGGAATGCTCCATATTTGAATTGTTTATCAAATTGTTAATAATTCAAAAAAATCATATTATTAAATTAATTTCTAATAATTTAATTTAGTTTAATTTATTTAAATCATGATCCAGTTTAGTTTAAATCATGAGTAATCCAGATCAGTTTTTGCAAAATCACTTTTAAAATTTAATTTAAGTTGTATCATAACTCAGTTTATTATATACATTTTTTTTATTTAACACATAATTCAAAACTAGCAATTCTATGGAACTAAAAAAAAAAATATACATAGAATAAAATCAAAATTCAATGATTTTACATAAACTAAAGATATATTTTAGTCTAAAACTAATAAATATATCTATAAAGTAAATTGATATAAATTTAGGTAGAAGTAATACCTTTCTTATATATTTGATTAGTAATATTTACAACATCTTTAAAGTACAATGTTTGAATGATCACAACTCCCCACTACTACAATAAAAGGAAACGACATCGGTTATTTTTGCCTTTCCGCAGCGGTTCTGCAACCGAGGTATATACAGGCGAGGTAAAAAGTGGTAGGCTTTTTGACTCGATTGTGAACCGAGGTAAAAAGATGTATGCTTTTGTCTCGGTTCAAATGCAACTAAGGCAGTAGAGAGTGTTTCTTTTTTTATTTTTTTTTCGCCAAACTTTTGGCCTCGGTTGTTGGTCAACCGATGCAATAGGTGGTTTTTTTTCAATGATACTTTGTTACTTCCGGCCAGTCCTGGGAGGCTACAACTTGAATAGCAGTAATCAGAAGATCAAATATATGGCAAGCTATAAGTTATATCCTATAGGACTTTGGAAATACATACAACAACAATGGATGGACAAGGGAAGCACGCAAAGTGAAAACAACATAAATTTTGGAAGCCTTTCTTCTTCATGAAGAAAAACCCTGTAAGCTTGTTTTCTGTCATAGATAGAAAGTTTAGGGAAGACATGATGAAGTTAGAAGTGGGAACCTTGCTAGAGAAATTGTTTACTAAGATTTGAAGAAAGGAAAGATTGAGATTACCAAGTTCAGTTGGAATCTCCCCTTCCAAACGGTTCCTTGCCAATGAAAGATTCTAAAGAGAAGAGAGATTAGACCCTGTTTCCAACTTTGGAGCATGTGACACCATACCAGGTGCAATGATAGGAGTGTGTGGACCATCCAGAGACTCGAGCTTGGATTCCGAAAGTTTGGAGCAGCGAAGCTGAGCAAGAGTCCCCGGCCTCAGGTACTTGTTCCCGAAGCTCCGTGACTGCCTCTTTGCCTTAACCCTCCGAGTCTTCTCCTTCGGCGACGCCTTACCCATTCTCTCGTTCCCCACACTCAACCCAGCCTGAAAAAAAAAAAGAAAAAAAAATTGAAAAACAAAAATCAAGAAGAAGAAGAAGAGAGAAAGAGAAAGGTTGGTACATAGTGGTGAGGTGGAAGGTGAAAATAGAAGGCGGAACAAAGAGGGAAAGAAAGGAATGGGGCCGCTAGGGTTTTCGTCGCTAGGGTCCTTGGCTTCTGCTTCTCCCGCCTGGTATTCTTCTTCCTGTCCTCCACCAGCCTCTACACCGTTGAACAAGACGGCGACGGTGAGCACTGCGAGCCGTGTGGTGGTCGAGCGGCACGGGATCCGAATCTGACCGTGGCGGCACCCGGATCCCATGGAGGTGATGAAGGCGCAACCGAACCAACCAGCCTCCTCTCTCCACTTCGCTCAGTTTGCAACCCCCAATTCTTTTCTCTCACTTGTTATCGCTAGAAGACGCCTAAGTAGGAGAAATTAGCAAATAAATAAAGATTTTGGCTCGGTTCCTAGGCTAACTAATGCCTTAGGTCTGACTGGTACAGATCTTTCTGCCTCGGGTGCCTTTTTAACTGAGGTCATATCTCTTTTGTCCTTTGGGTGAGAGAGAACCGATGCCTATAAGTTCGACTTAATTATAACAATGCCACCGCATTTTGATAGGCTTCGGTTTTCCACAAACCGAAGCCTATTGGGCGAGTTAAAAAGCGTATTTTTTATTAGTGTCCCCTCGTTTTTACTTTTTTTTTCCATCTTGGTTATGTGCATAAAATTGAATGCAACCAAATCTTGAAATTGATTGGCTTAATAAAGATGTTATTTTAAGTTTTGCGAAAATTTGATATAGTTCAATTTACTCTTTCTTATGTTTTTTTTATAGAATCTTACGACAATAGAGGTGAAGACAACTTGGTTACACTAGCTTGATTTTTATATAGAGTTTATATTTTGTTTTCAACATAAATGAATGCTTGAAAACTGAGAATATTGAGTTTCAGTTGGATGCAATTTGGAGTTTAAGCTGATAGATGTTTGATTTGATGTACTTTACATTTAATATTTTTATTGAGATATTAGTATAATGTGTAGATTATGAATGTTAAATATAATTGTTCTTAAACTGAGTTTTGAATATAGTTAAGATGCGTGAGTTAGTTTTTTTATAGTTTTTCGTTAGTTTATGGGTTCAATGAAAAATATATTTTGAGTTTGGATGATCAAGTTGATTTGAAATGAAAAAATTATGATATTTGAACTAATTATAGTTGTATTAATCATTTGTAATTTGTTCAAAAGTTGTATTGTTTATAGTGGTTTTGAATTAATAGTATACTATTTACAAATAGGACATTATTTACAAAGAGTACATTATTTATAAAAGGTTTAATACTCTATTTTGTCTCCAGTTTCGCTCGAAAATGTCAAATTAATCCATTCTTTAAAAAGTGAGTCAATTAAGTCCTCACTTAATAAAATTTATGTCAATGAAATTCCTTCCGTTAAATCCGTACTAATGACGTTAACTATTTTTCTCTCTCTTATACTTTTCTTCTATTTTTCTGTGCAATGCAGGTTTTTGTCAGTTTTTTTTTCTCTTCTACTTTTCTTCTACTTTAAATACTCTCTCCTCCCACTTTTTAAAGGATGAAGCATACGAATTTGGAGTTACAATCTCAAACAATGTGGCTTTACTATTTCAGTGGCCAGCCTGCTCAATGTTTGCCGATCTTCTAGGCCTCTTTGGCATGCCAAATTCATTACACACTAGTTCTGAAGCCCAGGGATAGATTTAATGATAGAAAGTGGTAGTAAATAAAGAAGTCCTGTTGCAGAGAATCTCCGATTTTCATTGACGTAAATTTTATTAAGTGAGCACTTAATTGACGTACTTTTTAAAAGATGGACTAATTTAACATTTTCGAGCAAAACTAGGGACAAAATAGAGTATTAAACCTTTATAAAATTTAGAACACAATTTACCACCAGCAGACCACATCACTTCACATTTATTAACAACTCCTCACTATAATTTTGCATAGAAAAAGAAAATGTAGTGAACAAAAGTAAATTTTCAACAACTCACTTTCCATGTTGTCATCTTGTGAACACAACTTCTCATAATGACTTCTCGATGTCATTAACGTTATTGATCCAATATGCTCCCTCATCAAAGCTATAAGATGATTTCTCTGAGCTTTAATACTTTTCTTGGAATTTTCTTTATAGTATGTTGTTGGCTTGTACATGGTTATGAAATTTGTTAAGTTTGTTACCAATGAAGAACATTGGTAAATTTGAAGATAAATGATTTTGATGATGCTGAAAGATGATACATTGTTACAATTGTTTTAAAAGTACTTTATAGATTATATATGTATTAGGAAAAGCCTTAAACATGTAATACTTAGAAAAAATCGTATTTTTAGAACTGCTACGCATTTAATCGATTATTAGAAGCTATAATCGATTATCCTGAGCCCTTCTGAAAAACCTCGTTGCTCTGGAATAATTGATTATTACTCCAAACAATCGATTATCACTAGTTCTGATGAGAACTGCCAAAGTCTCTAGAATAATCGATTATTCCTCAGGATAATCGATTATCACTTTTTGAAAAACCTTGTAACGGACTCGAATAATCGATTATCACTAACAATAATCGATTATTTGTGGCAGTTATAATTCATCTTTGCGAACTTAGACCAGTTGGCTATATAGGTGAGTTCCAAAACTCTTAAAAATAACTCTGAGCTTTTGAGAATACAGTGTGATCTGAGGAAGTTCCATAAGCTAGTTCTTTGCACTGCCTAGTCTTGTGAAAAGGAGAAGCTCGCGCTTTGTGGGTCAAAGGTCGGAGCGATTCTCTTCGAGTTGGCAACGCTACTGTTCTTCAAATTCGTTGGTCGAAGGAAGAACTGTTCTGCACTGTTCCGGTTCGTCAGTCGAAGGAAAGTGTAAATTGCTTGCTTCCAATTCGTTGGTCGAAGGAAGGTTTTATCTCTCTGTTTTTTTATTCACTTTTATTGTAATTTGTTGAAATTGATTTTAGTGAAATCGTTAATCACTTGTTATAGTGATTAACAACTGGACATAGATTCTTTTGAATCAAACCAGGATAAAAATCCAGTGTGTCAATTTTTCTCTCCCTATGCTCTTTTCTGTTTTATGCATATTAACTGTTTGATAAATTTTCTCTAAGAAAATTGGTTTTCTAAAACGGACCATCAAAACTTGATTTGTGACCGTAACACGCTTTCCAAATATTTTATTCCGCTGCGCGACTCTATAACGGTACTAATTGTTCCGACAAAGTTCTCCTATATGCATGAATCTATCGACTCTTTCTCTCATTTCATTTAGGTGAACCATTAATTTCTCTCATAGACTATCATCGAAGAGACTTAGTTGCAGGGCGGTGACCACGTGATGCATGATTAACTGTGGGTAATTAAATTTAGACTTTTATCTTGATGTTGGTTATCATTTATCATTTTTTATTATTTATTTGGTTGTGACACTTACCCATAAAACACCTCTTTGGTGAACGAGATTCACTCAATATGAATTCTATAGAAAGTGATGTCAAATACATACTCAATGAATGAGATTCACTTCACATGAATATTGCCAAGTAGGATTCCAAATACACTCTTAGTGAATGAGATTCACTAATAGACTCATCCTCATGCTAGGATGAACCAAAGTATGAAGACGATACCATGAAGGTGAGGTTGGTGCAAAACCAATGGGAAATAAGAGGTGTTTGATAGTACTCTTAAGAGGTGGACAAACTTTAAAGATTACAAAAATGCTTAAAAATATCGACGAAATTTTATCAAAGGGAAAATACGTCGGTAATGCGTATGACAATTACTGACGAAAAAATTCGTCGATAAATCTGTCATTAATGGAACAAAAAATGAGTGAAAATTTCCCCGCCCATTTTTCACTTATCAACAACATATTTTGACGGACGAATCCGTTGGTAATGCCTACTTCACTTATCGATAGAAAATTTGTCGGTAAATTCGTCGGTAAAAAGAGCAGGATTTTTTCCACCAATTTTTTCCCTTTGTCCGCGAGAGGCGTTATTTATTTCACCGTCTTTCACGCAGTGTTCATTGTCGCTGCCCTCTCTCTCTCATAGTGTGCATTCCCCTACGTCTCCATCTCAGCTCAGGTCACGGTTGCTTTCACACAACTTCATCTCCGTTTAGCCACACCGCTGCCTTCATCCCCACTGATGTCATTGAGGTCTTGCACTCCATCTTCTTCTTCTATACAACCACTGTCAGCACCGTCCAATTCCTCTTTTCTTCCCTTTTCACGCTTTAGCCGCTGCCACCATCGTGCAACATCGCTTTTGTTTTTCCCTTTTTACGCTTCAAGCACTACCGCCGCCGTGGAACCCCACTTTTGTCCACTGTATTATGGAAAAAATTCTTCAAGATGAAAGAAAGAAGAAGAAGGATTGGTAAAAATGCTTTTGTCCACTGTTACAACCAAAACCAACGTTTTTCATCACCGTGCAAAGATTATGGATTGGTCAAAGTGAAAGAAAGAAGGAGAGAGAAAGGGAGAGCAGGGAAGAAGATGAACCAGATCGAGATATTTATCGACGAATTTTTCCATCGATAATTATCGACAGATTTTTCTTCAGTAATTACCGATGAATTTTTCAGTCGGTAATTACGATGGATTTTTCAGTCAGTAATTATCGACGGATTTTTTCCTACGTAATTACCGACGAAATAAAAAAAATGTCAGTAAAATTTTACAACAACACTTTTACCGAAATATTTTTGATCGTCGGTAAGCTGTCAATAATTTTGTTTTACCGACAAATTTTATACATTATCGATGGATTTTGACCGTCGATAATATCAATTTTTCATGTAATGGCTAGAAGAGACCACATGTGATGTTCTAGCCTTGACTTTGGAGACAAGTATGATAGCACAAAAATAATTTGGAAACATAACATTACTAAACTCAAAGTGAAAATGCATAAAGGTAGACGCCTCTATTTATAGGCCAAGGTTTCTCCAAAGTTTGTAGACACAAAATCCTAAAAATCCCATATTTTCCACCCAAGGTACAAATCTAGAAATCCTCTCCATTAAGAAGATGACATGTGCCCACTAACTTGTATAAAAACACAAAGGTAACTCGATGCGTCAAAACCCGAGTACATAAAATGTATAAAAAAAAGCTAGAGCAAACCTCCAAGCCATGGCACAAAAAGGGGTGCATTAAGAAGAAATAACAACATAAGGAAAGCAAAGAAGCTCAAGATACTCAAGCAACATCATTACAAGAGAAACTCAGAAAACTCAAGCAGCACAAGAAAAATCTAACAAACTCGAAAAAAAGATCTCCAAACCTGCCTGACCTCAAATATCAAGGCCAACCTCTCATATTTACCTTGGCCACCCTTGCTAAAAAATAGCATGAGAAGACTAGAAGGGGTGACAAGGAGGATAAAGGGAAAAATCCAAACAAAGCAACAAGTCTTCTCCAGCTAAGCCAAAACAAGCAACAAAGTAAACAAACATCAAAGGAAGTTACGTACTAAGAAGGTAATACCAAGGAAAGTTATGCCCAAAGTTGGTAACATCAAATAATGATATGCCTGAAGTTGAAAACAACGAAAACGATCGTGCCTAAAGTCAGCAACAACATAAAAGGAAGATAGCAACTTAAAAGTGGAATCGGCCTGAACTTCCTAAAGACGAGAACACAAGTTAGCAGTGCCTAAAATTAGCAACACAAGTTGGTTGGGACTAAACAACAACTTAAAGAGATCGGTTGAATGACCATCAAGGAGTTTGGTCGAAAGGCCATATCATTTAAAGAGCTTAGCTGAATAGCCATCAAGGAGCTCGGTCAACAATGGCATCTACAGAGCTCAGATGAATGGCCATCAAGGAGCTCATCTGAAAGGCCATCACATTTAAAGAGCTTGGTCGAATAACCATCAAAGAACTCAACCAAGCAGCCATCACATCTAAAGATCTCGGTTGGATTAGCCATTCAAGGAGCTTAGTTGAAGCACCACCTTGTATAAGAGATCAACTTGATAAGCCACCCAAGGAGCTTAGCTTGATGAGCCACCCAGGGAATTCAACCTCAAGGCCAACATCGTCTAAAAGCTTAGTTGGCCACTGAATGAACTTGGCCTTAATGAGCTACCCATATTGATAGAGTTCAGCCTCAACGGTCGATCCACATATAAAAACATTTGAACAACCAAACTAAACAAACTTGGCCTCAACAATTAAGCTTGAAAAGCTCGGCCTCAATGACCAAATCAAATAAGATTAACCTCCACACCAATCTCAATTGAATAAGATTGGCCTCCACGACCAATGCACATTGAATAAAGCTTTGCCTGAATGGCTAAACTCAATAAATTTGGCCTTAGAGCCAATCCACCTACAAACATAGCCTTAGGGCCAATCCACTTGCAAACATGGTTTGTCCATCCACAAGCTACACAAGTAGGCTTGAGGTTTGATTTGACCTTGTACACCAAACCAAACTCCCAAGACTGGGGTGTTTATGTTTCTACCCGACTCAATAGGCATATTAAAAAGCTTGATTCAATAAGACTCTTTAAGTCTTTTCATTATGGAGGAACCCAACCTATACATATTTGGACTATATCTACATATTATAACTAAATCTCGATTGTTTGGTATGTTGGTCATTATTAATCATTATGTTATTATTTATATGTTGTTATTATACCCTACAGGTAAATACTATTCTAATAGGAACATAAGTCACGAACCATGTTGATTCTATAAATATAACTAGTATTTTCCAATGAGTATTCACTTAATAAACAATCACTCTCACTCTATTCTAAAAGATCATAACTCTCTTATTGACTTAAGCATCAGAGAATGTTTTATAGGTGAATCTCTCCCCTCTCAATATATAGGAGGCCCTTTCCATTAAAAGGAATCAAACCTTCATTAGGATCTCACCACATGTCCTCTACACATTAAAGATCCATGTAAGAACAAAAAGTTTTCTACTTTATTATGAAAATGTCATCATACCCACTTGTTCTAGTAATACATTATATAATTTTTTTACCATATTTACAATTATATCATTGCATAATTTATTATGTTGAATAATCATATAAAAAAATTCTCATAAAAACTATTTTTCTCAATTATATAACTCATAGTATATTACCAAGTGGAAAAGTCTTAAGTTCTTTTTTTTATGGTATATATATATATATATATATATATATATATATATATATATATATATATATTAGTCAACTTTTTAGACTTGATTAAGTCCTAAATTGAAGATTAGTCTCATAATAAAAATAAAATAAACCTTATACTCACGTGATACTTCATGAGAAAAACTTAATTACGATACTAAATAAAACTAAAAGCACTATATATTTGTGTTTTGTATTTATTACCGTTTACATTACAACTATAAAATTTAGTGTTTATGGATATTTGTAATATATATCTCCTTCTTCAAAAAAAATTACTTTTTATTTAGATTATATGTCTTTTTCGATTTTACCATGTGTTTGTGTTTTTTTTATTATGATGCGATATATTTGTCTAATACATTTATCTTGGCATACTTTTTCTAATTCTAATAAATGACGGATCTTAAAAAACTATTCATAAAAATAAGTATACAAATTTTGAATTGTGAAATATATAGAAGATTCTAAAATTAAAATAAAAAATTTATTTAAATACTAATTTGCATATATATAAAAAAAATTGGGGTAAGACCTGCTAGGATCCCCTTAGATTTTAAGTATGTTATGTCTTTACCACAACAAGACATATGCATGTCTTCGTCTAAGTTCATCCTTCTCATTTATATAACTTATTTCTCTTAACTTTACTAATAATTGAGCTTTTTATTTTGGACATATTTGTATTCGTTTGAACTAATCACCAAAACAAATTATAATTTCTGGTATCACTTCTAATTTCTTTTATTAAAATAGTGAAAAAATTCATCATTTGTAAGAACTTAGAAATTTGAATATTAGTTCATATGTGTTTAAAAATAATTAGACCGAGTATTTTAGTTTTAAAATAATTTAATAATATAAATAGAATTTTTTAAACTCATCTCATTACTTAAAACATCATCTCTCTAAAACTCTTCCTCCAAAGTTATCTCTGCCTTCTCTCTACAAAATATAACTCCGCGATCATATATTTGACGATCAAGAATTGCCTAGGAGATCACAACAGAGTAATCTTCATTCCTATCTGATCAATTTTTGGTTTAGAACAAATAAGTTTCGGCTCCTTTTTCTTTTTGCTTTTAGGTTGAGATCATGCAGAGTAATTTCTTCTCACATGCATCTTTTTATCCCTTCTCCTAGTTTCTTGTTGATCAAAGGTTCTAAGGATTCTCTTTGATCATAAATCAGTGTTTTGTAAGCATCCCTAAAGTTCCTTGCGATTGAAGCAAGTGTAGGGAGTTCTTAGAGTTGTGATAGTTCTCTTTGAGGTAAGGGAATCTAGTTCTTGTTTTATTTTATGTTAAGTATGAATTAATAGTATTTGGAGTATGTAGTTTGTAGATATTGAATGTGTATGCTTGAAATGTTAGTTTATGTGAATTGTTCTTGAGTAAGTGAATTTGATCACATGATACTTGTTGATGCTGAATGATTATGTGTTAGACTTCAATTGTATGATGAATTGTGTTGTTGAGATGATTGATAGTGTTGAATGTGGTTAAAAGTGGAGGAGAATGGAATTAGGTGGAGTAGTAGGGGTTTTTGGTCAAATAAGGGGGTTTTGGTATATGAGTTTTTAAGTTAGGAGTTAAAATGAGTAAATTTAGTTTTAAAGACTATTTAGAGGTGATTTAAGACTTGTTATAGTTGTAAATGTGTTGAAATCTGATCTAGAAAGAGGTAGTAGTAAGTTTGTGGTGTTTTGGTTGGTTTTAAAGTTCAATTTAAGGGTTTAGACTATTTAGATTTTGAATTATAGGTTCTTTGTCAAATTAGTCATTTTAAAGGGTGTCTGTAAGTCATTTCTAACTTGTTAAAGTTTCTAAGTTACTTAAAAATGAGCTAGAACTTGTAGAATTCAATTTTGGCCTCAAATGAAAGATTATAGATTTTTTAAGTGAAATCTTGTGGTAAAATAGTTTATAACTGGTTTAAGTTGGGTTTAATACTTTTCTTTAGGTCTATAATAGTTTATAATCCAATCTAGGATGTTAGAAGTTGGTAAAAATGATTGGAATAGATCATGAGTGGTTTAAGATTGTTAATTATGTAGTTTTGGTGCTGTAGAATTATGCAGTAAGGCTGGGTGAGCAAAATGGGCTCGCTAGGTGAGTTTAGGGAAGTTTTGACAGTGAGTTTTAGAGGCTCAACGAGCCAGCTCGCTCAGCTGGGGAGCTTGCTATTTTGGCTCTCGTGAGTAGGGGAGCTCATTGGGCGAGTATTTGGGGTGTTTAATAGGGAGTTGCAGAGGCTAAGCGAGCTAGCTCGCTTAGCTTGGGAGGCTTGTTGTTCTTCCTCTCACTAGGCGAGTAGAAGCTGTTCGATGGGCGAGTAGGTATGATTTCTTGGGTGTTTTTGAATCCTTTCTTTTATGTGTATGGTTTTAAAAGTTATTATGGTTTGTTGTATGATCCATGTTAAGGTATTGAAACATATGTTTGAATGGAATGAGGTGTGTAAGAATCCTAAGGAGCATTCTTAATGGTTGTATCAAATTATTGTTGGTATGAATGCAGAGAGCTCAATCTTGGAGGTTATTTTGACACTTTAATGATCATTTATTCTCAATTAGAGAAGATTGATACATGTGGTGAGAATAACAGGAAGTCTTAGTCTAGGTGCTTCTAGTATGGCCTAAGCATCGGTATATACTAACATTGTGAGTGTGGTAGGGTGAAATCCATTGGAAATGACTCTGTAGAGTAGTAGAGG
Organism: Vigna reflexopilosa; assembly: GCA_027742785.1. NCBI lineage: Eukaryota > Viridiplantae > Streptophyta > Magnoliopsida > Fabales > Fabaceae > Vigna > Vigna reflexopilosa. Next base: position 13,661,003 of record CM050923.1, on the reverse strand, counting down.
CCATCACAAGTGCATGACCCACCATAGCTCAACATTCATACTAAATTCGAATAGTTCAGTCTAGGTCTTGATATGATTAAGATATTTGGATTGTTTTATGTGAACTATGACTCATGTATGAATGTTAATGTAAATATGATTTGTTTCGTATCACTAACTTATCTTGTTTGTTTTTGTCTTGTTGGGATGTTCTCTTGCGTTGTTTGTCTTGGTGATGATCATCTAGTGGATATGAACAGAGGATGATGATGTAACAGTGAAACAAGCATTAGGTGGAATTGACCCAGATGCATATGAGCTTTAGTGTTTTTATGCTTATTAGTTATAATTTAACTTTAGTAGTTTAAATAACTATTCTTGTGTGAGCTTTAGTGTTTTTATGCTTATTAGTTATAATTTAACTTTAGTAGTTTAAATAACTATTCTTATGTATAGTTTTTATCTTAGTAGTTTGTATATAAAGTTTGTTTTTATATTTATGTTAGATGACTGTAAATTAATTTTATATTTTTATCTATTAACTAGTCTGCTTTATTAATTAATGTAATAGTTCCTTAATAGTTTTAATATTATATAATTGGGATTTTTTTTCAAGATAAATTAAATTAACTTATTTTTTTAACCCCATTTAAGTCGAATAAGGCTCACCTTGACTACCACCAACACAGCAAGTACATTCGGTATGTGAAAAAGGACATAAAAGTGAGTTCATTTGTGAGAAACAATGCCACCCACAATGGAGATGAACCTGGACAACTTAAACAAGTTAGGAACACGTTCACACAATTTGGGTAATTGCAGGAATGCCAGTTGGAAGAAGCATGCATGCATCCAACACAAATTTGGTGTGTCGTGTCCGAGGTTTTAATGAAACCAACAAATAGTACATAATAATTCACGTTATTGACCATAGAAGATTCTCTGATGAAACTAAACAAGATAGATCGAAGACAATGCATCAAGACTTTAGACCAGGTTCTTCATAAATATTTTAAAAAAATAAGTTTTAATATAAAGTAATAATTTCAGAGTATATCCATAAGTTTAAAAACGGAATTTAGAAATATTGTAATAAATTTTTTACAAATTAGTTTTTTAAATTTATTTTTTTCTTCATAAAATTATTTAATGTTCAAAGGAGAGACTAGCTCAAGCATTAAATTTGACTACGTTATTGAATAAGTTTGATTAAGCTTTTTAATATATTATTTTATTTGCATAACCATAGCGAGCTGGGCTTTCTTTTTTACTTGTCGCTTGTTATAATAATGAAATTAGGTTATAATTTATTTGTTGAATATTTTAGGTTAAGAGATTAATTAGAGAAATTGATAAAAGAAATCATGTAAAATGATATTATGTAAAACAAAAAATAGTTTAACTAGAGAACACTTGTAACTGATACTACAACAGTACAGTAGAAAAGACAACACTTGTTAATTGTATAACAAATTATTGTTGTTATTATTTACCCTTTCCCTACCTGATATAAAACATTTTTTTATTATAAGAGTGATTCACATAAGGAAACATACAAACATGTTCGTGTTAATTAATATATTTTGTATTACTTGCCTTCTTAATTGGCCCAATTTCTCAATTTTGTTTCATGTATCAATCTTCTCAGTCTTCTCAATCTTGTCTAACTTCTTGGCTTCAAATTCTTTTGCCTTCTCGGTATTACTTCTCAGTCCAACTTCTCGATCTTGCCTTTTCTGTCCTTCTACCTTTTCTGCCTTCTTCCTTTTCTGCCTTCTTGAATGAGAAACCAACTAGCACTTAATATACCTAAGTAGAGATTGGTTAAGTTGTGATTGGCCCCCTAATCACCTGAAAGGCAAAAACTCAATAAGAAATGCTAAAAATAGTAAACACACAAGGTAAAAGAATTTTTCAAAAAATTATATTTGTCTATCCCATAACTAACTATGGACAAAATACTAACTCAATTGTTAGAGTATTTTTGCAGGTAAATCCCCACGCCTTTAAGAGAGTCGATAACAGTCTAAATACCAACAACTGAAGTCGACAATTGAAACAGAAGATTGAAGATGGAAGAGGAAAACAACAACTTATTGGTTTTGTGAGGTTCATCCGGCCTTGTAAGACTCGAGTAGACGAAATCCTATGAAAAGTATAAAATGTTTTAAAAGTATGGTGATGAATGTCACTTCATGAGCTTTCGTAATAGGATTCAAATGAGGTAACTCTTGTTCACTAAACAAGTGTTCGACAACCTACTCGGCAGGATTCAAATGGAGTGAATCTTGTTCATCAAGCATGTGTTCAACATCCTACTTGGTAGGATTCGCTTTGAGTGGACCTTGTTCACTAAGCAAGTGTTCAACTTCCTTCTCGATAGGATTCACGTGGAGTGAATTTCGTTCACTGAGATGGTCTTCGACAAGCTACTTGGCAAGATTCATGTGGTGTGAATCTCGTTCACCGAGAAGGTGATCGACACCTTACTCAAAAGGATTCACATGGACTGAATCTCATTAACCGAAAGGATCTTCGACATCTTACTCAAAAGGATTCACTTGTAGTGAATCTCATTCACCAAACAGGTGTTCGACATCCTACTTGACAAGATTTACGTCAAGTGAATCTCATTTACCAAGTGGGACTTCAGTATCTTACTCAGCAAGATTCACGTGGAATGAATCTCGTTACCGAGCAGGTCATTAGCATCCTACTCGGTAGTATTTACGAGTAGTGAATCTTGTTCACCAAGTAGGTCTTCAACATCCTTCTCCGCAAGATTCACACAGAGTGGATCTTGTTCACAAAAAGGTCTTCAGCATCCTACTCGGTAGGATACACTTGGAGTGAATATTGTTCATCAAGTGAGTATTCAACATTTTACTCAACAAGATTCACATGGAGTAAATCTTGTTCACTGAACAGGTGTTCAACATCCTTCTTGGTATGATTCACGCTGAGTGAATCTCGTTCACCGATAGGATCTTTGACATCGTACTCAACAAGATTAATATGAAGTACATCTCGTTCCTCAAGAGGGTCTTCAGTATCCTACTCAACAAAATTCACGTCGAATGAATCTTATTCATCAAGAGGGTCTTCGACATCCTACTCAGTAGGATGGATTCACCTAGAATGAATATCGTTCATCGGGCTGGTCTTCGACATCCCTTCTTAGCAGGATTCACATGAAGTGAATGATGGCAAATCCCCAGCCAAGGAACCAATCACAAGAAGGATGACCAAACATATTCAGGACGAGCTAAAGTATCTATGCAAGGTGAAGCAAAACTCTTATTCTCTTGGGCCATCATGGAACATTTCTAGTAGTGTAGGAATAATTTAGGCCTTGTATTATGGGCCAAGTAGTGTAGAATTTCCTTTATAGGCCTTGTATCATGGGCCATGTAGTGTAGGGTTTTTGATCAACTTAGGTCAACAAAAGTCAACTCTTATAGTTGACCCAAGTAATAGTGCCTAGATGAAGTTGACCATGGGTGGTCAAAGTTTTTAGCCAACCTTGGTGCAAAAAGAAAAGAGGCATCCCACATAAAGAGTAGAGGCTATGTGGCATGCTTCTTATAGAGAAGATTTTCCATAGGTAGTGGTCATATGTTATGTTCCTAGTGGAGAAGCTTTTTCCAAAGTAGTGACCACATGTTACTCTAGGAATGAAGATGATTTCTAACTCTAGGAATGAAGATGATTTCTACAAGTTAGTGGCCACATGTTCTACTCTCAATGAAGAGGATTTTTAGACTTGTACCTTGAGTGGAAAATATAGGATTTTTAGGGTTTCGTTCTACAAACGTTGGAGACACCTTGGTCTATAAATAGAGGTGTTTGCCCTCATGTATTTTCTCTTTGAGATTAGTAATGTTATGTTGCCAAATTATTTTATGCCATCATACTTGTCTCCAAGCAAGATCTGTGTAAGAACATTAACCCCCAAAGCCCTCCAAGCGAGGCAGGCAAGGCATCAAAGCCCTCCAAGCGAGACACCCAAAGCCCTCCAAACGAGACACCTACTAGAACCGACAAAGAAAGTGGATGTGGACATAGTGATAATTTTTTAATAAAGTAGAAAATTTTCTATAGCAGTTATACTTAAAACTGACATTAAAAGTGAGTGTATATATTATTTTTAATTTAAAAAATAGATATTATGTCGATTCTTAAGTATAACCAACATAGAATCTTTAAATTTCATCTCATGCTAAACTTCACTATTTTGCTCGCACTATTTTCCTCTCTCACATTGATCTCACTTTTGGTGGTGGCACTTGTCCTCTCCCTCACACTGCAGTTGGTTATCCTTCTCAGCGTCTCTCTCTTGCTGGTGATCGCTTTCATTCTTGTAGAGGTCACTATCATTGGTGTTGCTCTTGTAAACCCTTAATCTTTTCGCAATCGCTCTCACAAACACTAGGTTTAAGGTTTGGGTATTTTCTATCTCGAAGGCACTTCATAGTTTTCAGTCTTCATTGTAGTGTTCTTATTGTTATCCTTTGTTGTTGTCTTCTCCCTCTTCCTCACTTTGTTTCGTTTATTCTGATTTCTAGGTTGGGAATTCTTATTTATGAAATTATTTATCTAAAAGCATATGAGTACTTGATAATTTTTATGTCTATTGATTTATGAAATCATCTTTCAAACACAACAACAAAGAGGTGAATGACAGTGACAATATTAAGGGTTTAAAGGTAACAAACACTGATGAATTCACTACTATAGAAAAGGCTTTTAACTTCTGTTATTTTTTACTTTTGGCGTCTGATCCCGCCCCGATGTCATATTAGGTGACGTCAATTGGACGTCAGATCCCCCATCGGACGTGTCACAACCGGGATCGCAACGGGATGGCGAGCCGAAAACAAACGGGTTTGAGAAAAAGATTTTGGGAGTCGCCACCATAATTTATTATGGAAAACCATAAAATAAGACATGGTCTACGAAAACTAGATTTTAGGTTCGGGAATCGGTTATGCGTAAGGAAGGTGTTAGCACCCTATCGCGCTTGCCCAAAGGCAATACCTTTAATTAAATGTATAAAGTCGACGTGGTTCTTCAAAATGTTTAATTTTCCCTAAAAAAATATAAAGAAACTATTAAGAAAGAAAAATATTTTTTTGTTTTATGAATCCGATAAGGATTGACTTTGCTCCTACGTATATCCATTTATGATGGACAATCAGGGATCGCGTAGTTCTTTATCTAGAAAAATGTTTGTGAGTTTGCTTGAAAATTATTATGCATTATTTTGGATTTTTGAAAAGTGCACTCGATTAGGATTGACATCGTTTTTTTTATTTCGAAGAAATTCTTTTATTTTGAAAAATGGTGGGAAAAAAAGGAATGAAACCGGCCATAGGCCCGACGAGTACGTATATTAAAAAAATTATGATTTTAAAAAAACATTATTTGTGTGTAGTGAAAAAAATAATACCTTTAAGAAAAAAACTTCCAAGTACAATAAAAAGAGAAAAATAAGGGCATAGATATGACATACCCTTTCAGCTTTCAATACTCCTCTAGTTCTTCCTTGATAGTTTCTGTTGGCAGAGTCCCTGTAGCATGAGAACTTACTTTTCTCTATATTCTCCCATACTTTTTCTATCTCTATTATTTCAGAGTGTCTCTCTCTATTTTCCGTCTCCCTTTTTCTATGACAGAGTGTGTATTTATAGACACACATTGTAATATTATGGTAATCTTGCCTTAATTGTAAATTTAACGACAATGAACAAAATAGGGAAAGAAAATGTTTTGGTTCCAAGAAATCAAATAATATTCAAGACATTGATTATAATTATTGTCAGAAAGTTTGTCCATTTTTAAAATCATATTTTCCTCTTTAAAAGCAACTCATGCAGCAAATTATATTAATATACTATTTTAATTATTGTTTATAATTATTAGCATAATATTGATTCAAATTATTACTATATTAAACTAACATTTCAAAAATATTATGTCCGGTATTATAGTTATTATCTTTTTTGCCCACCATTAATTATTATTCTCTTATTTTTTTATTTTTATTTATTTACTTACCCGGACGAAATTGGGTGTTGACAGGACATATAGAGACGTCGGATCTCCTCCAATCAACATCTATAGAGATGTCGAATTTACCTCACTTTCTGACGTCATCAAGCGCTGAGCGCCACTGTAGCGAAGAACACGTTGGACAATGCACTGACGAACGCCATTAGACGTCAGATGTGCACTAACCGACGTCTACTTCATTTTTTTTAAATTATTTTTTTTACAATAAAACCACACCTGAATAATAGAAAATGATCCCAGCACATCATAATATAACATATTTTATGCGTTTCAAGTTAGTAATACTAAACAATCTCAAAACAATCCAAAACCTAAACTATTAAAACTTAAACTTAAACTAAAGCTAACTAATGTTCAAGAACAATAAAAGTCTCCCTAAAGGCATGAGCATGGGTCCTAAGTCCATCTCTGTAGAAGATAAGTTGCCCACTCTTGTCTTATCTTTTTAATTTCCTCCTCGGGTACATGAGATGTATTCTTGAAGCACTGCAAAATGGAGAAAAATTCATTATGTTTGCATATGTTCAAAGCTGAATTTCATTTGTAATGTATTGAAGGTAAGCATCATTACCTCAATCCAATCATCTGTAATGCTAGCTCGAATGATGGTTTTAATCAAGGACATGACATAGTAGCCACATTCCCATGAATCTAGCTGCTTGTTACACTAAAATGACAAACTAAATAGTCAAACATTTAAATCACTTAGTAACATAGAAAATGAATAAGAACTATAAATGACTTACAACCTTTGGATACAGGATTTGAACTAGCTGACCTTGAGGTTTACCCATAACTTTATTTACGTTGAAAACACAAGGTAATATTAATATAACCATATTCATCATAAAAATTTAAGGTCAACATGAATTTGAAACACAAAAAGAGAAACACTTACCCTTGAAGCATGTTTTTCAAATCATTTTTCATTCTCCTGTGTAGTGAACAAAACCATAAAATTTTGCATTGTTTGGGAATGATGACCATCAGTTGCCAGTGAGACCTATCATGAATCATAACAAGTTAGTAAAGTAATTAAGTAAACTTTAATGAAATTTTATATTTTGCAACCCATACCCATCAATGTATGGCACAAGGTATGTGTCTCTATTTGACTCGACCATCCATGTTTGTGAATAATTTTTGTTTGGTCAAAATTGTGTTACGAAAAGGTTGAATGGTCTGAGGTTCAACAAATCCGTACATGGAAGACCAACCTTGGTCTACAGTTACTATGTCCATGTACCTAAAACAACAAAGTTAAGTTGTTAGAAACTAACAATCTCAATATAACTAGGTTTAATAGCTTATTTTGTCCCCAGTTTTAGTGAGTTGTGTCAATTAAGTCCCTCCTTTTAAGAAAGTGTCAATTGTATCCCCACTTACTAAAATTTGCCTCAATCAAGTCCCTTCCGTTAAGTACACAGAAACGTCGTTAACTTTTTTTCTCTCCCCTCTGCTCCTCTGTTCAAACAACAGTATTTGTCAGGCCTATATTCAGGTCCTTTTCTTTTGTCTTTGGATTATGTTCAGAAACATGATGAGGACTTTTTTAACAATATTCTTTAGTTGGTACAACAGTCAATTATATTAATAATTATTTTTATAATAAATTAGATCTTCATATACTTTATTATTAAATCTGATAACAAATATATCATAAAAAAACAAAATTAAAAATTTTAGATTTACCTAAAATTTATAAATATCAAAATATAAATTTTTAGTCAAATTAAATATTTATAATACCTTTTAAATTTAATTTCGTTTATCCATTTCATCTCATTTTCTTTATCGAATATCATCCCCTCATCTAATCCATACCAACATTACACTCAAATTTATTTATTTCAGAATTATTGATATAAAGTGTCATGAGTTTTATTTATTTGGACTTACATATAATAGCACTTTTATTGCCATTTGTATTAATGACTATATAATATCATATTTATTACTTAAAAAATTGAATAAATATATTTAAAAAGTGATTTCTTTTTTACAGCGTACAAAGAAAAAAATCTTAAAGCATAAAAGAAAGTTGAGAAAAGCAAAAACCATGAATGTTATTTGGTGATTTGAAGTTCACATGTCTCCTTTTTAAAATAATCCAACCTGGAAAAGCAAATGTTAACATGCGGTGCTATCTCTTTCAAATTAATTTTGTAGTTCATGCACAATGTTGGAAATGTTGGAAATTCAATCGTGACGAAATTTAAATTTAATTTTGGAGAATAAATTGGAAAAAAAGGTTGCAGGGGTAGTTCCTAATCTCATGGTAGTGTCTTTTTTTCCTGAAAAGAAGCTTAAGGTTGGAAGAAAAAGTGGTTGTACCGGAAAGACTACATATATAATAGTATATTTTTAATTATGTTTTTAAAATTTAAATATAATTTTATTTTAATTTCTTTAACTTACTTAAATTTGATTATGGTAATTATAATTTTTTTAGATAAATAATCGATTTAGTACCATCAACATTAATATATTTTATTTTTAATGTAATAAATAATTATAATTAAAGTTTCAGTAGAAAATTTTATTTTTATTAATTTTGTTTGAATTCTATTGATCTAATTGAATTGTTACATATATATTATTAAAACCAAAAAAATATATATTTATTAAAGGTAAAATTAGTATTAATATATAATTAATTTTTAAAATATATTTTTTATTTTATAAATTTAAAATAATTAGTGATTGTTTCAAAATTAACTAATTATTAATATGCTAATAATGATTATTTTTTAATAAACTCACTTACTAAATGCATGCTTAATTATATTGATCATAAAATTTAAACAAAAACAATAAAATTATTAAAAAAATTAAATTTTTAATTTTTAATTTTAGAGTAATTAAGAAATAAATACCTTTTAAAAAAATTATAAACTCACTTATTTTAAAGGAATTAAAAATATATATTTAGATTTATTTTTAATCAATTTTTCAAAAAATTTGTTTTAATTAGCAAGACTTTCAATTTCTTTTAATTATAATGTAATATAATTAAAAAGAAAATAAGAGTGTAAATATATAAAAAAAGACACTATAAAAATAATAACTAAATAAAATTATTTTCTTAAAGAGGGTGATACTTATAAAGAAACCTAAGGGTATTCCATTTGGTAATAAATGTAACAAGTGTGCATAATCTTTATTTATAACTTTAATTTTTCTAACTTCAATACTCAATGAAGTATATTAAATTTTACTGGAAAAAGTACAATGATTTTGATTTCTGTGAAATATAATTAATTGTTTTTTATCATCTTCTTACGTATAATTAATATATTTTTTTATTGGAGAGAAAACTTGAATTAAACTGAATTTAGTATATTAAATCATTTTCGAAAGGGGAAGTGAGTAGTTATGGTGTTGAAGCATTAATTAAATAAATAGAAATAAGAGATGTATGTATTAAATTGAGTTAGGTGTCAATTGCATCACTAATCACCAAATGCTGCAAACACTGATAAAAATACTGATGTGTTCAGAAAAGCAGAGGAAAGAGAATAAAAAGTTAACAACGTTTGTGCATATTTAACAGAAGGGACGACGTTGATGCAAAATTTACCAAGTAAGAACCAATTTGACACACTTTTAAAAGGATGGACCTAATTGAGAAAATTCATCAAAACTAGGGACACTAGTGCAGTAAGAGGAAATGACACCGGTTACTTTTGCTTATAGGCACCGGTTCTACAACCGAGGCATATCCAGACGAGGTAAAAAATGGTAGGTTTTATGCCTCGATTATGGACCGAGTAAAAAAGAACAGGATTATGCCTCGGTTTTTAGGTAACCGAGGCAATAACGTATTTTTTTTTTAATTTTTTCAACCTTTAGGATGCTGATTCACTGTGGAATGATCTTGCTGATGTTCCCAAAGCTGGTAAACATCCATCCTTAGCCATCCTTATCTCCTTGACATTTCTTGTTGACCACTGTTGCCTTCAAGCTTTCCTTCCTAATCACCACTTTCCTCACTTCTTGCTCCTCCTTTGGCTTGGCATCATCTGTTCACGGTCAGCCAACCAATAAGCCTGTTTCAGGAGTGGAGGGTCAAAACTCAAGCTTCATTTGGGGGTTCACAGCAAGAACAACAACATATCAGAAATTCCTACATACACCACAAAGCAATACACAATACACATAGAAGCTTCATCGCACCTTCATTGCACAACATCAACAAAAGACATCATCAACAAAAGCGAAGCTTTGGAGGCCGTCGGGACTAAAGGTCGTTTCGCGGAGAGGACTCTGAACTCCTTCAAAAAAAAGTCGTTTCACGTGCCCCAGATCCTAACGGTACCAGAGGCATCGGCGGAGGCGACCCACTGCCCGTTGGGGAGAAACGCGCGATGGGGGGAGGCTACCCACTTGCCGTGTCGCGAGGTTGAACAACGACCAATTGGGATTTTCTGATTTAGGGCTTCGCAAAATTTGGGCTTCGCGATCTGGAGCGGTGGATGAAACCCTATTTCAAGCAGAGGCAGCAGTGTCGGAGGCAGTAGTGACGGAAGCAGCAGTGACGGAGGTGAGCACTGACAGCACAAGGGTGGCGCGGCGAGCCGTGGAAGTGGTGGAGGAACCCGCGACGCAGAGGAAGAATGGAGAGTAGGAGGAAGGAGAAGCTTTTTGACGCAAATAGGTTAAGTGCAGAGTGGTAGCGGCAGTAAAAGCTTTTGCTTTGGCACCGGTTAAAAGGCCAGCCCGAGGTATAAAGTGTTGGACAACATCAACGATTTCGGTTCCTGATGAACTGATGCCTTACGTCTGGCGTAGCAGGTAAAGTTGTAGGCACGTAGCAGGTGTAGCAGTGATATAGGCCTCGGGTCTTAGATTAACCGGTGCAATATCGTTATTCTGCCTCGGGTCTTAGATTAACCGATGTATATAACGTTATACGCTTCAGTTCTCACATAACCGAAGCCTATACAACGAGTTAAAAATCACATTTTTACTAGTGGGACAAAATAAGCTATTAAGCCATATAACTAATATGGAAGACAAAATTTACTATCTTACATGCACCATAATTGAAGGATTGAAATATTCAACATCATCTCTCCTCGAATGACCTTTAGTGCATCATTTAATGTGATATATACTAACACATGGCATTGGAGGCCAAATACTCTCAAATCCCAGTATAATTTTACTGGTCCTTTGGACAACCTAAGTAATTTTGTCATAAGCTTTGTTAGAGGATCATCCTCTGCTTCAGTCATGGTCTAGTACTTCTCCATGCCAAGTCCAAATGGTATAAGTTCTCATTATACCGAACATGAATAGATGGTCACACATATTGCCTAGGTCTTGGAGTATTTGGTTAAGACAATGAACACGAGGACAAAAATATGTCCCGTTCACAAACTTTGCATTTTGTTCAACATATTGCAAGAACTCCGAAACACTCTTTTCATATTCTTCACTGATGCAACGTTCATTCATCCAACTTCGATTCATACTATGTTCGTAACATGCTTCATTAGTCTCAATTTTTTAACTCTCACAAGGTTAGGCCCTACCCATTCAGAAAACTAATTTTTCATAATTTGGTAAGACACATGTAAAGAAGTCTAACATGATAAATTTGATAAGATTTCGACATCATTTCGCATTGTCCTCCGAAATACACGAAATGAGAGTGGTCATTGATGACCACAATCAAATATGCATCCGAAGAACAACACAAATAATTTGAACCGAAATTTTATCAATCTTATCCATAAACTCCAACGTACATGTTACAGCAAATTATGAAAAATAATTTTCCCAAACTGTCTAATCGGACAATTCAAAATTTAATACAAACGATTAAAAAATTAATCGTTTGTGTTAAATTTCAAACGAGAACTAAATTTCACTTAATGATTTCATACTTATAATACATTCAAAATTAACTCAACAATATATTACGAAAATTCAATCTAAAAAGTTAACTTAACATGTCAATCATAATAACACAACAAACTTTATCAAATAATGCAAAATCACATATAAAATAATCATATCTCCTAAAACTAAAATTCATATATGTTATAATTAACAACCCAATCACATGCATACCCAAAACCCAATAACATGCATACACAAAACAACCAAAAAACTAACCTTCTTAACAGGTTAAAAATGCAATAGAGGAAAATGGAGGAGTGGGAAAGTGCTCTATAGGCTGCACCACCATTCAAAACGCGCAAAATATGGCCCTAAAATCGTCGCCCAAGAACACGCCAAGAACTGCACCAAAACGCAACGAAAATGTATTTTAATCGATTCAAATGGAAGATAATTCATCAAAGAGTAATGTTATCCGAGTAAAGATGATTTTAAATAGTGCAAATGGGAGAAAATTAAACCTGAAATGCAATGCAGAGGAGAGAAAATCGAGGAAGACGATGAACAGTGCGAGTAACTACTATTGCGTTTGCGGGTGGTAATAATAGAAGTTTAGACGTCGGCTTGGGGGGAGGGGGAGGGGGGGCGACGTCTAAACAACATTAAACGTCGACCCCCTTCCCAGTCGTCATTTAAAAAACTTAATTTTGGCGTTCGAGGTGGGGGGCTGACGTCTAAACCCTATTTAGACGTCGAGGCTGACAATCATACGTCTAAATAGGCTTCATTTGGCTTTTGGGTTACTTTCTGCAGGCCAACTGGCGTCCAGGGGTAGGGGGTCGACGTCTAAATAGGCTTTAGACGTCCGAGGGTAGGGGACCGACGTCTAAATAGGCTTTAGACATCGAGGTCTAGGGATCAGACGTCTAACTGAACGAATAAAGTGACTTTTGGGTTTCTATGGCATACCATTGGCGTCCAATGAGGGGGGCCGACGTGTGTACGTATTTAGACGTCGGCCCCAATCCCCCGAACGTCTAAATGTAATAAAAAATTGTTTTTCTTTATTTTCTTGCATATTTTTGGCGTCCAATTAGGGAGACAGATGTGTATACGTATTTAGACGTTGGGACCCCTCCATAGCCGACATCTAAATGGTTTTTTTATTTACAAAAAGACCATCGATCATTTTTAACGTTAGATTTTCGGTAATTAGACATTAACACGTGATGTTAAAGGTCATTTCTACCATAGTGATTACACTTTCATGAAAATTTAAAGGTGAAATTTTTTGTGCTGTTATAACCGACATAAAAATATTTTGATGCACTAATAAATATACTATTACCTTTAATAAGGGTTAAATATAGCATGAGGTCAATTTTATCATTGTCTAATTAAATTTAGTTTTATCTTGATAATATACGATTACCTTTAATAAAAATTCTTTCTTACGTATATTATCCACGTACAATTCTAATTTTAATTAGAATATAGCATGCTGCATCTATTTTTTTTGTTTTAATTATATTATTATTCTAATCTGTTTATTTTAGTTGCGATGTCAGAAGGAAACATAATAAAGGAGGATTAATGTCTTTTTTTATTTTTGTCATAATAATTAGAAGAAGAAAAAAAGAAATAACACTTTGAAAATATGCAAACACTTTATTATGTCTTTTTTTTTTCTAAAAAAATTGTTCATAGTTATCAATTCACAACTCTTTTACTGAACCAATAATTATTCTTCAAAGATGCTTTCATTCGAACTAAGCCATCTTCATACTATTTTCGGTATTTTTGAACGCACACGTTTGTTTCAGTATTGGGCTATACTGTCAGCGATGAGATCAGAAAATAATGCTTGGGTTTTGATTTGTAATACGACCATTCCTTCATCCTTCATTCACACCTAAGAGATTGAATTCATATAAAAAATTAAATACTTAGCTCTTAAATTTAAACATAATATTAATTTAAACATAAAATTATAATTATGTAAAAATATTTTCATGTGATATTTTAAATTAATTTTTGAATGATTTATTCCATTTAACATGTTTCAGTTTCAATATTATTATAAAAAAGTTTAACATATAATGATATTAAATTAAAAGAACTTTATTTTTTTTTTATATTTAGAAATAAAATATATTAAAATATAGAATTTCAATTTCAAATTTAAGTTTATAAACTAAAAATATATTTAATTAAATTTTATTTTATTTTTATATTTTTCACAAAAACTTGTCATAAAGATCGTACAATTGTTGCTCACTTATAACTCAGTTCACTCGGGTTAAACTCATGGTGAGCCAAGGTGATTCACCAACCCACCTAATATAATTTAATTATTTATTATTTTGTGTTTTTATATTAGTAGTTAACATTTTTTTATTGTATTGTAAATGGAATAAAGAAAAGATGTTTTAAGAGATCAAAATATTATAAATTTATATATTCAAAATTCTAATCTTATTGTATTGTGGTGGGTCAGGCCGAGTTAGAATTTTTTCGACTCGCTATTAAATAAGTAGGGTTGGGTTGACACACTAAGAAGCCAACCCGTGGCGAACCGGATCGGGTGACCAAATTTTACAACACTACCTACTATTAGTGAAATTTACTTCAAAATTTTGTTGTACTTCTAACACATGGATTTGAACGATATTTTATAAACACTCTCTCTTCTTAATTCAACGACAATAAGTTAATATTAATTACACTAATAACTTTAAAATATATTTAGAAATATGACATCCCTTAAGACTAATGATATAAATATTATTCTTTTTAATTTATAAATGCATTTTTTTTCATTGAAAGTGATGTTATATATATTTTTATATTGTTGACGAATGATCCATTGTTAATGGCTGAAAATCTTTCTATTCTTCAAACTATCAATAAGTAGTATTAAAATTGATGGTTTGTGTTGATTATTGACTCAGAATAATATAAATAAAGTGATGGAACTCAGTTAAAAATATTTTCATTCAAAAAATATATCAATATAAAGAGAATCTCATTTAAATAAGAGATGGTAGGTATTTATATATAAACTACGGTATAATAATGTATAACAATGAATAAGTTGATTAATATATAATTAAAAGAATACAAATTTATTAACTTAGAATGTTAAAATTTTAAGTTAAAAGCCACCTAAAAAGGCACAATTAATTGAACCCTTCTTTTAAGGGTATCTTCCACTTTTCAAAGAATTCAAGCGTTGACAGAAGTTATAAAACATTTACATTTATTTTTTCATCACATAACTTATTACATGTTCTTTTTGTAATCTATTTTTCTGCTCCAAACTTATTTAACACTCTATGCTGGGATGTGAGAAAATCATTTGTCTAATTTTCATGCTCATTTGTCTAATTTTCATGCATTGGCTCATGAACTAGACATGCTAGATAAGTTAACACTAATTGTTGTAAAGAGAAAATTGGATAATGTTGTAAATAAAAAACCCCTTTTGCTTTTAAGTCCTTAGACTGAATATGTTCTTTCATTTTCATACATATATTGATGAATTAAACCTTGTACACAAAGACAAAAAATGAACTACAAGACAAGAAAAAAGATTGCAACTTTGTTTACATTATTCAAAGGAAAGTTAAAGCATCTAATTGAATATTCTTGGTCCAAATTTTTAATATTCATTAACTAGTTAGAAATATTAATCAAGAAGCTCCTACAGTTTTTGTTAGGATATATCTTTACGAATTGAATTCTACTTTTAACTTCCGTACTCTATATTCTTGTTCTTTACCTCACTTTTGAGTTTTTATGTTCCTTTTGCTGCTTTAAATACGCAAAACAAGAAGTGATTAATCTTTTCCAATTTATAGAATTTCACAGATTATATACTATAGTAATTGTCTAAGTTATTATGTATATTTACCATTTCACTAAATCTATCTGTTGTTTTACATTGAAGTTCCTAAGTTCTTCATGCTTTGTTTTTGGTTATATACAAGAAAATTCCATGCTTGTGCTTGCTAGAATTAATAGCTAACTAGTTATTTGGGTATTAATTATTTCGTTTAGTCTTTTTAAATTTTTTAGCACGGGTAGTAATTAATCCTTTTAGAAAATATTAGATAGAGATAAAAAGCAAACGGTTTACATATTACAAGGAAATAAGTATCTTACATACTAAAACAAAAAATAGAAAAAAAATTCAAAATAAAATAAAGCATTGTTATATTACATAAATAAACCATATATCGCTAAAACTTTACTAAAATTGTGTGTGTGTGTGTGTGTGTGTGTGTGTGTGTGTGTGTGTGTGTGTGTGTGTGTGTGTGTGTGTGTGTGTGTGTGTGTGTGTGTGTGTGTGTGTGTGTGTGTGTGTGTGTGTGTGTGTGTGTGTGTGTGTGTGTGTGTCTGTGTGTGTCTGTGTGTGTGTGTGTGTGTGTGTGTGTGTCTGTGTGTGTGTCTGTGTGTGTGTGTCTGTGTCTGTGTCTGTGTCTGTGTGTGGGTGTGTGGGTGTGTGTGTGTGGGGTGGGGGGGTGGGGGTGTGTGGGTGTGTGGGTGTGTGGGGGTGTGTGTGTGTGTGTGTGTGTGTGTGTGTGTGTGTGTGTGTGTGTGTGTGTGTGTGTGTGTGTGTGTGTGTGTGTGTCTGTATGTGTGTCTGTGTGGGTGTGTGGGTGTGTGTGTGTGGGGTGGGGGGGTGGGGGTGTGTGGGTGTGTGGGTGTGTGGGTGGGTGTGTGTGTGTGTGTGTGTGTGTGTGTGTGTGTGTGTGTGTTATTCACCTCTCTCATTCCTCTTCAACCCTTTCTCTTTCATCTCTCTCACTCCAACATTTTCTCTGTTATTGTAGCCCAATTGAAAAAAAAATCAGAAACACTTGCCGTTAAACAATTGCCTTTGTAAAGAGTTGAGTCATTGACATATTCACCTTCAGGCAAGGTTCATTCAAGATCTCTTCAATTTCACCATCTTCAGTAACCTCTCTAATTTCATCATCTGCATATGTTGAATCATCATCTCCAAAAGAACCCTCCTGACCAATTACCAATTCCTTCGAATGTCATTATAGTTGTGAAAGTTAGATAAAATTATATACGATAAAAATTATAAAATAAAAACTCATTATAAAATCATTTTTTGTAAGAAATTTTTTAACAACGAATGCTTCTGATTTTTTCTAGGCCAATTACCTTTGATGTCATTATGCTTGTGAAAATTAGACAAAATTAGATAAGACAAAAATTATAAAATGAAAACTCATTATAAAATCATTTTTTGTAAGAAATTGTTTCACAACGAGTATTTCTGATTTTTTCCAAATCAATTACCAATTCCTTTATGCTTGTGAATTAGATAAGACAAAAATTATAAAATGAAAACTTATTATAAAATCATTTTTTTGTAACTGCCAGTGTTTCTGATTTTTTTTAGTTGGGGCTACTATAGGATGACAGAGAAGAAAATGTTATGTTGGAGTGAGAGATGGAGTGAGAGATGAGAGAGAAAGGGTTGAGAGGAATGAGGAAGGTGAGGGTTTGGGGTTTCTTTTTTTTTTTAGTTTTGAGAATGAAAATTATTAAAATACTCTTAACCTTAAAACTTAGAATCCATGATATATAAAGGTATTTTTGTCTACTAAAACCCGGTACACATCGCTAAAATATACCAAGACGTAGGCGCGTAAGCAAAACTCTATATATAATTTATAGACCTTTCTTTTCAATATAAAATATCCAAACACAGAGTAGCATAACTTAAGAATTGGAGTGATGATATGTGAGGATGTAGGACCATTGTAAAGTATAAAGTTTGCGGAGAATAACATAAGATGAGAATGAAATTTTTCTTGAAATGCTTATGAGATGTTAGTCGCTTTCGTGAGTGTCCACATTAGCTTCTAAAGTTGCAATCCCATTCATAAACGGACAAGAACAAAAGACAACTCATTTAATGCACATAAGACATGAATCAATTACTAACTTTTATATTTATTTTTAAAAAAAATATTTAATTAATTACCATGTTTGAGTTCTTGAAGTTTCTACTTTTAAGATTTTAGTTTTCAGATCGTTTTAGTTTCCAGATTTTAACTGTTTGAATTTTTCTCAGAAAAATCAAAGTTATGTAGATAAATTTTAACTAAAATAAACTACATGATTCTAATATTTCAGTAACTCAATCAATTCAATTGAAATATTGAAGGCAAAATATACTTTTTTAATATTTAATCAGTTGACCTGTTTCTTTTCTTTTACGCACAATTGATATCATTTTAAGAATCTATAGATGCATTTATTATTAAAAATGTAATTTAATCCAAAATTTAGATAAAATAATAATAATTTTTGAAAATACTATATCTTTTGAGTCCGAATTCTTTATCAGTTTTTTTTTAAATATATTAAAGGATTGAAAAAGAAAAATATTTTAAATATTTTTTACTTTGACTATTAAACCAGATTATTAGTATTAGAACACATGCCAACAAAACAAATAAAATAAAATTTAAAGGATAATAGTTTTCATTTTAAAAAAAATGTAATTAAAATGATTGGTTTTACGTTAGATTATGTTATTTGTTTTTATTTTTGTAGGAAAATCTTAAATTAGGTTTTTTTTTATACATTTCAGTTTAGTTCAAATTTTAGAAAATTTGATATAATTAAGTTTTTTCTTTGACCTATAATCACATTAAAAAGATGTGACTTTTTTATTTTTATTTTTGATTTTTTTTAAAAAATAAATAAAAATTTATCAGATATCAAGATATCGTATTATGATATCATGTAATGTATAAGGTGATAATAACAATGTCATGAGTCATTGTCTTAGTCTCAATTTAATTTTTATTTTTATTTTCTCTCAATTTAATATTTTTTAAAAATAATAATTTAGTCATTTTTCAAATTAAAATCAAATTTGATTTTTCAATAAATATTACAGAAATATTTTTATTAAAATTATTTTTTTATTAAAAATTTTAGCAAATCTTAATTTATATTTTACATTAAATTTTATTTAAACTGGTTTTCAAATTTGTTAATAGAAAGTAATATTAATAAAAATATTCAAAATTAATTTCAACTAAGAAATGTGCTAAACTTGTATGTCAATTGCATTTTAGAAAATAAAATAAATTTGTGAACTTTTCAATTCTTTTAAATAATTGCATATTTTTAAAATTCAATCATAAAATTTTAAAATAGTTTTAAATTTTTTTATAAAAATTAAAATAAATAAATTTAAAATTTGAAAACAATTTTAAATAAAAGTCAGAATATAAATAGAAATAGAAATAAATTTAATCTTGTTAAAATTATATTTAATAAAATTACCAATTTTAATAAATATATTCATATAACATTTATTTTGATACATTTTTTTTCTAAACTTTAAAAATTAAAGCATAGTCTTTTTAATCTAATTGTGTTGAACTTTTTTAATGTGTTAAAACACGATTGGTGTTTAAACAGTTTATACCATTTAACATATTTTCGTTCTAATTTAAGTTTAGAATGCATTTTAAGATATTAAAAAATTAATATAGTTTGATTAAAATCACTATATTAATTCATTTTTCAATTTTAGAAATAAAAAAATGTATTAAAATTTGAAACATAAATAAAAGACTAAAGACATATTTAAATTTTTTAATTAAATTGGGAATCTTTAGCTCTATGCTCCACAACATCTCTATAACTTTGAATGCTTTAGTGAATATGAATTAATCATCTTCTGTATTAGACTTAAAACTTTTCATCCTTATCAAAGTATGAATGAGCAGAAATAATTAAATTGAAAATGACACTTAATTAAAATTTGGGATAGGCCTGAGCCTTGTTTTCCATCTGTGCACGACTTAGGGCAACTTGAAGAGAATTCATTGGATGTAATCACAGTGAGTTTGTTAGAAAGTTTGACTGAAAATTATGTGCTCCAAACTGGTCAAGGGCATGCACCACCATTCCAATATGAAATATTCATGGAATTTGGTTGAAATTTTCACTCATTCCCACTAATGTACTTTTCCACCTAATCCAAACAAAGAATCTATCCAACTTATCCATTCTCAAACTATCTTTTGGTAGCTAAAATCCAATATTCTCTCGTAATGAGTTTTTAATAACTACACTAACACATTTTTATTTTTATCTTCATTAAACTAATTTTTGTACTTTATTTTATGTCAATAGGTGTAATATTTAAAAAAACTTATGAGTCTGTGTGATGTGAAAGAGTTTGAATATAATATTTTAAAATAAAAGGAGGTGCGTAGAATTTGAGAAAACCTCGATTTATTTGGAAAAAAATCTCATAGTAAAATTATAATATACATTTAAAAAGTCTTTTAAAAGTTTTTATCTTTTGGATTTTTATTTTGTTTTCTTCTCCCTTCACCTTTCACCATTGAGGAAGCGAATCCTAATAAAATGTAAAATGGAGCCTCAAACATTAGGAACTAGCAAAACATGGAGAATTGGGTTGTTGTAGGCCTTTGGCTATGCCTTCTTCATCAATGTGAGCCACAATTCCAATGTATTGGAAAATTTTGTCCAACAAAGATCGCCATAAAAGAATCATGAGTTAGGGTTTGGAATCTTCGTATGATTTAGGAAAGGTGTTGTTATGCTATGTAAAATGGTTATTTTGTTCATGGTAATTGTAGATGGTGGAAAGGAGAGAGAGAAAAGGAGGTGGTTGAAGGTGGTAAGTGTAGATGGTGAAGAAGAAAAAAGGAAAGAAAAAAATGAAAAAAAAAATCAAAACTTACATACAATCACATTATAAATATGTTTCTATTTGACCTAATAGACATACTAAAACTACCGTCAAACAAAGTCTATTAAGTTTTCTCTTTATGAAACAAACTAAATCTATGTTTACTGAACAATGTCCACATATCATAACTAATCTCGGTAATTTGATATTATGGTTATTATTTAATATGTTATTATATATTTGAGATAAACATTATTTCAATGGAAACATAGGTCCATGGTTCTTATAAATTTAACTAATGTATTCCTTAAGGAATACTCACTTAATAATCACTAATATTCACTACTATATTCATAAAGACTCAAACGCTCTTACTAACTTTAGTGTCATAGAGTCTTTTGCAGGTGAATCTTCATTTTTTAAATAACAAAAGATTCAATTTCGATCGTCAAGAACATTTAAGTCATCACTAAAATCTTTTCATTTGTCTATAGATACATACTCAAGATCTGGTGGATCTTGTTAAGAAAATCTCACAATACACACACTCAAATATTTTTCCTAAAATTGAGTTTTATTATTCATTGATAATTGAAGGTTTTAAATAGCCGTGACACTTACAATATTATGGGAATAAAAATAAAATCTGAAAATAAAATATCAACTATCTTAAAAATAAAATTTACTTAATCTATCATAATATAATATTGTACCTAGATAAACCGAAAATCATAACTACGTATCCCTATTTTATCTCTATCAAATAAATTAAATATTACTAGAGCCAAAAACTAATAAAATATTATTTAAACAAAATTATTAATAAAACCTAAAGTTTAAGTTTATCCCAACAAACTCTCCCATAAACTTAAATTCTTTCTTCCTTCATTCGGCTTTCCATGTGCATCATCCCACACCGGGTTTGCTTCTTTCAATCAGATTTGAGTTGGAGTTATCCAAGCTCTTACTAGTCATACCTTGCTTCAAGCACCTTCTCTTCAATATTTCCAACTCTAGTTCATACAACCGGTTCTTCTTCGCTTTTGCTTGGGTTGCTAGACGACCATGCTTATCCTTTAAATACAGTACCTGGTCCTTCATAAAAATTGAATTTCCTTTTTCAATTATCCGACCCATGCTTAAAATATTGCTCTTCAGCTCGGGAACATAGTAAACATCCCTAATCTCTCCAACTCGTCCATTGTTCTGCATATGCCGAATTGTTCCATGCCCTTTCACGGCTACCTTAGAGTCATCTCCAAAAGACACAAAGTTGGCCTCTACCTTGATGAGTTTATAAAAAAAGTTCTCATTCCCACACATATGATTGCTTGCCTCAGTATCTAGATACCATACCGAGTTGGTAGAAATCTCATCAATCTTTGATTTCAAGCATGGTCCAACATTCGCCTTCTTTAGCTCCTCAAGCTCAACCCTTTGTTTATTCACAATCTCATTAGCTTCATCTAGAAGCCTCCCTATCCGTTGAATCTCTTCATCTTTTTGTTTTGAGTTCCTTTTCCACGTTTGTCGCACCTTTTATTAAGATCAATTCATCCATTATTGAGACCAAATTTTCCATGTCCACTACATTCGAGCTCTTTACCAACAACAGTTCTTCTGCATCTTCAGTAAGGAGATTAGTCTCCCCATTTGTCTCGGTCTTGCAATGCTTTGCAATATGGCCAGCCTTGCCACAGTTGTAGCACTTGATTGATCTACACTCATTTGCATAGTGACCATAATTGCCACACTTAAAACACTCAACTCCTAACATATCTCCTCGGCCTTTCCCTTGTCCTCGGTCACGCCAATTCTGTTGATCGGTTTGCTCTTCATTATCTTTCTCAAAATTACCTCGGCCATGTCCACCTCGTCCTCGACCTCCTCGTCCTCTACCGCCAGGACCTTGGCTCTGAGAATCTGAGATTTATTCGAGTCAAACTGTACTTGTAGTGCTTGATCGTCGGGTTCAACATGATCATCCCAACTCCTTCTCCTTTGTTCGTGGGCTTCTAATGACCCAGCAAGTTCATCCACTATGAGAACTGACAAGTCTTTCAATTCCTCAATGACACACACGATACTTTCGAAATCTTTTGTAAGGGATCTCAAAAAATTTCCCACAACCCGGCTTGATGGCATTTGTTCTCCATTCCTTCCGAGTTGGTTGGCCACCTTCTCCACCCGATTTATGTACTCGGTTATATGCTCTTTGGACTCCATCTTCAACTGTTCAAACTCTCCTCTAAGAGCTTGTATTCGGACTTGTCTAACGCGTTTATCACCTTTATACGCAGCCTCCAATATCTCCCACGCTTCCTTTACTGATTTGGCATTCGCTATTTTTTCGAATCACGACTCATCTACTGCATTGTAGATAAAATACAATGTTAACCCATCTCTTGCATGAGTTTTCTTCAACGTTGTCATCTGTGTCACCGTTTGATGTTCATTACTCAGAGCATAAAGCTCTGATACCACTGTTTGGTCTATCGAGGAGGAGTTTCCCCTGTGGGTTACACAAACACCAATAACATCTGAGCCAACTATATAAGGGATCAACACCACTCTTTACCCAAAATCTTAAGGCAATGGGTTAATGGGTCTTTCACCTTTATAAGGTGCTCTACTTTCTTATTTCTATCCAATGTGGGACTTAAACTCACACTTGGATTCCCAACATCTCCCTCTCAAGGGTGAGTCCCTTCCACATAGGTACACTCCCCCTCCAACGGAAGCATTCCCAACCAACCACAACCACGAGTAGTCCTTTCTAACGAAACTCATTATACTCGTCTGAGTCGGTCACCAAGACGAATCATTGGCTCTGATACCATTGTTAAGAAAATTCACAATACACATACTCAAATATTTTCCTAAAATTGAGTCTTATTATTCATTGATAATTGAAGGCTTTAAATAGTCGTGACACTTACAATATTATGAGAATAAAAATAAAATCTGAAAATAAAATATCAACTATCTTAAAAATAAAATCTGCTTAAACTATCATAAAATAATATTGTACCTAGATAAACCGAAAATCATAACTACGTATCCCTATTTTATCTCTATCAAATAAAATTAAATATTACTAGACCCAAAAACTAATAAAATAATATTTAAACAAAATTATAATAAAACCTAAAATTTAAGTTTATCCCAATATATCTCCTCCTTTTAAACAGTAAGAGATTCAATTTTGACTAACTAAAACTTTTAAGTCACCGTTAAGATATTGTTACTGGTTCACAAATTTATGCTCAATATTTATAAAATAAAGTATTAACACCAATTTAACCAAAAAAATCACATAAAATTATTTTAAATAAAATAAGAATTGAATCAAAAATAAAAACATTTAAAGAATCACAATGCATAAATCTTAAAAATATTAAGATCAAAATACTTATTAAACATGCTTTTCAATTTATCCTATGTTTCATGATGTGATAAAATTCTTAAACACTAATGATTTTGTTATAATATTTTGGATGCAAGTACATTATTACAAAGTAAATCTCTAAATATCAAGAAAATCCAACTATTTTAAGGTTGAGTTTTCTTGTAAATTTCTTAATATGTATTCAATTTGTAAGTATAAAATAAAGGGTTAAATATGTTTTTAGTCCATAAACTATCGAGCGATTTTGGTTTTTGTCTCTCTTCGAAAGGTTTTGTTCATTTTAGTCCTCTTAGTTTTGAAACTCTTATGTTTAGTCCTTAAAATTGAACGGTGTTAAGTTTTCTTTGTTGTGTCAAACGGTGAGCCCACTTGTGATGCCACCTTCCTGTGTCACGTTACTTTTCTTTTTCTAAAATGAAATTAAGTATTTGTCACGTTTTTTCCAAACCCTTCATTCTTCTCCCCCAATCACTCAAAACTTCCGCTCATCACACCCACCACTGTTCCCTCCCCTAAGTCTCCATTTTCATCCATTTTTTAAGCATACGCCACCATAATAATCAAACGTACAAACTGAAATCTCTAGTAAAACCAATCGTAGGTTCAATCCAATCAACCACATGGAAACAATATGGCTAAATTACACTTCCAATATTATAATGTTCCTTCTAAGAGACATAAATGGTTGAAAATTCTACATAATTTAAAATTCCTCATTCAAATAAGGAAAATAAAATTCACCCACTGCAGGTTGCTATAGTAAAACTTGTTCATGAAACTTCTGGTGTTGCGTCTGTCAAACCGACCCGCACATACTTGGCCGACAATAATTACTCACATGAAAATAAAGAAAACCTCACCACCTCCCCTTTAATCAAGAAAAAGAAAGATAGAAAGAAAAGGAACTTGCCACAAAAATCTGAAAAGAAAACACTATAGAGAAAAGTATTTCCAAATGTCATAGGTTTATGTAGTAGTTCATTGTGAATCCCTCCAAATGGAGATGCACATTCTATACTCGGATTACCCCTCGGAACTCGTGTTGCTAGCGATTTGGGAAGAAGATGATGTTGTTGGTGTGATT
Organism: Vigna reflexopilosa; assembly: GCA_027742785.1. Classification (NCBI taxonomy): domain Eukaryota; kingdom Viridiplantae; phylum Streptophyta; class Magnoliopsida; order Fabales; family Fabaceae; genus Vigna; species Vigna reflexopilosa. The sequence goes on along the minus strand of CM050923.1, from coordinate 13,635,908 downwards.
TGCCCCTTTGGTTGTGGAAGGTGGTTGAACGACGTCGCTTGCGACGCGAAGAAGGAGCTCTGGGTGGTCTCTGCAACGGCTGCGGCGACATTGACGGTGAAGGACGATGAAGGATGGCTCGCGCTTTGAACTCGCGGCGACTTATGGGTTGTTTGTGCGATCTGATGATGGAGGTTGTAGAGGCTCGCGACGACGACGAATGATTGCTAATGGAGGTGGTCCGATGTGAGCTTGAAGGATTCGTGGTGTTGATGACAGCTTTTCGACAATGACGGCCTTGCGGCGACGCGACATGGCTGACGGCAGAGGAGGATTAGGGTTTCTGTTTGGAGAAGGTAAGCGTTTCTGAGTTGGTGACATTTTAAAAAAAATAAAAAAAAGCAACGTAGCCCACACATACAAGGGAATGTGGCATCATACGTGGGCTTGTTGTTTGCCACATCAAAGAAAACTTAACGTTGTTCAGTTTCAAGGACTAAACATAAGAGTTTCAAAACTAAGATGACTAAAATGAACAAACATTTCGAAAAAGGACGAAAACCAAAATCGCTTGACAGTTTAGGGACTAAAAACACCCTAAAATAAATGATCAAATCTAATAAAAAAAGTTAAGGTAAAAACAAGATATGATTGTATTAAAAAATTTCTTATGGAGTTTGATACGTATTAACAATGGAACTAATAAAAAAAATTAAATTGTCTGACGTAACTCTTACATAAGGTAAGTGAGTAATACTTACGTAGTATACATATATTTAATTGGATTTAAAATTTTGAAAAATTTTAATTGGTTGTAAGAAAAAAAGTTTGATAATTCTTTGAGAATATGCCATTGCTGTGATGAATAATGCATTGTACCTAACCTCAAACTATTCAAGTATAACTTTATTCGTTGTTCTGCACGAGGCACGAATTTTCTTTGGATACTATATAAATAAGTAAAAGTTGGGAAATAATAGTACACGACTATATGTTATTAAAATCCAATTTATATTTTTCAGAATAAAGTATGCAATATCAAATAATAACAATATTATTAAAATATATTGATTTCTTTAAATATAACTTTTCTAAAGTATGAACATTTTTATCTATTAAATTTATAAATGTTACTGTTAACGTATATGACGAATCTTAATTAATAATTCTATATTTATAAAAGAATTAATATATATTTAAAGGATTATTTTTCAGTTTTTTCTAAAAAAATTTAACTCATTAATAATTGAATCAAAAGTAAAAATTTTAACTGTTCTTTTTAACATGACTAATTATATTCTTTACAAGAAATTTATCTTGCAAAAATCTTTAGTATTTTATAAGTACTTTTCAATGTAATTCTAAATTCATTTATGAAGTTTTAGAACTTAAGATTATCATATTCAGTATGATTCTTACCTTAGTTGAATGATTTTTTATATTAATGAACAAGATTCATTAAACCAACTAAAATCGTAGATCCATTCCTATCATCTATCAAGAATTAGGAAATTTATTTGAATCTAAACTTAAACTTGTTACCACTGCATTTAAGTCGATGAAGTAAGATGATCAATAAAATTATCAAAATAATGAAAGCAAATCAAATAACCAACACGTAAAACAATAACATAATATATACTAAATCAAGTACAATACAAAAAGTTTAGAGAAATTACATGCAATCCTAACTACGCAGAAGTTAACTGCTCACAATGATTTCCAATACAAGAGCATGAAGTAGCTTTTATGCTCTCATAGTTCTCTCTAAAGATACTACAATGTGTGCCTAAGAACTCTACTAAGTCACTCACTCTCTTTGAAATAGTGTACAAAACTGACATGTAAACAATAGAGACATGCTCTTGTTTTATAGACTTTAAGTGTGTTGCTTCAGCTTCCATGATGTTAATCATCCATGAGGTTTTCTCCCTAGGTGGATTTTCTCCATGCTTAGGCTTCTAACTTGGTGTTTCAGTAATGGAGTTTTCCTTCCCAAGTAGGTTTTCTTTTCAGGCTCAACTATCAATTCTAGGCCTGAGGCTTCCTTGTAGTGAAGGTTTCTTCATATGTGGCTCAATGCCAATTTCACTACTCATCTGCAGGCCTTGTATTTGAATCTTTCACAAACCATCTTAAAAGGCACAACGTCATCTTTAGGACCCAGTGTCATCTTTCTAATTTAATTCAATTTACTTGCAAAACCAGCACATACATATCAATTTCCACTTTCTATAACTTCTCCACTGCTTATTTAGTGATTTTGTTTTATCAAAAAAACGTATTCCGTGATTAAAGACAAAATGAGTTTAATTACTATGATTTTCATCAAATTTATACTATGAGTAGAGACCCTATCCTTAGAACTGTACGAATCCACTTTGTTGCATCAGACCTATTCCATGGGAATGATCATCGATTTCTTAACATCTGGGCACTCTCCTTGGGATTGGCCAAACCTTTTTTCTTTTGGATTGTGACCCTTTACTTGGTAATGGTCACTGAATCCTTTCTTATATAGGTCTTCTGCTTAGGAATAGGAAAAAAAAATTTGGATCAAAGATCCTCTACATGGTAATGGTTGTTAAATCTCCATATTTTAGATAAAAACTCTCTACTTGAAAATGGTTAAATATGTAAATTTCAAAGATATTTTTTTAAAAAGAATACAAAACTAAAAAGAAAGAAAATTTCAAAATCTCTCAAATTCATGTCATCAGGACCTTCTCCATGTAAATGATCACTAATTTCTATTTAGAAGGTCTTCTCCTTATAGAAGGTCAAATTCATCCTCTCTTTTTTATCATGACTCACTCATGGAATTGGTTATTGTATCTATTTAGGTTTAGTGATTTTCTTATTCATTTTTCTCTATTTATGTTTGAAAACTGAACGAAATTAATATTTTTATCTCTATTTATCTTTTAATCTGAAAATAGAAAAATATTAAAATCTCATTATCTAAGAAAATCTAAATAAAAGAGACATTTGATAAAATTCAATCCCAAATGCACACTTATATACATCATAATGTATCAAAACTCTTCCCTCGTCTTTTAAACACCTAATATCCTTAATACATGTGATTTAAATGATTAGTGAAGAAAGAAATTTATCTAACAAAATAAATATCAATTCTTATTATGTAATAATTCAAATATCATTTGAAATTTATGACCACAAATCATAATTTTCACCACTCTCAACAAACATTCTCATGCAATATAATTAATTTAAACAAAATTATAAATCAATTAATATACAAATTATTATTCATTTTTCTTCTTGGAAAGTTAATCTTGTATTTTTTACACATAGATTTGGTTTGATCCCATAGGAGGATACTTTAAATCCATAAACCCATTCCAATTTTTTATTGTATTTAATATTGGTGATGTGTTTGACAGATGCTCACTTGGGCTATATTTATTCTCTATAGTTTATTGTTTTATTTCTTCTAGTGTCTCCACTTTTCAAGTTAAACTTTTATAGACCCTAAATAAGATCCAATAAATACGCTTTTCCACGAGGTCATGAATAAAAAATCAATGCTACCACCATCACCTTTTGTTCATCTCTAAAAGACTACAAATAATAGACGAACAAAAATGAATTGAATTCGTCTTCCAAATCTGTAAATCAGATATTTAATAAATAATTACAGATGAAAAATAATGAAGCTATCTTCTAGTTATTCTTGAAATGAAGCTCCTTATCTACTCTTAATTTGACCCGATAAGCAATTTCTGATCATCATGAATGGAGGCAACTTCACCTCAAGGAACTTGTGACAACTCATCTCGCAAGATTTCGGGTGAGTAAATAATTATTATACTCGTGTCATTATGTAGATGATACAGCTTCTATGGCGCTGCCTAAGGGCCATGCAGCCTCAACAAGAGCATCGTGGTATTTAACTTTCTTCACTAACGTCATCTGTTGCCATGGATCTAGGCCTGCCAAAACAAGAATCCAGTCAGTGCAGGAAGAGAATAATATTCTCAAGATTTTGCAGAAAGATTGACCTAAGAAAAAGAAAAAGACTTAGCAGAAAGCATCATTATCATCAATAATTGTTCCAACACGATTACGAAACCTACCGAATCCATCAACAAGCAATGTATATTGGTATAAGAGATCCATGCATAAATATGGACGGTTCCCTTCCTCAACAAGTGGATAAAAGGATTTGACATCTTCAATCTTTGTTCGACAAGCTTGCTTAGATGCAGCCTCGAAATCCACGGGACGAACCTTCACAACGGGTGAGTTTGGGTCGGCAAAACCAGCCTATGAAAAATAATATGATTAGCATGGAAAAGTTGCATTAAATGAATGGACTCATATCAATATTTGGTCCAAGGGTGAATAAAATAAGCAATACCTCAGCTGCCCGGTCAAAGAAAAATGAGGCAACAAAAAGATTTTTCTGTCCATCACCGCCACCACCATTCCATATCCCACCAAAAGTGCACTTCATATGTGTGCATTTTGACTCGTTAACCTGGAGAGCCTTAAGAGCTATGCTTTTGCATTCATTCAAGCTTGCACCAGAAGGATAGGATGAAGCCTTAAACGACTTTCCTCCATATTTGTAAGTTCCTGAGGATGTTTTAAAAGAAAACTTCTTATTGGCATAAAAATAGAACCAAGCATGCAGAAAGCCAAAGTAATATTCACCGTTAAAGCCATCTAAGATGCAAGGGTTTCCAAAATCATCTGAAACCTTTAAAATCTTCGCACGAGCTGCTAGTAAACCATAGCCCAAGTAACTGAAAGCAAAATGCTAAAACCTATTGACCATGAAGATGGAATTGTATTACAGAATATCTATCTATCTGAAAATCAGGGTAAAGACTACAGAGGTGGGCACTCGCAGATCCCATAAAAACATAACATCTCAAAATGGCATGTCAAGAGCAAGAAGAAAAACCTGTGAACATAGAGGTAATATTTCCTTCCCCTAAGGAACATCTCCTTGACATATTGGTCCTCTCCAACTGATACAGTTGGAGCCCCGGTAGCATCTGTCTCTGAGATGGCATATGCCATCTGAACAGATCCACCTCCAAGATCAACTACCCCAACTGTCTCTGAATAATCTCTTCCTAGGTTTCCCAGTAGATAGTTGATAGTCACCTATATAAAACAGAAGGCCAGGTAAAACTAACTAAATACCGTAGAGGAGAGTGAACACAACATCTTAACTTAATTTCCGTTCTGCTTACTCTTGATCTTAAAAATTTAGTCACTGTGGAACCATGCAAATGTTTTCTAGCAGTGTATAATTTTAGCTGCCAGGAAATGCTATCTAAGCAGATATCATATACAAAGAACTTGAAATAACAGGTTAGAACTCGAGCCTTCCAGGATACCAAAATTAGCATTCGACAAGTATTTTATATTGTATTTCCTACACGTCTTATACATCTAAGCATTCCTCCCATAACTCTTCAAATAAAGAAAAAAGCTATCAATAAAAAATTGTGTTACACAGTTGGCAGCCAATGTTGAATTTTGTCAAATCTTTACGATAGAGACAGATTATGTGATTATGTGATTATGTATATGTTAGGTCATTATACATGAATAACGTATGGTATATAGTGTCCATTGCAAGGCCACTTCATTGGCATCTCGGTGTAGTTTAAACTAAGCATGGATCTGCACATCTATGTGAACATGCATTGGCAAAGAAGCTAGTTTAAGAGCTTAGAAATTAAAATTAGCACTAACAGGAAAACTAGTGGAAATAGATGGCGGCATAAAATTAACTTTTAGTGCTTAAAAGAATATGTTGGAGAAAAGGCTAGGGAATTGGATACTATGTTTTATCCTTTGGTACCAAAGCAAAGTAAGATCCAGAAATGATATAAAAGTGCATGTATAAAAGAAAAGAATCCACTGAGAAAAGTATGAATGCTTATCCACCAGAGTCATATGTATCTTGTGTAAAGTGCAAGTATATCTCATGACTCAGACTTCAGTAAATGGACTCAATTATTAGTATATAACAAACCAACAATAGCAAAATAGAAAAAGAAGGAAAAAGGAAGAAAAAGAAATTTAGCATTTCTTGTAAACTTGTCACAATTATTGTACCATATCATCACTTCATTACTGATATAATAGTCAGAGTACATTTAGCCCACTGCTTATACAGTTCACACCCAAAATCATTTCTACACTATAATAACCCCTAAATCAAGTATGCTAAATAAGGGACAATATGTTTGAACAAGATTCTCCGTAAGTTTTCCTGGAGGGAAAAAAAATGAAATACATTTTTCTATAGTTGACACTTTCTTCCACAATAATAGTATTATAATTACTCAAACTATTAGTATTGAATCTATGTCTAGCTGCCACATCGCTAATGACCAAATCAGTGATTAAATCCAACTCCCCATAAATTAAAGGGCAATGTCATTACAACAACGGAGCATTATCAAACTAGATTGAAATTTAAATTCTTAAAAACCATGGAGTTACATTGTCAGGAGTTCAGCATTTATGCTGATTTAGAAATTTCCCCCACCTTTCATGGTACAGACTACAGACTTCTCTTTTATATATCTGTCACTGACTATAGATGGTTTCTATAGTGACTTGTTACTACATATTTTCAGAGATTGAAGTGCTCTTTAGATAAAATGTGTTGTAACTATCCATTCGAACTAAAGCATGTAACTTACATAAGTTAGAAATATCGAGTTCATATGCATACCCATTGAAAAGCACCTTCTTGTGTTCCATCCAGCACTCTTACCGAATCAGACTCAGATTTTAGAGTGCTTCTTTGCTTAAGCAAATCCCGAACCTTACATTCACAAATAGTGGAAGCAACACAAGTTTAAAGGGTTGAGTATGGCTACTACATGCGAATAACATTAAACATGAGCAAGATGCAGCAAGTAATGTTTACCGCTTGCAAAATCCTGTCAGAAGCATCCCCTTCCAAAGCCCTCAACCCTGCAGTTGCCTGTATTATCATTTAAAAGTTTTCAGATACTCCAAACGAATATGAATATAAGATAAAAAAATATGACAACACACACCCCAACTCTGACAGGTGTCTTCGGCCGAAACTCCTGAGGAACAACACTCTCAGCTTTATCCAATAGTGTAATCAAAGATTCAGCTGCCTGTTGTGGATTCTGTGCATAAGCACTCAAACCAGGTTTAATCTGCAAAATCATAAAAATGTTACCACCACACCAAGGGTCTAGCTTTTAAAATACGTTGTGACTGTGTTTTTATCACAACACCAAGGTTTTTAGAGTATCTACAACCACAATTGTGGCCTCATTCGTTTGAAATTTAAGAATTTAAGAATATATTTCTTTTAGAATTTAAAATCTTGATTCAATTTTGAAAAATTCAAGGACATTGTTGAAATAGACACATTCAAATTTTAGCATAATTAAATACTGATGACAATAAAATATGGAGAAATTTCAAACATACATTCCACATATTTCAATAATACCTCTCATCACTACTCATGGGCCAAATAGATAAAAATCAAACACATTTCCAAAAGCATGCTTGGTTAACAAGTTAAAAAGACATCATGTCATGATCTGTTTGTTTGAGAGGCAAGCCTATTGGTCAAGTCATAATGGCATTGAATATCACTTCTGTTAGGTTACTTTATGCCAATAACCTAATCAAGACTCTCTTCTCACCACAACTCTCGAATAAAGAATGGAAAAGTATGTATATATGTATTAATGATGAATGAGTGAATCAGAATACAAGAATCACCCCAAGGAAGCCTAACCTTCCTCCTCTGGAAAATATCCAGTCTGAACAAATTCTCCGATCCCCCTCTCCCCCTACTTAGTTTATTATTTATACCTTCTCTCTCTTCTAACAACTATAACATATTACTCTCCTTACACGTGTCTCACACGTGTCTAACTCATTCTCTTTTATTCCTAACATTACTCCCCCCCTCAAAATCAACCTTGTCCTCAAGGTTGAAGTTAGGGAACTGTTATTTGCCGTAATGCTCCTCTTCCCTTCCCAGGTGATGCCCTCCAATTCAAGTCTGGAGGCTTGGGTGGTGGCAAATCCTCCTTCAATATCTTCCATTCTTCCTGGATTCTATCAACTTCCAACATTCTGCTCCTCGAATCCTCCACCGATGTCTTCCATTCTTCCTGCTCAATCTCCATGCTCAACTGCCACCAATCTACTTTCATTTTTCCCAGGGATGCCAAACAGGTAGCTCCTAAATTCACATCCAAACCTCCCGACTCAAAGAGATAAAGTTTGTCTCTGATTTCTAATCCCTTCATCTCAACAATATATTCATTTCCAGTGCTCAATATGTCCATTTTGCTAACAGACTCACGTAGTCCACTCATCATCGCCCCCCAAACAGTATCCCAATCAGTCACCACATATGTAACATGATCTGGAACTGAATCCTGCCCAAAAAAATTTCGGAGAACCTTAATTGCATGTTTGAGATGACCCGAAGAGCTCCAGCTTTGACCATCTATGGCTACTTTACCAACTTCTAATGCAATAAGGGCAGGAACCCCAACTGCGTTCCTAACATTACAAAACATAAAGTAGTGACCTCTAGTGTTTCTCCTCGCATTTGTTGCTTCCAAGTAGTCCCCAGCATAATCCCAAACTTCACTAGGAAATTCCAGAACCACTGTATTTAGAGTTCCATAACTAAAACGCTTCCCCGAAAAACATTTCCATTGTGGCAAAGGTGGGTACCACTGTATAGTTCCAGCCTTCAAACTGCCCAGTAAAACAGTAACAAGAACAGTATCACCAAAGAAATCGTTGTTATTTGCTGTAGAAACTTTGATTTTATAATTTTGACCAGGCTCCTTGATATCATTTGACACATTTGTTACAATGTGGTTCAAGGGAATTGTGATTCTTTCTCCCAGATACTCAACAACGAAACTGTGACCCCTTATAATCATACCATGATCTCCTCCAAAACTCCTATACACTTCATCGTGATTCCAATCGAAAAGAGAAACATTATTAAGTGAAGCAGCACAATCATGCTCCAAGTGAGTGTAGTGCCAATCCCTAACCCTCCTCTCCTGAGAGCTCAAAATATCCTCATCAAGCTTTCTTTCCACCGAACTGTCCCTTTCGGAATTAAATGGTCTATTTGCCGAATTGTTTTGTTTGGTTTCTTTGTCATTGCGAAGGCAATCACTGTTCATCATTGTCGACCCAAGATCGAACGGATCACCAATCAACGAATAAGTATCTGATCTTCGCTCAATAGCCCCCACAGCCTCAACACCATTTATAATGCCAGCTCCAAGATCGACAGAAACAGAAAATGAGTGATCTGGTTTTCCCGATGCTTGTGGCACCGAATTTCCCAACTCCTGGAAGTCCTTGTTGACGCTTCCCTCCTGTCGCTCCGCTGCCAGCTCCTCACAAACGGTGTCTCGATTCAGTTCGCCGAACCTCCGCGTCAGCGCTTCCGTGAATATCTTCCAATTTGGATGTCGGGTTTTCTTCCGCCAGAAACGAATCCAATAGTAGCTCGCGCCTCTCTCCATACAGGTATATACCAACTTCATCTTCTTCCTCTCCGTCAAGTTCTGTAGATCGAAAAATTTCGCTGCCTTCGCGATCCAGCCCATGGGGTCCACTCCTTCGAATGTTGGGAGTTCAATGCGCTTCATCCCGCTACGTTGCACGTCTCCTCTGTCCTCTTCCGCTTCGTCCTCCGACTTCTCTGGTGGTCGCCGTTTGCGTTCAGCGTTGACGGAATCGCGACTCCCTTCGGAGCTCCGACGCTGGTTCCTTCTTCTCCCACGGTCGCGATTAATGTTTCGTCTTCCACGGTCACGATTTGCTTTTCGAGCCATTCCCCTCCACTCCGCTTGAATATCCTCCAACGTCGCCTCCATGGAATCAAATCTTCCTTCCCACTTTTCCTCCAGTGCATTCAACATGTTCTCCATCGCGCAACTCCTCCGATTTGGATCCGGCAGGTCGGACCAATTTGTTAGGTTACTTTATGCCAATAACCTAATCAAGACTCTCTTCTCACCACAACTCTCGAATAAAGAATGGAAAAGTATGTATATATGTATTAATGATGAATGAGTGAATCAGAATACAAGAATCACCCCAAGGAAGCCTAACCTTCCTCCTCTGGAAAATATCCAGTCTGAACAAATTCTCCGATCCCCCTCTCCCCCTACTTAGTTTATTATTTATACCTTCTCTCTCTTCTAACAACTATAACATATTACTCTCCTTACACGTGTCTCACACGTGTCTAACTCATTCTCTTTTATTCCTAACAACTTCAAAATATTTTGAGCCTTTTACCAAAAAGTGTTGTACGTTTTGAACAATCTAAGAGTGGTAGTGAACGGTAGTGGAAGGTGGCTTATATTTTGCTGAACAAGATTGAGACTATTAGATCCGCTCTGATGCCAACTTGAGATAAATAAAGCAGACAATATATTTTAGAAAACTTAATTCACCTCTCTTATGTTCTCATATTTATATTGATAGAATTCTGACAAATTGAGTAAGGGGAAGAGCAAAGATAGATATAGAGATAGGTACAACTTATATGTACATCACTTACTTTCCAGTAAAACTAATTAATGCATATATTTAATACCTATTCTAACATAAATGTATCATTTTTAGTCCTCTCAGTGGTTCAAATAGCAACTTATAAAAGGATTAAAAGTGATTTAAGATAATGCTGTGAGAATTACAAGTGGGGCGTGTCAAAAGTATAGAGAAAGCAAAATCAGATTTTAGAGAGACTAATACTGAATTTTTTAGTATTTTAGAGAAACCAAGATCACATTTTATCTATGGGCTTAATTGCTCGGGTGATTCCCACTTTCAGGATAGTGTTTACTTGGTCCCTGCTCTTAAAAAAGTGTCAATTTCGTCCTGAAATGCGTTAATATACATCAATCAAGTCCATTCCATTAATTTTTCAGAAACGACATTAATTGTATGGTGATGTGGCAAAACAGTGTGATGATGTGGCAAAACACATTTGCAATGAGTAAAAATGTGTAAATGTATTGTGCAATGGTGTTCTTCACGTGTCATTTTAATGGAGAAGTTTGAAGCTTGCCCTAACTGAAGTTTAAACCCCAAGTGAAGTTTGAAGTTTGTCCTAGTAACAGATCGTGTTATAGTGCCTTTCAATTGGGAGCATATCCCTAGAAGAGCGAAGGATTATGATGGATTTGAACCTCAACCTCCTATACAGACTTCAATTTCCCTAGCCCCAACTCTTCCCCTTGGAAATTCCAAAAACCAGGCCAAACAACCATTGGAAAGGACACTAATACTGCAAATAATATTCTTTTAGTGAGAAAATAGACTATGACAGATAATGCAAAGATGGGAAAATAGAAAAGGTGGAAGAGAACGATGACAATCAAGCTCAAGAGCTGCATCACCAGCCAAGCGGGATCTAAGGAAAAAATGGACCAGTGAATCAAGCATGTATACTTACATTAGTGAAATGAAGCAGTTAGGTAGGCTTTTTCCCTTTCGTCATTCAAGAACTGCTACTGCTATTGGCATATCTCATTTTCCAAGAAAATCTCAACCTCTCTTTCCTAAAGTGAAGTCGTTTGGTGATACCAAACATGCTCAATAATCTCTCTAGAAAATTGAAATTTCCTAGTAGAGGATCTGCGAATACTATAAAATCACTTCTCTTCTTCGTTGTTGGAATCTCCAATTCGTAAGATTAATTTTTTCTGAACCCTAATCCCAAATTTCCACATTAGAAAAGCCTTATGGGTTATACACGTCAGAAAACAAATATCACGACACCACAAAATTCCCACCACAGCAAGCCCAATAAGTTAATGTTAGCTATTTAAACGACATGAACAAAAATGGACTTGATTGATACACGTTAACGCATTTGAGGATGAAATTGACACTTTTTTTAAGAGTTGGGACCAAGTAGACACACTATCCTGAAAGTAAGGACCACCCAAGCAATTAAACCTTATCTATAATTTATTTTATGTGTCTATTTGAACAAGTTTATCATGTCAGAAATACAAAATAAAAGTAATTAAGTAAGTTTTTCCATAAGTTAAAATTACCAAGTTAAAAATAAGGATTTAGAGAAACTTTATGAAAGAATTTCTACAAATTAACTTATGCATAAACTAATTTTAGTTTAGAAAGAAATTTATTAAATGTGTTCTTCATTTTCTCTCCTAAAAGTATTTATGGAGAAATTTGTCTAAACAAATCTAAATCAATTCAATGTTTGTATACTTGGACTAAAATAAGTTTTTTTTTAATATAAAGTGAAACTTGTTGAGAATATAGATCCAAGCAAAAACATGAAGTGATTTGATTTGATGCTCTAAACCATTTGATGATTAAAGTGATGAGGTGTTGACCTTGGAATTGAAATTGTTATTGAGTTGTATTTTTGTGGGTTTAGAGTTGTAATCAAGTTTACAATCCGTGATCTCACTTAAAATTGATTAAATTGGTTAAATTGGTTAAATTGGTTTATAGAAGTGTTAAGAGCCTTTAATAAAAGACTTATTTTAATTTATTGAAAAGAGTTTTAGTCAACTAAAATGTTCTTGAACTTACTAGGTTGGCAAGTTAGAACACCTTGGTCAACTAAACTCTCAAGTTAATCAACTAAAATGACTTTAGCAATTTAATAAGTTGACTATGTTTTAGTCTATTAAATGAAACTTTTAATGAATTAAAATCACTAAGTGATTTTGAATTAAATCTCGTTTTAGCCCGAAAAAAGTCATGCAACTTGATCTTGCTTTGTTTTAGCTTACTAAAAGAGGTTTAGTTGGTTAGAACTGTCAGATCTACAAAGTTATAATTCCAACTCTTCTTACATACGAAATAACTCAAATTCTAATCAATTAGAATACTTGAAATTTTGAAAATACCGAGTAAGAGTTTTGCATTTTGGAAAACACTTTGTTGGATCTACTCATCAAGAATCATAGAATCATGATCATCGATTAATCACCTTACTTTGAAGATCACTATTCTTTTTTTTTTCTTGGTTTGAGTTGAAATTTTTCCAGGTGATCTTGTTTCATATTTTTTTCCATTTTTTGTGTTGTATTGTTCTTAATTAGGGTGGTCAAGAGAATATGATTGTGATAGTTTCACAAGTGGTGTTGTAGATGTTGTACAATTCAAGATATTATGTTGTATATTTTCCTGTTTTCTTCAGAAGTTCTTCTAAACCTTGAAAATTTAGTAGATTGGCTTATTTGAGTGATTTAGCAATAGGATATAGATATCTTGAAAGGGGTGAACCATTATAATTTCTCGTGTTTTTCTCTTAGTCTTATCTCATATAACTCTTAACTGCATTGATTTGCTATTATATGCTTTCGAATTTTAAAGAATATTGAATGTAGCATTACCAATGGTTTAAAATGAGGTTTTATCAACAACTGACTGATTCAAAGACGGATATTTATTCATTTGCAAAACGTTTTTGAGATTTGTAAAAAGTTTAATTTCTTCCCCTAGAACTCAACCCAATGCTAACAAAACCTTTCAGATAAGATTCTAAAAATCATGAGTTAAAAATTATTGACTTCCTTCTTCTCTCCTCTTCTATCCCTCCAAATCTACCACAAATGTAAAAAAGCTTTTACATTTAACTTCCCTAAAAATTGAAAATTAAAGGGGATAAGTGAATTTTAGCTTATATAACAAGTTTTAATATTCTTTTTAATATTTATCTGTGCAACTTACTGACCAGTTTATGTCATATTTCCTTCTTTATTAACCTCACGCATAAATTCAAGAGATTATTACATTGAATAAATCATCAATTTCATCCACAAAAGTACTATTATCTCTCATATGTAGTGCCAAAATAAATAAATTATATAAGTAAACCTTAAAGCATAAAAAATCGTATTAACTAGTCCTTGAAGTATTATAAAACTTGGTCTACTTATAAAATATATTAATGTAGGGATAAATGTATAGAGGTTCATTACTAATTATATAATTTCTTTTTCATTAATAACTACTTGCGAGATTTATTAATTAAATTATTGACTCAGTCTTACTAGATTAGAAATAAACTATTTCGAAGGAAAACGTAGATCCACGATTTTCACTCACCTGAACGAAAAGCTCGAGGTCATTCCCGATGGGAACGAGATCCAAGTTCTGGTCGAAACGGAAGACGTGGACACGGCTGCCGGAGCTACCGGCATCGAAGATGACGGCGAAGGCAGTTTTCCGATCGGGGGCAGCCTTGCGGTGCGTTAGGGCGTAGTCTTCGATGGACTCGTTGGAGGAGGCGGAAGGCATGGCGTAGAGCACGAGGGCGACGAGGAGGAGCGGAACCGCTACCATGAGAAACGCTCCCCGGAGGTTGTAGATCTTGTCTGCAAGCGACTCCGGCGGCGGCTGCCGCCCGGAACGCTTGATCATTTTGGTTGTTTCGAGCTCCAGCTCGGCGGCGAGAAGTTCGGCTGAGAACGAGGAGTTGAGGCGGATCTGAGAGGCGGTGGCGGAGGGCGAGGGCGGCTTCAACAGCACGTGGTGCGACTCCAACGCTGAGTGAGAAACGAATTTGAAGGATGAGAGACTATGGAACCGACAGCGTTTGGGGAATGGGAATGCGGGGGTGTGTCGGTGTGAGTGGGGTGAAGAGGGAAATGATTAATGGTATGGGAACGACAGATGGGAAGTGAAGAGATGAAAGAAAGTGACTGTGTGCTCGATTTTAGAGAGAGTGGCGGAGAGTGTGTAAGTGCGCGTGTTTTGTCTGGGAGCGGTGTTTACGCGAGAATGTGTTTTCGTTGTAACGGTATTTTGTGTGCGAAAGGGAAATGGAAGTATACAAATGCATCCGAGTCCAACTCTCACCAATGGAATCATGTAAAAAGCTTAACCTTTTGTTTAAAGATGAGATTAACAATTATAACAAAAAAATTATTTCCAATTAAATTCCCTTTATTTTTAAATAGTTTTTCTATTAGATATTAAAATATATTGGGTTTCAATAGATATTTAAATTCTAGTTTAAATAAAACCTAATTATACGTGTGAGTTGAGTTAGTTTGATTTTCAGGATAACTTGTTTTAAATTTACTCTAGCATGAATCGATTCGATATTTGATTTGAGTTGGCGATTTGACCTTTAATTGTGGTCAACTTAACTCTACCTTTGGTCAGGGTTCGAAAACTCTCCATTCGGTCGGCTAGATTCAGGTCGACCTTCAGTCAAGGCCAGCTCGGTTCGATCATCAGCTTGACCGACTCAGCTCTATCTTTGGCCTAACCAACTTAACTCTACCTTCGGCCTGGGCAACTCCAACTTTACCTTCTATGGGGACAAGGACACCTCGTCTCGACCTTCAATGGGGACGAGACCGACTTGTCTTGACCTTTAGTGGGCCCGCTTGCTCAACCTTCGGCTAAGGTCGACTTAGTCAACTTTTTGTAGGAGTCGGCTTAGCTCGACCTTCAACTCTGACTCAGCTCGCCTTTTCCTTAGCCAACTCGACTTAACTTTGTCTAAGCAAACTCGACTCGACCTTAATTTATGCCAAATCGGCTTGAGCTTGTTTATGTTGAATTTGACTTGACCTTCGACTTATGTCAAATCGACACAGACTAACATGACTTAACTTTTAGCTTGATTGAGTCAAGTGGACTTTCTGGTTAACCAACAATCGAAGCCTAATCAACTTTCGGCTTTGACCGAAGGTCGAGTCAAGTCAATACAGACTCATAGTTGAGAGTAGTCGGCTTTTAAGTACTTAAAAAATACCAAAAGGAGGGTTGAATAGTGTTAATGGAAAAATTCTTTTTGCAACCCTTCCGATATAGCACATTGTAAAGCTTTATGATTTTCTTTTAAATACTTAGACGTTATACCTAGTAAAAGATTATATCAAGAAGTGTTTTTGTCGTGTTATTCAGAATGTACACTGCAGAGTTTATAAGAACTTCCGATGTTTAATAGTAATCTTTTAGCTTGGATGGTTCTTGCGTTTAGAAATAAAAACTCAACTACAGGTTTTGTAAGAGAAGCGTTTAGGCAAAAGAGGAAGTAATTGCAAATATATTTTTATACTAGTTCACTCCAATTGAGTTACGTCCAGTCTCCTCCGTAAAGGATTTCACCATAATCTTCACAAGATTACACTGAGTATTCGCACCACTCTTGGTTTCCACAATCAGCGAGTAACCTCCTGTTACCATAAACATGGATGAGTATTCTCACCACTTCTCGTTTCCACAATCAGCGAGTATCCTCCTGTTTCCCTAGACTTGGATGAGTACTTTTCACCACTCCTAGTCTCCACATTTACCGAATAACCACCTGTTACCCTAGACTTGGAGGAGTATTCGCACACTCCTGGTACTAAGCAACATTGTCTAGATTTCCTTTTAACTCAACCGAGTTGAACAAGTGTTTAATTCTCTTCAGAATTGCAATCAAAGATTTCTTACAAGTCGTTCAGACTATTACTCTCGTAGAGAGGATGTAATTACAATATAATGCAGTCTAAAACACTTGTAGGTGTTTCTCTCTTTTCTCTTTCTCTCTTTCTTACAACCAGTAAGCAATATGGTAATGAAGCTCGAGAGTATTTATCTTCTCTTTCTTCTTCTTCTCTTTTTTTGTATAGATGTATTCTTTTTCTTAAGCTCTCTCTTTTCTTTTCTTTTGAGTGCTTCTCAAGATGAATATTTTGTTGTATGCTAGTAAGACGCTTTAGAAAACCAAATTTGAATATGGAAATAAAACGAAATTAGGAAACCCAATAGCTGAACGAAATCATCAAACTAGAATGGAAACAGAAAATAAAACATAAATGAAATGTCAACAGCATAGAGAATAGCAAAAGAGAAAAAATGCAAATGAGCAAGAATAATAAAACAGAAACAAATTTCAAATGGAATTCAATTCAAAACGAGATTCAATACATAAAAAGGAAGAAGATAAACGAAAGTAAAACCTAAAGGAAGCTCTTCTTCACATCCCAGGCTCAAAAACGAATTTAGAATAGGAAAATGAGAGAGTTCTAAGGGTGGTTGCTGCATGAGCACTTAACCCTAGAGGCCAAGGCTAAGTCAGTTCCTCTTTTGGGCCTCTTCTAATTTACTAAAATGGGGCTCAATCTTCAAAAGTCTGCCCAAAATTACAAAAAAGGAAATAAAAACGAAATTATAAACTAAATAAACATAAAACGCTGAGGTGGAAAATGGTTGTTGACGTGACAGCCCTCTTGGAGTCCCAAAATATAATCCTAAAATTGCTTTGAAAATAATAACGAAAATAATTGAGCTCAGATAATTCAAATTAATTAAAATAAGAATTATTGGTCAAATTAAGTCCAAATAACAAAACTGAGAAAATATTGGAAAGTTAAGCACAATTCACTAATTAAATTTGGTGCGCAGAGCTAAGTGAATATGAAAATATAATGATTCATCAGCAGCCGACCAAGATAAGTAATTTTTTTCATTTAACTTTTTAGACGTGATGGAAGGACTTCCAGAAAAAGAGATAGCATTGCCAAAAGCCATTTTGAATCAAGGGATAAAGAATCTGAAGGAGAAACTACAAACCCTAGGTGACTATCGAAAGGGTTTCGTTAACGAAACACGGTTCGAAAGGGGCAAAACAAAGAGAGGAGAGGTTGGTGACCTCTATGGAGGTGGCACGATGGCGTTCCAGCAAGCAAACAGTGGTGCGTGCACGCTTCTTCGCGGCATACAAAGATTTTGCACATGGCAACACGTGGAGTAGAACGGAGCTCCGACACCGGTGGGGTTGGTTGTCGCGTAGAGAGGCGAAGCAGATCTGGTGGTCACCAAACGAAATTGTGACGGTGGCCGGCAACGGATAGTGGTGGACGATGTGGGAATGGTAAGGAACAAAGGTTGATGGTGACAAACTTTAGTGGATAGCTCCTCACAGTGGAAAAACAGTGCCAAACGGCGCCGAACAACGACAAATAGTGCTAGACAATTGCGGGCAACAACTAGGGATTAGAGACTAGACAGAAACTAGAGCGAGATCGACCCGCTCTGATCCCAACTTGAGATTGAAACTATAAAATAATACTCGAGGGCTTAAAAGATCCCTCTCACTCTTGTTTTATATATAAGAAAGTTTTGATACAAAAGTACATGATAAATAGGGTAAGCCTAGCTGCAGACCTAGGTACTACTATATATATACTAGACACAATATAATGATGATAAATAGGGTAAATATTCTAACAGTACAAGAACCAATTAAGAATCCAATATTGAAGGCTAAATTAGGGCATATATATGCATTCATCAAACACCATAATGTTTAATTTTACATTTATTAGAGGTATGAACCATTTTCATGCAATAGAAACAAGTAACAACATTTCGATTCCTATAAGTAGTTCCTTCTTCTACCCAAACTCTACTGGTTCTTTTATTTTTATTTTTATATTGAGGAACATACTTATTTTCAACAAATTTTTTCTTTTCTAAAGCATTTTTACTACATTCAACATGTGTTGTTTTGTCTAATAGTTTCTTTTTATTTATACAGGAAATACATTCATCATTACTAGCATATTTACCCTTTTCATAATATAAAATTTTATTTTCCAAATTTTTATTTTCTTCAAGAATATTTTCAAATTTTGAATTTAATTCTTTAAAATCCTTTTTCAATTTCTTATGAGCAATATCTATTTTTTTAGACTCAATCAATAATTTCTTATAAGTATCAAGCAATTCATTATCCCTATAATCAAAATTTTCGGAATCGCTAGAGGAACTTACTTGGCTTTTAGATAGATTGCCGTCTGCCATTAAACAAATGTTTTCTTGCTCATCAAAATCGCTTGAGCTTAATGTTGATTCATTATCATCATCCCAAGCAAAGTAGGTTTTCTTTTTCTTGAAGTTTTTCTTTGTATTTCTTTATTCACCCTTCTTTTGATTTGGGCAGTCAGCTTTCACTCGTCATTTTCTCTCTGCAACCATAACAATGGTAATTAGGGGAAGATTCTTGATTTTCCTTCATCCCGCTTTTGAATCTTCTTTTACTTTTAGACTTCATGAACTTGTTAGCTTTTTTATGATAAGACTCATGTTTTCTTCATCTTTATCCGAGTCCTCATCTTTTTTTACATTCTTTCATTTCTCCACCTCGAATTTAAAAGCTAGAGTCATTTTCTTACTTTTTTCCTCATCTTCATTCAATTTTCCAAGATCAAGTTGGTGTTCTCTTAACTTACCAAATAATGCATTCATAGACATAAAGTTGAGATTTTGTGACTAACTTATCACAGTCACCTTGGGTTGCCAAGTCCTGTCGATTTAAGAATTTTTATATTTAACTCATCATTATCAAGGGACTTTCCTAACCCAATGAGATGATTCACAATGTGAGTGAAGCATTTTTGGATGTCAATGATTGTCTCTCCTTGCTTCATTCGGAACATCTCATATTCTTGGAAGGTATTCCTCATTGCTCTTCTTACATAATATATTCCTTCGTTAGTGACCCTTAGCATCTCTCACATCTCTTGAGCATTCTTGTAGATAGAGATCCTGTAAAACTCATCAACAGTTAGGGTAGATGGTATAATATTATGAGTCATTACATCATGTTGAGTTCTTCTTTTGTCGTCAGCATTCCATTGGTCACCGGGTTTTAGTTCCTGTAAATTGTTAATAAATGCAGTAGGAACAAAAGGACCATTTGTGACAGTTTTCCAAATTTCACTATTAACAAATTCCATAAAAATTTGCATTTTGACTTTCCAAAAAGCATAATTTTCACCAGTAAACAAAGGAGGTTTGTTAATAGAGGCACCCATAGCAAAAGTTTGATGTTGTCCCGCCATTTGAATTACTATCAAAGCAAGTTCTGATACTAATATTGAGAGCGGTGCAGCGAAATGTTTAGCGTGAACAAATAAGCCAAAAGAGGTATGAATTGGTTTCCTCTCGCAAATATGTGCCTTTTATAATTTTCTCTTAAATAAAACTTACTTAGCAAATAAATAAAACAATTTTAAAGAGTATGTGAAAAGAGAAAATTTAATAAATGATTTTATACTGGTTCAAATCACAAGGATCTTATGTCTAATTGCTAATCCCAAACAAAGATTAATCATCCACTATCATAAAACCAATAAATTATTATAATCAGAGAGAAAGATAAGTTTAAGGGTGTAAAAACACCTCTCTTGTTACCATAAGAGATGAAACTCACTTCTCTTAAAGCTCACAAGGGATGAACACCTCCTCCGAATGCTTCATGAGGATGAACACTTCCTTTAAATCTTCACAAAGGGTGACAAACTTAACTTAGCAACAATAGTAGCACTCAATCACACTCCTAGTGAAATTTCTCCCTCTTGTCATCACCAAATTCTTAAAGCCAAAGCACAAAAGTTACACAAACCCTAGATCACACTTTTCTCAGTTTAAGAAAACATATGTGTGTTACAATGAGAGTCTAAAGCATCTTTATAAAGACCTCACTAAAGGACACCTCCAAAAATCTGTTGTAATCTTTTTCTCGCGTGATAATTGATTATCCACTTATGGTAATCGATTATGCATTTAATGAATGCACAACAACAAAAAATATGCTCAATATCTCCTACGACTAGTTGTGATAATTGATTATGGTACGTCATAATCGATTATGGATAAATTGATTATCATACTCTAGTAATCAATTATTCCAAAGCGGAAATGAGTTTTAGTAAACTTTAAAAATCTTTGTGATAATCGATTATCTTAAGTAGCTAATCAATTATTGTAGAGCTTTTTGACTCCAAAATGAATTTTAAAGCATAACTTACATGGAATAAAACAATATATAAAGCCCTATACATAAAACTACTCATTACAAAAGTTTTAATACATAAAACAAGTCTTCATGAAGGTCTTCTTGCAAAATGAGCACTTGTGTCTTGATTTGCGCATCATCAAAACTTCTATGCTTCACGATTATGGTAACAACCAAGACATGAGAGAGTTCAACTACTTAAAATAATGTGATTCAATTTAAGCAGCATATAGACATAAGATTTATAATGAAAGCATCTCTCTCTTGCCTCACAAACTCATTCCTACTTGACTACTACATATTTGATCATTCACTCAATGCCTAAAATGAGGATGTGAGGTCTATATTTATAAATTGTCTAGGGCAATGCTTAGCTCCTACTTTAGTGCTTCAGCCATAAAGATTTCATTCCTGATCTTTCCAAACCACGCCTTCTTAGGGCTTAAGTCGCACATTTAAGGCTCAAGCTATTAAAGTTACATTATAGATCCTTCCAAATGTGGGTGTTTGAGGTTTCCTCACGGGGTTTGCTCATTGTGGCTCAACCTCAATCCTACCACACTAGTCATAGTTGGCCCAAAATTGAATCATTTTAATCCAATTTCTCTATTTTCCACTTTAACTCTCTTTTGATGCTTAAAGCTATAAAACAAACTAAATAAGGATAATTTAAGTAGCATCTAAACTAAATGAAAACAAGATAACTGTTCAAATTGTATTAAAATTCACTTAATTTGGGCACTTGTCACTTATACTTAATGTTTATCATTACCTTAAAAAATCCTTTAATAGTCCCACATACTAAAATGAACCAACATCATAGGATTAAACTCTAAATTTGTTTCAGTGAATTCATACTACATAATCACTCTGTATAAGAATCAGATAAACAGAACAATTAGTTTACAATCACAATCTACACAATAAAGTCTATCGAAAAAAAAAACTTACCCAAAAGTCGTGTCTTAGAGTCCTCGGCATAGGGAACACAAAGGAGTTATTTACTACTCAAATATCGTGGAAGTCTACTTAGAATTGTCACATTAGCCTTCTCATTGACATTCCACAAATTATCTCCTATAGATTTGAACTTTGCCTTTGCCATAAGGGAAACGAGGAGTATAGTCAAGATGGAACAATACTCATCTTTTGGAATCTTTAGAAGAACCCTTTAGTTTGAAAAGCCTCGTCTTAAAGTTTTTGAATGATAAACATGGAACCGCACTAAGTAACATTGAAGGATACCAAACTGACTTTAGCCCCATACTTAAGTTGATATAAATACATTTTTTTAGTCGTAAGGGTTATCTTTAAATGATGACATCGAATTTGGAAAGTCTTCAGAAAGGCCAAACTATTTGCATGAAGTTGGATCAACACAATGTTTAAAGCACACAACAACTCATACTCAAAATCAAAGAGAGGAAAGGTAATATCCAAATCTTTACAAAGTACTCATACACAAAGGTGCAATCCTCCCCATTTGTTAAGGACTTCATATATACCCTATCCTCGACTTTACAAATTGAGGCAACCACACAGTCGATCATCCCCTCAAGGCACATATTAAAAAAAGAACAAAACTCTAGAATCATTTTTAGAGGTGTTTTGGGTGTAACATCAAGGTCAACTGCTCGGTTTCTAGTGTGTCATCCAAAGTCCAAGTTTTGACCGGTAAGACTCTCGTGTGCGTCCAAACTACTCCAATGGTACTTGTAGAAGTTATTTTGATGCTAAAGTTAGTAGATAATCTAATAACAACCTCCTTAGCAAGGTTGGGACAAACCTAGAAGAGAAGTTATGGTGATGGTGAAAAATGGAACAAAGGGTGCAAAATTTGGTAGGTTAGGATGTGAAGGCTCACGACCTTTAGTGTTTTAAATGGTGATGAGGTGGTGTTTGATGGTTCTCATGGAGAGGTTAAGCCAACTCTAGAGGAAGGTGGCTAGAGGAGACCACATACGATGCTCTAACCTTTGGTGACCTAAAATAAGTAGTATAACACAAAATGACAACATAACATGACTTAAATTCAAAGGTGAATACAAGAATGAGAGACACTTCTATTTATAAGCTAATGGTGTCTCCAAATTGTATAGGCTAGACCTAAAACCCCAAACTTGGCTAGGTTGGAGAACAAGGTGAAAAATCCTCTCCATTAGGAGGAGGACATGTGGCCACTACCTATAGAAAATCCTCTCCAATGTAAGCATGACACATGGCCACTCTCACAAAAGTTTGGACAGCTTACTCCTTGCTCTTGAACATCCCACTTGGTCAACATTGGGCATTGGCCTTCGTTGACCTAAGTGGTATAAAAACCCTACACTGAGTGTTACTCCCTCCACCACCCCATCTTCTCCCTCCACCTCCCCAATTTTTTTCTAAATTCCAATCTTACCCTTTTTACTTTTACCTTTACCTATTTTACTTTTTATCTTTTAAAACCCTAATCCCCTTTCACTTTCAGTCTTTCTCTCAGAGGCAAGCCCCCACCCCTCACCGCCACTTTCATTTTCTCTCTTTCTTTTCAATTTCCACATTCGTTAACACTTAATATAATTAATTCCTACCATCTTCTTCGCCAACAGTGTCACGAGTCTCCTTAACCTTCTCTACGTCACCACATATATCACACCTATCAGAACTAGTTTATTAAACCTACACCACATTGAGAAATCCTCACATCCACATATGTTGATGAGCTACCACATGAAATTTGTTGTTCAAACTGTCAACTTCTTTCTATTAATTTTAAAAAATATGACAAAAATGATCAAACCATATACAATATATAACGTAACTAAGCTTTCGAGAATAAAGAATGAAGAAAAGGTGAAAATGGAGAATTGTGTTAACGGATGTGGAAATTGAAAAGAAAGAGAGAAAGTGAAAGTGGGGGTGGGGGCTTGCCTCTAAGAGAAAGGGTGAAAGTGAAAGGGGATTAGGGTTTTAAGAAATAAAAAGTAAAATAAGTAAAGGTAAAAGTAAAAAGGATAAAATTAGAATTTAGAAAAAGTTGGAGAGGTGGAGGGAGAAGATGGGGTGGTGGAGGCAGTAACACTCCCCTACACTACTTGGCCAAAAATACAAGGCCCAAAATAAAACCTACACTAGTAGGACCATAATATAAAGCCCAAATAAATCATAGACTACTTGACCCAAAATACAAGGCCCAAAAATTATTCCTACTCTAGAAGCTCCATGATGGTCCAAGATGGCCCAAGAGAGAGAGAGTCTGGACTCATCTTTTATCGATGACTTCAACTCTCCTTGAAAGTAGTTGGCCATGACTAGAGGGTATGTCATCATGATCGATCTGTATAGTATTAATGCAGTGATGCATGTGTTACATGTCTGATGTATGTGTTATATGTCTAATGCACGTGTCAAAAGTCATACCTTAAAGCTTTATTTGTAGTGGTTGTTATGATTTTTTACTTTTTTAATCATGTAATCATACCTTAATCGGTATTAATAGGTTGATTCGTAATTATCATTCTATTAATTCGACTTTCATTTCGGTTAGCTATGTCATTCGGTTAGGATAGTCATTTGTAACTTAGGATAGTCTCCCAAGTTTCATATATATCATTATCCTTTGTATCAGTTGAGTTGATATTCACGGGCTTAACAATCCTATATATATACCATATAGTATCCAAAAAGTACTAATTCAATTTCATACATTTGATGCTTATTATCACTATAATAGATCCTTACTTGATGACTTAAGTATCTGAAAGTCTTTTCGCTTGAATATTCTCCCATAGCACACTTGAAGCTTGCCCACTAGCAACAACTTGACACTCAAGAGTTTCAACTTTGTCAGACTCCTCGTTAAATACCAGTAAAAACAGTTATTTATACTCATGATTGGATGATGTTAGATCTAACAATAATTTGAAACTTTGACGGTACATTGTTTTTCTCCTCACAATGGATATCTCTGTTTTTATTTAAGTCAGCAGACTTTAAGTAAACTTTATCCATTACCTCCAAATTTTAGACACCCTTTAGTTTTGTATAACCCAATAAATAGTAATAAAAAACACAATGTGAATTACTTCAATGATGAATAGTTTTGTTCACCACATACTTTAGCTGGACAGATTATTTTTACAAATTATGATGCGAAACATGTTTACAATTCATATTATTCATGAAATAAATGTTCTACTAACGGCTGAAAGCTAGAGTTCCAAATATTTTCAAAATAAACGAGAATGAATAAGAAATTACAAAACAAGATGAATATAAAAGGCCTATGCCAAAAAGTAAATAAAGATAAAAAACAGAAAGGGAGTTTTCAATGCTAGAAATGGAGCTTAATGTACAGCTCTTCAGGCTTTCTTCTGTTTTTCTACTGGTGGTGGTGGGGGAAAGACAATACGGAACAGCCATGCGGCTAGTATTGATCCAACGAATGGGCAGATCCAGTATACATAGAAGTGGTCCCATTTGTCGTGCCATTTCTCAAAGTATGCCCAACCAAATGCCTGAAAATAACACCAATCAGAGTTCTTTACCATCACGAGTTACTAAAGAGAAAATGGTCACAGCTTCGGGGTTTTACAAAATCAACTTTAAAGGATCCAAAAGCAAAAACATGCTACTAAAATTAGCTGCTTTCTTTTGTTTCAAAATTCACCTCAATGTTTCATATATATGCGTGTGTGTGTGTGTGTTTAGTTACTAGTGTTTTATTTAATAAAGATACCAACAAACACCACCTTATCCAAGAGAGTGAAACAACAGTGATGTTTGTTTGAACAAAGCATTCACTTAAAAAAGCAGCCTACCATGAAACTTGGTCTCTGAACATCGATAGGGGATTGATCACTTCTATTACAGAAAGGTCAAAAAGAAATCTAAGCAAACTTTGGCAGCCTAACTATTCCAGCTACATTTTCGACAGTGACCATATCGATTACAGTGAGTCAAATGATTGGAAGTTTTGGAGTTGCAAGCAATTAGATGCTTACTGAGCAACTAATCACAACCAAATGAAAATGAAGGGGATTGAGAATGCTGATATCCAAGTGTCCCAGGAAGGAAAAAAAAAGAAAAGAAGGTTGACACTTTATACTTGATATGTTAGCATTGACAGTACATCAATTTATGATTACTTAGGTGCCGGAATGGCTCATATAGTACGAACCCAGGAGTACCATATCCATCTTTGTCAATGAAAGAGGACAAAGTGAATGAGAAATTGTCATAGGTACCAAACTCCAATGACTGAAAAAGTACATCAGAGCCAAACTAGAACGGAGGAGTTCCCTTAGAGACAAAAAAACTGGTGTATTAAGATCACACAAAATGAAAAAAATGGAACTAAAGTCACTAAACTATGAACTAATCATTACACAGTAACTCCAAATAAGTTCAAATCTCATGAAAGCATCTCGTGTTTTCACTGCAGGGAATTATTTGACTCCACCTTGTATTATAGCGTGTAATAAGTGGCAAAAGGGTGTAAAGTGTAGTATGTTTTAATAACTTGACTACTGCATCTCAACTAAATAACTTATATCAATGTCAATGGATAACATAAAAGCTAACTCAAATCACCTCATTTATCATACATAAGGGCTACTAATCGGATGGTAGAGTTGATATTAAATTCTGTTTTCTTTTTTCAAGAGTTTCACTCTCTATCTTTTATTTAAGATCTAGAACTCTACTTGAAAACACACAGGAACATTTTATATAAGTTATCACCCATCGTTCAAGAATCAAAGACAACTTCAGTAAAAACTGATAATTGTTAAGATGTCCAACAACAGTTAACATGAAAAATGCAGTACAAAGATATGAAAATCTGATGTGTATAAAAATCTCAGTGGAAAAATCCCTATCAGATGCTACTAATATTTAAGTACAGGAACAAAAAGAGAAGGGAACTATAAACTATGTACAGAATCTTCCAGCATGAGTGCACACACCATACTACATAATATATAGCAGTATACCATAACATTAAGTTCTACAATTCCCAATTTTTCTGAAAAATATAACTACGGAACATTCAAACTTGAGGTGCAATCAGAAAGTAATGAAAAAGGCATTAAAGAAATAAGAGAAATCTGGAATCCTTCAAGGTTTAGATGAGAGAGTATACTAAAACTTGTGCACACCACATCTATAATTAAGACAAGAAAATCAGTGATAATAAATGGCGGAGGCAATAAAGTAATTGTTGATATTATATGATTTTAGGTGTAAGTAGGAAGAGAGATAACATGAAACACTCATAGATATTAATTGAGATACACTACATGATAGGACTTTAAGAGTGTATGACAGGAGGAAGAGAAATTAAATGAAATAAGATGTTATAGGCTGATAGGCTGAGGTTTAGTAGGTCTTTTGGGACTGTTGGGTGGTTAGAAGTTGGTTGTCAAGAAGGGTTAGCTTTATAAGGGGGCAGGGGTGTCTTGGGACAGGGATGTTTTTGCTTTGTAGTATCTTAGACAGGACCATTGCATCCTGTGTGAAGGGGAAGTGTTTCCTTGGAAGTGTTTGGTCCGTATACCCTGTATTCTTTGCTTCAAGAATAATATACAGATTGTTTTCAGTGTTGCTGTGTGTGTGAGAGAGTGTTTTTGCATGAGTGCTGGATTTCTTGCTTCAAGAAATCTTTCACTACACGTGTTGACTTGTTCATAAAATCTGGAGTAGTGATAAAACTTACTAAACTATAGGCTTGTTACAAACAAAGTAACACAAGTAAAGATTAATGAAAGGAGGAGTGTAAAACAGTAGCTGAGGAATTGTCTGAAACATGATGATTGGTAGTAAGATAGAGAAAGAGGTGATCAAAATGAAGAAAAAGGCAGGAAGAAGGCAAACTCACATTAAGGTATTATACAATGGAAGGGAGCTAAAAGCACCAGAAGATGTAATAAGGTTGAAAGAAAGCAAGACAATTAATTTGAGGGGAAAATCAAACAATTAAAGTAGAACTGAGTTTAACGGAGTTTGGCCATGGAATAGTGTCAGGATAGGTCAGGATTTACATGTATACTTCAATAATAGCATATTAGCATGTTCAGTTTAGGTATAGAGGAAAACATAGAGATGAAGCATTATTAAATACATATTTGTAATCCATTGAGGTACTTAGTGGTAATCACTTACAAAGGCAGGGTTCATAGCTGGTCCAGTGTAACTAGCACCAACAGTGATCAAAACCACAGTTGAGATTGCCAGCAACAAAGTCTTTGCGGTGCCACTGCGAGGACCCCTGATCATGATGAGGAGAACAAGAAATGTGATCACAAATGTCAGCACCCCTTCTGCTAGAGCTCCAGTATGCAAGCTAACCTTCAAAGAAGGCCCTGCAATGAAGTGCCTATATTTCTCTGGCATATACTCCATAACAGCCAGAACACCACCCACTGAACCCAGTACCTGTGAAACACCACCACCACCATAAACACTTACTAAATTAACTCAATTTAAAAATGCTTTCATAAATTTATTTTGGCACAACAAGAAGCATATCATAACACAGGTTTTAAGATTTGGGTCTACAACCACAATTGTGACCTTGTAACTGCAATTTTTATCGCATTAGTCATACGTGTCAGCAACAAGTTTTTAAGAAAAGTCTGCAACAGGGCCATTAAAGTTTTTGAGGCCAGTCCCTATTGTAACTGCATCCACCAGATTTGTCCAAAATTTCCTACAATACTAAAGAAGATGACAATAATAGAACCTCAATATGGACTGTAACTGCAATTTAAAACCTGGTCTGATCTGCAGTATCTCACCAATATTTTATATTGATTAGAAACGTCACATTAACTCCAGAAATGTGACAACTACTACAATTTCAAACCTTCAACATAACTAGCAAACCTTAACGTTGCAGCTCTCCAAAACCACAACGCATGCACCATTATGGCAACATTTGCCAAATTAAAACTAGTACCTATGTGTACTGTATATAAGCTTTGCTCCTTCTTAGAACCTCCAATGATAAAAGCAGACAAAAATGACCATAATTTAAAAAGCAAATTACATTGACATTTTTTTCTCCAATTACACATGCACTCTAGCTTTTTCAAACCTTAATATAAACAATTCCTTTGCTTTAAAAACACTATTATATTGTCAGCATTTTTACAGTACACAGCACAATTTTAAGTTTTAAACACCCCATACAGAAAGAGTATAATTTAAGAAAATTCCAGGCAATGCCTATCGTGATTTACTCTAATTTAAAATCTTGAACGTGACTAACGAACCTGAGCAGGGAACCGGAGAGCCATTGAGAAAAGGGTGTCATCGCCAACACCAGCGGCGTAGAGAGAAGCATTACCGGTGGGGTTGAAGCTGGCACCGCCCAAGGCATTGGCAATGAAGGTGAAGATGGTAACGAGGATAAAGATGAGCGAAGTGATGACAACAGCGTCAGCGTAATGAAAACCATTGTAGGACGCATGATGAATTTCAAGCGCTTTTGTTATGACATCGGTGGCCAACCCCAACATGGAGGAAAAGAAGACCCACAAGAAAGTCAACACCAAATCTCCAGTGGCTGCTTTTATTGCACTAACCATCTTTTCTGGCTTTTTTCTTCTCCTCTGGATCCCTGATATCTTTTCACCTTTTGGATCGCACAACAGTGTTGCAACAAAGTTTCTTTTCGTCGCTGTTTTGGGCTCTTCCTTTTACTTGCTTTTGATGACAAAACGAAGAGAGCAACGAAGCTATGATTGTGTTGCGGATCTAGATAATGTGAGCGATAAAAATGTCTCGATACGCTCAAATATTATGTTTATCAGTCCCATCAACCGAAAAACAACAAAATATAAAACAGAAAACAAGAGCCGTTGTAATTCAACTTGAGTTGTCAATGATTCAGAATATATATATATATATATATATATATATATATATATATATATATTTATATATCTCTTATATAAACTAAAATCAATATAATATATATTCTTTGAAATATATTAAAATATAAACTATTTGATCATTTTATTACTATTATTCACTTTTAATAAAACGTAAGATGAATAATTACAGTGATAAATTATAATTTAGCGTTATAATTAATAAAAATATTTTTTACAAAATTATTAAATAAAAATTCAACATAAAGAAAAATTGTTATTATTGGACAAAGTTATAACTATCTAGATCAAAATTTCTATTTTATAAATTTCCAGTTACATCTCTTTCCTACTCATTAAATTCTTATTTTATTTTTCTTCATGTTCATTTTTCTATGTTGCATTCTTACACATAAGATAAAGTTGTATTTTACTTTTTGTTATAAAACTTTATTTAATGTTTACTAACACAAAATAAGTTTAGCTAATTTACGTGGAATCAATAGATATTAGACGTGAAATATATGTGACATTTTTATAAATAATTTGTCTAAATTTTTATAATGGGAGGATCAAACGTAAATGGCTTAAAAAAACACTAGCGTCTCTTTTATTTTCATTTTCTCATTCATTATGTGCAAACGGAAACGCAAACAATGCTCTCGACGACAACTTGATTTTAGACAACTATAAGACTTTCATTGGTGTTTGAAGCTTGCATTTTCTTCCCTTTTGGTGTGATGCACTAAGAAACCTCCTTTCTCATATAATTTTCGACATTGAAGTTTGTTTTATTCACCTTCTTTATTTATCTTGGCCTATGTGTAATGAAGCATGAACATTACTTCATTTTTCAGATTTTCTACCTTTGTATTGTTGGCATATGTGCTTGTGTGATGAAGCATGATTTTCACTTGTTGGCCTATTAGATGAAGAAAAAGAATGAGGGGGAGGAGAAGGAGAAAAAGAAGAAGAAGAGGCTGAAGAGGGAAAGAAAGAGAAGAAGAAGAAAACAGAGAAGGAAAAGAAGAAAAAGAAGAAATTTCATGTAGATTTGAGAAAAAAAAATATAAAAAATTTATGTATGTTGTTACAACATACCTAAACTTATATGTCTTCCGGAACTACGTCTGACTTACAACTAGACTTATCAAACTTCCCCCCTTACATGGTTTGGCCATGATCCACATAGGCTGGCGCTCGCATGGCCAAAATGCCCATCATTGAAAAAGTCCATGGAGTAAAAATGTCCACAAAAGTTATGTAGGCTAAGGCTAGCCAATGTGCCTTTTTTGAAAAAAAGAAATATTCATTTTGAATACTAGAAAAGTGCAATTAACTCCTAATTTATTGTAAATCTAAGTGTTTTTAATTTGTCAAAAAATTATATACAAAAATTTTAATCAGATTAACATAGACTTTGTAAAAGGTTTTAATAAACTTTGTTGCTTGTTTATATAGGAAAATTACACAACAACATATGTTTGAAATCTTTGATTGGTTAAATATATTTAATTTTCTATTTTTAAAGTATATAAGATAGTTATTTAATTTTGTTGTGCGAAAAATTCATCTCCATCAAAACTAAATAAGATATCTTAATTGGAAAGTTTAAAATAATGAATTTATAAATAATAAGTTTATGGATTGTTTTATTATATGTTGTTTATTTCTTTCTTCTTTTCTTTAATGAATGGCTTAAATTTATACTTAAATTCTACCAATTATTTATTTTTCACATTTTAACTAGACCTCATGTTTCTCAAGTGTGTTTAAGACTTTATCATAATCTATTACATATTACTTTATTAAATGCTATAAATTTTCTTCTCTAAGAAATTGATAAAATTAATAAATAGATTATACTCAATAAGTGTATTAACTATATATTATATATTTTATTTAATTACATAATAATAAGTATGATAACAAAATATAATAAAATTAAAACATATTAGACTATCTAATAAAATATATAATTTTATATGTGTACATAAATTATAATGTTTCTAAGAGTTAATTAAAGTATGTAAGAGGACTAAACTCATCTTAACCCTGACTTTAACTCACTCGAGAGGGGACTTTAGGGGGTTGGGGCTTTTATTTTGGCCCCCACTTGAGGGGACCTTCTAAAAAAAAAGGTTTTAAGGGTGGACTAGTGCTAGTGCATGGATCATGGATCAAGTTAACAACTTTACCTACAAAAGTCATAAAAAGTCTTTTTTATGTTAGTGGTCTCTAGATTCAGGGGGAGTCTCTAGATTCTTAGAAGTTCATCATATTTACATTCATGTAATATGTTTACGTGTTTAAATAAAAAATTTATCGTTTATCGTTATGTGTTGTTTCTGGATTTTGCTTGCTTAAATCAAGTCTTTGTTTATGTTTTTAGCACGCTTTAAGTTAATTATTGTTCTATATATTTCGATTGTGTCTACTAACCTGAATGCAAAAGATAATAACAATAAAAGAAGACAAAACACTTAAAACACACAAAGAACCACAAACACATAAGTTTATAACTCTACGCTGAACCAAGAAAAATTATATCATTATCAAAATGGGTAACCCGGCTTGACTTGGCCCGGCCCATCACGGGTTGGTGGGTTAAACAGGTTGGCTCACTGACATACTTAATTATAAGTTCTTTTTTAAAATAAAAAATTTATAATTTTTTTAATTCAAATCTAAATAAATTTCACCTTAAAATGATATTAAACTTCAAAGACAATTAAAATAAAGTATCATACAACCCAAGCGTAATCCAACAACAAGTACAAAAGACAAACAAATAAGTTTTTAACATTGGTAATTTTTGTATCACTTGTCCATTTATATATATTACAGTCTTGAATAGATAAATCTATAATATTTTTCTCTCTTGAAACATCTTTTTTATCCCCATCTACAATATAATAAAAAAAAGCTAACTAATAATATTGAAACAAAAAATAATAAATAATTAAATTAAATTAGGTGGGTTGGTGAGCCAACCCGGCTTACCACGAGTTCAACCCGGATGAGTCGGGTTGAAAACTAGCCCATATAAAAAAATTACATTTTTTTCAAACCCAACCCAACCTGAACCTGTAGTGGGTTGAGTTGACTCACGGGTTACAATCCATTTTGACAACACTATCATTTAGATGTGTAATTGTTAAACATAAAAAAGAGGAAGATTGTTAAGAAAAAATTGTTTATACGTCTAAACACTCTCATGTTTTGAAGTTTAACCAAATAACATTAAACGAAATAAGAATCTGAAAATATCATAGGATGAAACATAAGACTTAGACTCAAAATCTCCAACATAGAAAAACCTTAGCAAAACTCTTTGGATTCTAGAAAATATATAAACACCTAAATCAAAACACCTAGACGCAATGTTAAACGAATGATAAGTCAAAACATCTAAGAGGGTTATGCTAAACGCGTAAGCTTACAATACCTAAGGGGTATTCGATTGAACTCTCGGGACATGAAAACTTAATTATTAAATGTTACCACAACGGTAGGAAATGAAAACCATTTTTTTCTTATGAGCAAACATTAAATGACATTAAATGCTTAACGTTCAAAAACAACAAAAGTGATAAGAGATAAGACATATCTATTGCATGCACAACCTACTATATTCTTTGAAGATAACCTACTCTACACGCATTCACATGCTTCATTTAAAAATCAGAACTGGACGTTATAGACAAAAAAGATATTCAGGAAATGCTCTTCACTTGAGAAGCGGTGTTTAAAAGGAAGTACAACCTACTTCAATCAAAGCACTTGATCGGGGTTGTACCCGAATCAAACTAATGTGCAATGAAAGTACAATATACTAGGAGAATGACCCCAGGTCGTCTCTCAAGGACCAAATGTGTTTCAAGCAATATTCAAACACGTAGTGGGCGAGGTTATGTGGACAATTTTACTAACTAAATTCACTAATTAAAACACTGGTTAAGATACTAATTAAAGACATGTTAGTGTTTAGTTCAGTTACAATGCTTCCAATCCCTGATTAGAAAAAATTAAACATTGCTCTCACCCTATTCCAACATCAGTCAACCTACTAAGCAAAGATTAATTAGGTTGTCTTAAAAAAAATTAAGCAAACGAATTGCACATGATTAATTGGTTCTGCATATTACGAATTAATTAACTAAGCGAGAATTAAACCCAACTAGACCAAAGTGTGTTGTAATTACAAGTGCAAAACTGATTAAACATGATGCAAAGCAAGGCAATTACATCAACAACTCAGAAACCTCATGGAACCATTGCAACCTCACTAATCACCAACCCAAACACATTTAAGCTATCATTAAATTTAGTCTAACACAACAAACAAAAATGAAGTGCTGGAACAGAATAGGGAAAACGAGAAATGGGAAATAACAAAGAGCAATAAACTGGAACGAAATTTTATTTAACTTCAATCAATTCAGAAAACAAAGAGAGTGAACAAGAGAGAAAAAAAACCAAAAACCTCCATGGGAGCTCTCCTTAGAACAAAAACGTGAAAAGAATAGAATAAGGGAGAGTCAAAAGGTCAGCCTCTCTTTAGCACACATAACTAGGTCAGTCACAAATGGGCCTTTTCCAATTCTGCAAACCCTAAATTTGTGCAAAAATGCAAATTTGGTCCAAAAAGCCCTAAAAACGAAATTACAATTGAATTAAATCTAAAACGCCTATGTGGATAGCGGTTGTTGACGTTTTTGCCGTCTTGAAGTCTCAAATAATATTCCAAAAATTTCCATGCAATTAACAATGTAAATAAATAGCCTCAGATAATTCAAATTAATTAAAATGAGATTTTCTTATCAAATTAAGCATAATTAGCAAAACTAGGGAAATAATGGACATTCAACCACAATTCCCTAATTAAATCTAGTACAATAAGCTAAGTGAAGTCGAGAAAATATTGACTCATCAGTACTGAAAAAGCAAGATTGTTTTGACAAGTTGACCCTAACCAACGGGTGTTGTATTCGAAGAAAGAGAAGACACAATAATCAAGGCCAAGAGCTTAGTTTAGAGGACATTTCTCCAAGAGACTTTAAATAGAAGATTATTCAAATGAAAAATAAAGAGGATAACATACAACAAAAATATTCATCCTAAGAAAAGCGTTCAAAAGAAAAGCACAGAAAAGCTCAAGAAAAAGAAAACATCTAAGCAGAAGAAAAGAAAAGAAAAGAAAGTCAAGCAATACTTTCGAGTTTTATTGTAATATTTGCTTACTGTCAACACTCAATTTTGTCCAGGTTGTAAAAAATGTGTTTTTATTGGTTTTTTCTATTATTTTCCTTTTATTTTATTTTACCTTTTTGTTTTATTCTATTTTTATGTATTTAGATCTTTGCTTTTAATTCAATTTCTATTTTATTTCTTATTTTCAATTTGTTTTAATAGAGTTAATTAATCAAAATAATTAAAAAATTGAAAAATAAAATTAAAATTAAAAATAATGAAAATAAATAAAATAAAATTGAAATAAAAAATAAAAAAAAACGTGGAAAAGGGGGAGAGGATGAATAGGACGCGTGTCTGGAGTGAGGGGGACAATGTGGTTAAGGGAATATTTTTCGAAGATTTTTTGGAAGGAGAAAGGGGAGGAGACCGGGTGGTTAGGGGGAGATTTCCAAGATTTTTGGAAAGAAGAAAAGGAGGTTTTGATAGCTTTGTTGATGATCTTGGATCATCCATCGCTGAGGAATTTTTGACCATTTTTTGCACCGGCAGAGAACGAAAAACACCAGCTACAAAGGTGAGAGATCATCGGAGACGAAGCAGACAAAGGCAAGCAGAGCTACAAGAGGTAAGCACTCACTCGTTGGATGTAATCATGTAAGTTTGCTGCATTATGCTTCATTTTTTATGCTTGAAGTCGCCTCGCTTGAATATGTATCGTGGTAGGAGTCTTCCCCTTTCTCTATTCTACATTTTTACTGAAAATTTTCATCACCTTTCTCTAAGAACCCATGCACATTGGAGCTCTGAAAATCCCTTTGGTGTCAATCCGTTTCAAAATACTTGAGCATCACGAGTTCTCCCAATTTCAACATTCTTTAATGCCTCTGTTCACCCCCCCAACCTACAACAAAATTGAATCATTAAGCAGAAATTCATACACAACCTATAATTCCTTTCCTCTGCAAGAAGAAGAAACAACCACCACACTGGTCTCACATAGCCAAAAAGCTCCAACTCACTCACTTCCAAGCCTCCACTAGGCTCCCATCATCATCTCGCCAACCCATTTTTACGTATGATCTTCCTAGAGTTAGTAGAGATCTCACACAGAGCACTACGTAATGAAACCAATGGTACCTGTGTGACATCCCAAAATATATAACAAAGTATATACGTAGAATGCATTGATTAGAATAATAGAAAGCAGTTAAGAGTACACAATAGATGGAATTAAGGAGTACAGTTATCCAAGTCTCGCTGGAAAACTTTAAAACTTAAGTACAAGTTCACAATTCTCCAAAACACAGATCATGCCAAAATGAAGGCTAGAAGTTTTTCAAAAAAGAGAGCTATTTAACATCATAGCTAGTAGAAATCCTAAGCACTAGGAGCTGGGTCTTCCTCATTCTCCAACGCTTGCTCCAAGGGTACATCATCACCTACTGCTCACATCCAAAGGATTGGATGATCATCGCAAGAGGGAAAGCAAACACATGCAACACACACAAATGCAAGGGTGAGCTAGGTCTCAAACAATCGTACAATTCATTTTCCATCAATCTAGCATTTACCCGAATATCCACACATAAGTCATCATAAACATAAACATTTATTTCATAAAACTCATCAAGACCATTACCCTATCATGTTAAGACTCTAGACACGTCCGGACATAGAATGTATGTAGAGCTGGGGTGGGTTGTGCACTTGTGATGGCCTCTACTACTTTGCAAAGCCATTGCCGAGGGGTTCCACCCGACCATACACAAGGCTAATCCGTTACCGTAGAATAGACCTCCAGTGATAGCGTCTACCCTAGGACCTCCCACTACTCCCACCACACGCGTCAATCCTCTCTAAGTGAGAATGAAAGACCGTTGGAGTGTTAGGGATAACCCCCCATATGGAAGCCTCTTACATTCATTCAATACACTAACTGATCTCACCGAGAGATCTAAATTTCCGATTCAATCCGACCATTTTAAATCTCATAATATTCCTTTTTGGATCAACAATGTACATCATAAACCACTTATAATCATACACTTTCAACCAAACCAATCTGGATCACATGAAGATGCATTCATAAATTGTAACCGAAATATTTAATTAACAAAGCTTATTGGAATGAGAGAGAGCATAAAAGAAAATATCACCACTGGACGAACACTGTTTGGACGAGCGTCCAAAAGCGCTTGGACGGACACTGTTTGGACGAACGTCCTAACCCCTTGGACGAACTACTTGGACGAGTGCTTCAATATCAAGCCTCATCATGACCGAACGCTAACACTTGCTACCTGAGGGTATAAGACCAAACGCTATTATCACTTAACACATGTCCAGACCGAACGCTATTATCACTTAACACATGATCCAGACCGCTAACATCACTAGGACGAACGCTAACATCACTAACACATTCCAATGGACGAACGCTAACTCCTAGTCGAGCACTATTGGGACGAGCGCTGTTAATGCAAGCGCTCCATGGACGAACGCTGTGAGATCAAACACTAGGCCGAACGTCACCAATATGGACGCTCGCTACTAATTCAACCCCTGACCGAACGCTAATTAAACCTTCAACTGACCGAACGCTACTAAACCAGCGAATGAACGTACGTTACTAATCCAGCGAATGAACGAACGCCTCTAAGCCAGCGAATGAACGAACGCTACTAACCAACACCTGAGCGATCGTTACTAAACCATAACTTGAGCGATCGTTACTTAACCAATGACCGAACGCCATTAATATCATCCCCTAAGACCGAACGCTACATAAACAAGGACGAACGTTAAGTCAAGCCAACATTTGAACGAACGTCACTCAGCGCATGGCATGACCGAGCGTTCAACTCCGACATGGACGAACGCTCAATTTGCACATTCTGCAGAATTTAATTCTGCAGAATTCTCAGAACTCTGCAGAATGGTAACAGAACCTCCCTTGACCATTTCTAACCACTTTTCTCAACTTCTTAGACTCTTAATTCTCGTTTTAGACTTAATTAAACTTATCCAAATGATTCTAAACATTTCTACTACCATTTTTAAATGATTAAAGTTCGCTTTCAGCTCCAAAACACTAATTTCAACAACTTAGGGACCCAAATTCGATTCCACTACTTGGAACCTGTTTTCAACTACTGTTATGCTTCTAACAAGTCACAATGGACTTGTCTAGGCTGCCCAAACAGTCCAGGAACACTACAGCCTTCATTTACTCAAAATCCCTACCTCACTTCCTCTAAAATGACCAAAAAGTGACCCTAAGACACTTCATTTTCCTTCCTATCAACACCACAACAAATTTTACACACCAAAACAGTTCCAATATACATAATTCATCACTCAAAATCATCCCAAACAGTTCATATCCATCAATCACCACATTCACGTAGCACTCACACTTCCATACATGCATTTCAAGTTAGGAAAATTCAAAATTATGCTTCCAACAACATACCAATTTGAAAATCATCATGTAATCACGTAATACAGTAAAATCAAAAAGAGAACTAGCTCCCCTTACCTTGAAGTTGAGCAGCACGACCTACTGGAGTGCCCTAACAGTACCCTCCACACAAAATGAAACTTGACAGAACCTACAGATCACCGAATTGGTGATAAAACATAGTTCTTAGAGCTCAAATAGACAGAGAATGGAAAGAAAACCGTACAAGGTACGTGAACCCAGCAAAGTCACATGCCCTAGGTTCTAGAACAGTGAAAGAGAAGGGGAAAAGGAAACTTACTGGTCGGAACCAAAATACGATCGGTTCAAAAGGAAGCCTTTGGCATGGTGAACGTCTGAGCACCTTCCAACCCAAGATTGAACGGTTCAAAGAGTTGGAAATTTAGAGAGAAGGCAGAGAAGAGTTTAGGGCAAAGGTTTTAGAGAGAGAAAGGGAAAGCAGAAGTGAATTACTCTGGCTTTTGGGGAATGACCCTGGCTAAGATAAGGTTCCCTTAGTCTAGGCCTGACTGCCTCCAACTAGGGCCCAATGGTCTTATAATTTTCCAGGTCCTCACATTCTCCCCAACAATTTAAAATTTTCGTCCTCGAAAATTAGACTTATCAACTAGAAGGAATAATCCATCTTCATCACAGACTCTGGAACCAACACTTATTTTGACGAAATACTACTCCCCTCAACTTCACCAACAATGAAACATTGCCTCTGTAATAAAATGCTCTAATGCCCAATAGTGTAGATTGGTTTAGCCATTACTTTCAAGACAATTATGAACTCCTAAACTTCAGATATTAAGAATCTTTCTTTCGCACAACCAACCCTATTG
Organism: Vigna reflexopilosa; assembly: GCA_027742785.1. NCBI lineage: Eukaryota > Viridiplantae > Streptophyta > Magnoliopsida > Fabales > Fabaceae > Vigna > Vigna reflexopilosa. The sequence continues at coordinate 13,596,737 of CM050923.1, read as the reverse complement.
TCTCTGCCACATCGATAACCACTTATCACACGAGCGTTCGTCATCCAGCCACATCTTCCCCACCGAACGCTCGTCCGTAACGAGTGTTCGTCATCCAACCTCATTTTCCCAACGAACGCTCGTCCCAAACGAGCGCTCGTTATTCGGCCTCCACTTCCCACAGCTTCCCAACGAACGCTCTTCCATAACGAGCGTTCGTTATCCCACCTCATCTACCCAACGAACGCTCATCCCCAACGAGCGCTTGTCGATTAGCCTCCTCTTCTCAGCGTCCGTTCGTCACATCATCCAAATGAACGCTCGTCATCTACCTTACTGTACTCAATGTACGTTCGTCGTATCACCCAATGAACGCTCGTCATTCAGTCTATTTTTCTCAACGTACGTTCGTCACCTCTCCACAACGAGCGCTCGTGACTCTGAATCTTTTCCTAACGTACGTTCGGCCTTTACCACGGACCGTTCGTTATCCAAGCTTTTAAACTGACCGTTCGACATTATATTATTTTTATTTTGGTACCCCTATTTTTATTATTATTTAATTATTCATTTGCCTTTTTATTTATCTTATTTCATTTCATTTTTATTTTATTACTTTATCTTATTTATTTCTTTTAAATATCCAATTATTTCAAAATATATGTATATAATAATTTTACTTATATACATATATAAAATAGAAAATTACAAAAATTTGTTTTAAAGGTTAAGCACACGTGTGACCGCTCGCGTCGTCCTTGTGCTAAAAAGCTTTTCTTCTTCTTTAAATAAATTTACAAAAGAAATTTGTTTTAAAGGTTAAGCACACGTGTGACCGCTCGCGTCGTCCTTGTGCTAAAAACCTTTTCTTCTTCTTTAAATAAATTTACAAAAGAAATACGTTTTGAAGGTTAAGCACACGAGTGACCGCTCGCGTCGTCCTTGTGCTAAAAAGCTTTTCTTCTTCTTTAAATAAATTTACAAAAGAAATTTGTTTTAAAGGTTAAGCACACGTGTGACCGCTCGCGTCGTCCTTGTGCTAAAAACCTTTTCTTCTTCTTTAAATAAATTTACAAAAGAAATACGTTTTGAAGGTTAAGCACACGTGTGACCGCTCGCGTCGTCCTTGTGCTAAAAACCTTTTCTTTTCTTAAATAAAATTTCAAAAAAATACGTTTAAAGGTTGAACACTCGTGTGATCGTTCGCATCGTCCTAGTGTTCAATACTTTTCTCTCTTAGTTACGTAATATTAAACGAGGGTATGAGTGCTCGTGCGATCGTCCGCATCAGCCTAACACTCAATACTCTCAAGTCTTCCTAAATAAGTAGATAACGATATGAGTACTCGTGTGATCGTTCGCATCGTCCTAGTGCTTAATATCGTTATTTCTCTTTTAACAGAAAAAAAAAGATGATTAAAAATATTTAAATATCATTTTAAAGGTATGAGTACTCGTGTGACCGTCCGCGTCGGCCTAGTACTCATTACCTTCTTTTTTTATCAAAAATATAAAAAACATAAAATCTTCAAAAATTAAAAACATCAACATTTTCAAACAAACAAACAGTCTTTCAACTAGAACTACGTAACCCTGATTTCTCATTTTGAATGAGAATACGTAGGAGCAAGGTCAATCCTTGTCGGGCCCAAAAAACTAAAAAAATATGTCTTGTTTATTTAGAATTTTATTTTAGGGGATAATTAAACATTTTGAAAAGGCACATCATATTCGTGCATTTAGTTAAAGGTACTGCCCTAGGGCAGGCGTTGTGGGGTGCTAACACCTTCCCCACGCGTAACCGACTCCCGAACCAAATCTTTGGTTTTCGTGGACCGTGCTTTATCGTTTTGAGGTTTTTTCATAGTTTTCCATAATAAACTATGGTGGCGACTCCAAATCTCTTTTTAAAACCCGTTTCTTTTTGGATCGTCGTCCCGTCGCGATTCCGGTTGCGACACTTACTATTGTAAAAAAGAGAGAAAGAGAAAAGAGAGAAACACCTACGAGTGTTTAGACTGCATTGTATTGCACTCACATCCTCTCTACGAGAGTAATGATCTGAATGACTTTGTAAGAAATCGTTGATTGCAATTCTGAAGAGAATTAAAACACTTGTTGAACTTTGTGGAGTTAAGAAAATCTAGGAAAGGTTGTCTAGTACCAAGAGTGGTGCGAATATTAATCTAGTCTAGGGTAATAGGAGGTTATTCGCTGATTGAGAAGACTACGAGATGTGTGAATACTCATCCAGTCTAGGATATCAGGAGGTTACTCGATGATTGAGGAGACCTGGAATGGTGTGAATATTCAGTTGTAATCTTGATGAAGATTATAGTGGAACCCTCTACGGAGGTCACTAGACGTAGCTTAGTTGAAGTGAACCAGTATAAAAATATATGTGCAATTGTTGTTTACCTTTTGTCTAAAAGTTTTTCTTATAAAACCTGTAGCTGCATTTTTATTTCTACATACATGAAACTTTTGGACTAAACGATTCTTATTCAACTAAGGAAGTTCTTATAAACATTGCAGTGTACGTTCTGAATAACATGTTAAAAGCAACTATCATTCATAATCATTTACAACGTCGAGCGTTTAAGTATTTATTTGATAAATTCAAAACTCAACAAATGTGCTATATTAGAAGGGTTGTGAAAAGAATTTTTCCATTAAAACTATTCAAATCCCCCTCCCCTTCTAGTGTTTTTTAGGTATGATAGTGTTTTTTAGGTACTTCAGAGGTATGATATAGAAGGTTAAGTCATGTAAGAAAAAACAGTTATGGAGTTGAAGAAGCAAGGCTTCTTTGATAATGATAAAGTTGAGCAATTGAGATTTTGTAAACACTGTGTACAAGGAAAAGCTTATAAAATTCGTTTTAACATAGGATAAAGGGAACTCTTAATTGTGTGCATGTTAAGTTATGGAGATTGTCTACAACTTCGTGAAACTCTAAATCTAAGTACTTCTTGTCATAGTAGATGATTACTAGAGCAAAATATGGATCTATCCTCAAAATACCAAGAATGAAGCCCCTACGAATTTCAAGAGTTGGAAGCGTTTAGTAGAAAACTAAACCAATAAGATAGTCAAACTATTTAGAATTTATAATGATCTTAAATTATTTTCAAAATTGTTTCACACCTTCTACAAGGAGAATGCCATAGGCATTAGACAAGAGCAAGAACTCCATAACAGAATGGCCTAACAGAAAGATTCAATAGGACTATTATAAAAAAGAGAGTGAGATGCATGTTGCGAAATGTTGGAGTTCCAAATGTGTTTTAGGTTGAAGATGATTTTACTTCTTCCTACTTAATCAACAAATGTCCCTTGACAGCTTTGTTGATAACGACTCCTAAGGAAATATAGTCAAAATAATGCTTTGACCATTATTTCTTCAGAATCTTTGACTTTATTGCCTATGCTCACATGAAGTAAGGAAAATAGGATGCACGAGTTATGAAGTGCATAATTCAAGGTTATTTAGAAGATGTGAAGGGATATCGTCTATGGTGTCTTAAGCTAAGTTTCAAGAAGTTTATCATGAGTGGAGACATTGTCTTTAGTGAAACTGAAATGGCTTATAAGCTAGTAGTTTCAAATGTAAGCATGAAGGTAGTGATGATAGTGAGAAGGCTAAGACGGTGGAGTATGGGAAAGACAAAATGCTTAATTTCATACCAGATGATGCATTAGATGATTCGATAGATAAGAGATAAGAAGCTTTTGATGAAGAAAAATGGTCTAATGATTACATGTTTTCCAAATAAAGATTGAGAAGAAAGATAAGAGTTGTGGAAAGGTATGGAAATTGAGAGCTTAATGCATACTCTTTAGTGGTTGCTATTGAGGTGTTAAACAATGAACAATGTAGTGTATATTCTACAAGTAAAGAGAGGTTTCAATGGTTAGACACTATGAATGAGGAGATGAAGTCACATCATCCAAACAATATCTATATTCTTTGTTCGTACTAAGGCAAGATGACAATAAACAACAAAATGCAACGACAACACAAAAATAAGAAGAAAAACAATGTTAGGAGAAGGAAGAGGAAAACAAGAACCTAAAGAAGAGATAATGAGAAATGAAAATGAAGATAAATAATAATGAAGAAAAAAATAAATCTCAATGAAGACTATAATGGAGAAAACCGCAAAATTACACAAGTTTTAGGTATAAGATAATAAAAATTTATAGTTGTACAAATAATTTAAAAAATGTCACCATGTTTTAAAAGACTTAGTTTTTTTTTTCAAATTGAAGCCTATTTATTAGCTTAAATTACATAATCTTTTTTATTAGCGTGTGACTTTAATATGCATAATGTTTTACTAATTTTATCTTTTATTAATATATTTATGTTATTATTTTATCTTTTAAGTTTTTGAAATACTTTTTAAACTCAATTATCCCTTTTTAATAAAAATTATAAATTTTATTATTTTATATTTTAAGTTTTGTAAATGTTCTTTTAAAAAACCTGTGTTTGTTAGAAGCTGAATCACTCTCTCTCTCGTAGTGGGCCTCTTTTTTTTCCCGCTGGCATGAGGAAAGGGTCATTCCACTAGCTCTTGTGAAAATAAAATTGTGGGTGCTCTTTCCCTTTGAATGAGTATTTTTTAATATCTAATAATATTTTTAAATAATATATTTTTTAAAATCTAATAATATTTTTTAATAATTATAATAAAACTTAATCTTTTATCTTTTTATAACGAGGAAAAAAAGTAAATAAAGAACAAAGTTGATTGTATTATGCAAATAAAAAGTGTACACATGGAGACGAAATCTTTTACTTGAAGATCAATGACGAATCTTACTTGCTAAAGACAAATATTGAATGAACTAGATAAATTCTAATGAATAAAAACGGCAAATAACTAATTTCGTTTTTAAAAATAGGTTTAATCCTTTACTACATCCCTATTTATGTACGAATGTCTCAATTGGGTCCTCGTTTTTTAAAGCGTAGCAAAATGGTCCCTAATTTTGAAAATTGATATCAATTGAGTCCTTTCCGTTAAGTTGGCTGGACGGCGTTAAAAAAATTGATGAGTGGATGCTGAGATGACGAACGAGCGCTCGTCCACCAGCGAACGAACGCTCGTCCAGCAGCGAACGAACGCTCGTCCACCAGAGAACGAACGGTCGTCCAGTGTGGAACGAACGGTTGTCCAGCAGTAAGAGGTCGACGAGCGTTCGTTCTCTGGTGGACGAGCGTTCGTTCTCTGGTGGACGAGCGTTCGTTCTCTGGTGGACGAGCGTTCGTTCGCTGCTGGACGAGCGTTCGTTCGTCATCTTAGCATCTCACTCATCAATTTTTTTAACGACGTCCAGCCAACTTAACAGAAAGGACTCAATTGATATGAATTTTCAAAATTAAGGACCATTTTGATACACTTTAAAAAACGAGGACCCAATTGAGAAATTCGTACATAAATAGGGATGTAGTAAAGGATTAAACCTTAAAAATACAACACGTTCTCACTTTTGTCACTAAGAAGCGAAATATTTATTTTAGTTAGTAGATAAAAAAGTTCTTCAATTATATTTGTTTTCTAAATTTTTAAAATTATTTTATTAATGACCAATTTTGTTATATATTTTATTTAGAAACTAAATTAGATATTTTATTTTTTCAAAGAATAAATTATTTAATTTTTTTTACATATTTAATTTAGAAAATAAATTAGATTTTTTTTTTATTTTTTCAAAGATTAAATTATTCACTTACCAAAAAGCTCCCCCGAAATAGAATTAGAATCTATCCTCTTTTTATTTTTATTTTTTATCAATCTACTATATTACTAGTCCTCCTATTATATCATTCTTTTCAGCTCAACTTTTTCTCTTTGGAGATTCAATCTTTATGTAGTTGACTGTTAAAGCTCATTTAACCCGTGCTTGTCTAACCTAAACAAAATACAATTCAATTCAAAAAGTAATTTAACATTATTAACTCGCTGAATAATCGAAAATTCGAAAAATAGCCGTTGAGGCTTATGGTAGTGAAAACTTCCAACGGCTACTTTCCGAAAAGAAAAAAAGAAAAAAAAAAACTATCCGTTACCCTTTCACAACTCATAAAACTCCACGAACTTTCCTCCTACGGTTCATCAACATCCTTTCTATTATCGTCTTCACTCATTCTCTTCTACTCTCGTTATATCAAAATCAATTTCTGATCCCAAAATGAACGATCTAATGACCAAGTCCTTCACCAGCTACGTGGATCTAAAGAAAGCTGCGATGAAAGACGTTGATTTGGAAGCGGGTATGGTTGTTCCTCCCGATGTGGAACTCACCTCTTCCATAACCCACTTGGACACTGACATGGGAATCTTCTTGGAAGAAGCTGAGAAGGTGAAGACTGAAATGGGGTCCCTCAGAGACATCCTCGGCAGCTTGCAGCAGGCCAACGAGGAGAGCAAGTCTCTGCATAAGGCTGAGGAGCTCAAAGCACTAAGGAGCAGGATCAACGCCAACATTGTTGCAGTCCTAAAGAAGGCCAGGGCGATTCGGACCCAGCTCGAGGAGATGGACCGGGCCAACGCCGCCAACCGGAGGCTCTCCGGTCTCAAGGACGGCACGCCGGCCATCTACCGGACCCGGATCGCTGTCACCAATGGGCTGAGGAAGAAGCTGAAGGAGCTGATGATGGAGTTCCAGGGGTTGAGGCAGAGGATGATGAGTGAATACAAGGATACTGTGGGGAGAAGGTAAATAATCTACACACTTTCTATATCTATATTCATTCATGTTTGTTTTTGACCCTCATGTTCTTGAATGCTTTATCTATTAGGTACTTCACAGTGACTGGGGAGTACCCAGATGAAGAGGTGATTGAGAAGATCATTGCAAATGGTAATGAGGAAGAGGTTTTAGGGAAGGCGATTCAGGAGCATGGGAGAGGGAAGGTTCTGGAAACTGTGGTGGAGATTCAGGATAGACATGATGCTGCTAAGGAAGTGGAGAAGAGTTTGCTGGAGCTGCATCAGGTGTTTCTGGACATGGCTGTGATGGTTGAGGCACAGGGTGAGAAAATGGATGACATTGAGCATCATGTGTTGCACGCTTCGCACTATGTTAAGGATGGGACCAAGAATCTCCACACTGCAAAGCATTACCAGAAGAATAGCAGGAAGTGGATGTGTATTGGGATCATATTGCTGCTCATTCTTATTCTGGTTATTGTTATTCCTGTTGCCACCAGTTTAAGCGGTTCTTGAGTGTTTTTGGTTATGGCATTTTATGGAGGGATTCGGGTTTGAATGATTCTTCTTGATTCATCAGTCCCATATTTATGCTCTTTTGTAAATTTTGTTTTCCTTAGTACTCTATGTATGATTCATCTTATATTTTTGGCAGAAGTTAAGGTTACTATTTATACAATTTAATAGTAAACTGCATCTTTAATTATCCAACATTCTTTTAGCTAGCTATATATATATATATATATATATATATATATATATATATATATATATATATATATATTTATGTGTGTGTATATAGGGTCTTATTTCAGAGAATTTGTACATAACCAATACAGTGGTTTATTAGCAGAATTCAAGAAATTCGTGAAGCCAACATATGTATGTGAAAAATCTTCAAAAGAGTGGTTTCTATAAATTTACTCGTATTAAACTCTTAACAGTGTGTCCAAATCTTAACACATTTCTAAACTTTTTGAAATGAACAACAAAGATAAGAAAATGAAGTGCTTCTACAACATTAAAAGTCTTTTATTTTATTCTAATAAATAATTAGTATAATATCCTAATTATAAAATTTGAGACTTGTTCAGAAAATAATGAAAAATATGTTTTTCATAATTCTATTTAGATCGATGATATTTATAGGATTATTGATGACATCATTAATTTGAATTATAGTGATTATGGTATTTATTTGATAAAGATTAACAAATATCATTTATTAAATAATTAGATATATAAATGACGAATTAACTAAATGGCGAATTATCAATAGAAAAAAGCCAGGTAAAAACATGTAATAATAATTTCATTAGGCTTAATTAATTTAGAAAGAGTAAAGAATAAAAAAAAAGATTTCTTGATTTTTCATCATTTAATAAAATTTGACAATTATGCTAAATACTAAAGTTAATTTGAAGTTATAGTGATGAAATAAAATATTATGCAATTCTTTTAAAAGTTATGCAGAATGTTAAAGAGTTTTGTTAGACACTCATCAGCATATTAATTTATTACATGTTTAGTTTGAACTTAATAAATATATTAATAGATATTCTAATATTTTCTAAAAGAGAATGTATTATTTATTGAATTAAAGAGTTTTAGTTTACTAACTATATTAATTTTCTTGTTAGTGAAATATTGTTGTACTGTTAGCAAAGTATAGAAAATATCTATTCTATTTAGACAGAGAAATAAGATTTTTGCTTTCAATGACTTGAATAGGAAAATGGATTAGAAAAACAAAAACAACTTGACTTGGTAAAGACAATAAATAAATTGATTTGTGATCGATGATATACTTAAGCAAAAGTTAATTCTTTTTGCAAAAAAAAAAAATGTTGATATGATTTAAACATTCGTTGTTAGATATTTAAAGTTTTATGATAAAATAATTTATTATTATATTTTATTAAATTTTAAAGATATTATGATATAATAATTTGATGTTTAATATAAGATATTATTATATATTAATTAATTATTTAACATTGTAAGATATAATACTTGATTCATAATATGTTTAAATATATATGTTTAAACATGATTTAGCAAGTTATAAATATAGTATTTTAAAAGGAGTATTCAATTAATACTTAATATTACTTTATATATATATATATATATATATATATATATATATATTTTGTTAAGATAAGATTATGGTTTAAACTCTTATTTGGTTCCATGTTAAGAGGTGAATTTATGTTTAGTATCCGATTTTAAAATTGAAGATATTAGATCTCCATGTTATGAAAATTGTATGACTTCAGTCCTATTCCTTCAACGACGTTAAAATTGAAAACGTTGAACTGACGAAAATTGTATGACTTCAGTCCTATTCCTTCAACGACGTTAAAATTGAAAACGTTGAACTGACTGTGGATGTGAAGTGTGCAAGAGATGTCATCATGGTTGTTAGGCTACATTAGTTGACGTGCCAGCCAAAAGAATACATTAAGTGTTTTTAAATTGGGGAAATTAAATACCCATTGAAATTCTTCATCAGCTTGGCCTGTTGTCGCACCGTTCCTTGCAAGCCCTCTCTCACAAGCATGGCCCTCTCATCTTGCTACAGTTGGGGCAGGTCCCCACCCTCATCGTTTCATCTGCTGATGTGGTCGGAGAAATATTCAAAACCCACGACCTCGTTTTCTTTAACCGGCCAAAAACCACCACCGCGGGAATCTTTCTCTACGGCTACAAGGACATGGCTTTCACCCCCTACGACGGTCATGAGTGGAGACAGCTATTGAGAACTATTGTGAGAACTATTTGTGATTGTTAATGTTACTATGGGCTCATAGCTGACCGATCGGTAAGATCAGTCCGACCGATGATACTTCGCAGGGCACTTCAAACTTCAAACCCTACGCAAATGTACTTTGCTAGGGCTTGGGGGGCTTATGTTACTACCAAGGGTGGATAACCGACCGGAATACCCGCACGCCCGGAATACCCGCACGCCCGTTCAGTCTTCATCCCGATTGTGCGGTCGGTCTCGACAAAGCTTCCGCGGTCGGTCTCGACAAAGCTTCCGCGGTCGGTCTCGACAAAGCTTCCGCAGTCAGTCTTGACAGCCTCCACGGTCGGTCTCGACATAGCTCTCCGCGGTCGGTCTTCCGCGCTCGACAAACAAGTAGGTGTAATGCACAATGTAATTAGCAAATAACTGAAGGAGAAAGTGGAGGGTGTTACTACCGAGGGCAGACGCAAGGCAAATAGACTGCAGACAACTGTTAAATGCTCATGAATGCATGGTTAATAAGGTAACCGTTATCTTTGAGGGGTTAAAGTGAGCATTGAAAGCCATTAAGAGGTAAATTAATGGATAATATTCCCTGTAATTGTATAAATAGAAGTCAAAGGGGAAGGTAAAGCCTCTGTTCAATTTTATAATTATAGACTTGTGATAGCCCATTCTGACTTGAGCGTCGGAGTGTTTGCTGCAGGTCAACCCTCTTTTATTGACTAAGGACAAGCGTAAGGAGCGGAGAGAAGAAGAACCGAATGCAGGAGTGAAGCGAGTGTTTCTGGACGGACGTAGGAGTTTCCCCGGTCTCATTCAGCAGAAACATTTTGGCGCCCACCGTGGGGCCGAGCGGCATCCCCTTTTGACCACTAGGAGCCAGACGAGCACTCGGTCTCAAAATCACTATTTTGTTCGAGCCCATCTATCAGCCCTGTCGGGGACGGCAGAGAGTCTCGCCCACCAACATTAACCAGCTTATGCAATTATGAACTTTTGACTTTGCTCAATCATACACATATTTTATACATATTTTCTATCTTATCCTTTGCTGAATAATTTCATATCTTAATTTCATATCATGTTGTTATTAAGGATCATTCGGGAACAAACAGAGTCCAATGGTGCACCCATCATGTTCTCGGATACAAAGATCGGCATCAACGTTCTCTGCCGTTCAGATCCAACGCGGTTAAAATCCAACTTCTCCATAGTTTCCCTATTGAATGTGGGAACAGCAACCGAGAAAAGGATGTGGAGAAATCCTTTCATAATCTGCAAAAATTACAATCAAAAAATCACATCTTTCTTTTAGAAGTAAATTAAATTCAATATAAGTAACTTTTTCTTCCATTTTATGAACATGTGCTTACCATCATCATTGTGGTACAATTACTTTTTCATGGGAGTCGTGCAAATCACCACTTTTGAGAACAAAGGAAAAGCTAATGGAATCCTTATATGTGGCATAGTAAAAAAAGCATGCTACTAATATATCAAATTTTTTGGATAATTGGCACTTTGTTGTCTAGTACTAACATTTTCCAGTGACAAGAAGGAATAAAGATGTTACGGTGAGAAGGGTTCTAGAGACGGAAGAACGATTACGCCGCTCGGATCTTCCAACTCACCCAGGAGCAAGGCCATAAACCCGGCGGCGAAATCGTCCGAGTGCCTTCCAGCGAGTTACGATGGCGAAGGTGAAAGTGTTCAACTCCTAAATACCCTAAGCGTTCACCAGGGACCGAGCGGCTACGACGCAATCCGCGCTCGGTGAACCAATTTTATTAAAACTCCTCTATTATGGAGACTTGTATATTCTCCGACAACCTCTCCATGGTGCCCGACGACTCCCGGAAGCACATCGTCAGTATGTTGCCGCACCGCAGCCACGACAGCCACGATGCCCGTCCAACACGACCAGTGTTTCGGTGACAAAGACACCGCTGATTATGAGCCCAAGAGACCACTACATTGTTGTTTCTTCCCGCCTAAAATTGTTTTTAACTGAAACATCTGACTAGGTTGCAGGGGAAGATCAGTGGGTTAAGTTGAACCCTCAGCAGTGGCGGTGGCAGCAACAAGGCCATTGGCCTTCATTTAAACCCTAAAGGGCGGTGCACCACTCACTATCCCGAGCAGTTCTATCTCCTCGATGATGACCACCACGTGACCGGTTTCAACATCAACGCTTTTCAAATCAAACATGATTCAATTCTTATTATATATTCAAAAGGCTACTCGATTTTAAGAGTTTTTCTAGTTTCATTACTTGTATTGGAAGTGCAGGTGATAGGACCAAACGCTTGCTCAGTAACCCGAACGTGGGGTTACCTTGACATGAGTAGCTGTCGCTCGGTAACCAGAATCAGGCTCGTTTATTGGAACCGATCGGCGATGCCAACGTTAACCAACTTCGGCCGAGCGGCCTTACTTGTGCGTGCGTCTCGCCTCAACATTTTGGCCGAACGGTCTCACTTGTGCGTGCGTCTCGCCTCAACATTTTTGACCGAACGGTCTCACTTGCTCGTTCGTTTCGCCTCAACGTCTTGACCGAGCGGTCACATCCTGCCGAAACGTTATGCACAAATCACTATCCCGAGCAGTTCTGTCTCCTCGATGATGATCACTGCGTAACCGGTTTCAACATCAACATGATTTAATTTTTATGATATCTTCGAATAGATTACTCGATTTTAAGAGTTTCTCTAGTTTCATTACTTGTGGAAATTTTCAATTGGAAGTGCAGGTGTTAGAACCCAACGCGAGGTTACCTTGACATGAGTAAAGAGTTGTCGGCCTCAACGTATTATTGGCCGCTCGGCCTCAGCGTATTATTGGCCCGCTCGGCCTCAACGTATTATTGGCCGCTCGGCCTCAGCGTATTATTGGCCCGCTCGGCCTCAACGTATTATCGGCCGTTCGGCCTCAACGTGATCTCGGCCGCTCGGCCTCAATGTATTATCGGCCGTTCAACCTCAACGTGAGCTCGGTCGTTCGGCCTTGCTTCTCCTTTAACATCTTCGGAGTAATATTATACAATATTTTGCAGGTCTCAAGACAATAGGGCACTATAGCTGACACATCCTCATGAATACTTCAAATGTCCAAAGATAGGTCAAATGGTCTACCAAAGACCGAACGGTCTAGCATATATTCTGATATTATCTTATAGGTCACAAGGCACTAAGGCAGCGGCACAAACATTCAATTGAAGACCGAACGGTCTCAATATCTTGATCAACTGGCCTCAACTCAGTAGCTTAATGCTATCATCTATATTTTTCTCACCGTTCAAAATTTGTGTGTTGTTTTTCTTCGGTGCAGATAACAGGACTCTGTATACAAACTACTTGGCCAACCTTGAGCAACCGAGCGGGTGAGGCAGTCTCTTCGTGAGCTCTCACCTTGGTCTTAGAGCACGCTCCTCGAGAGCTTCTAAGCCTAAACCGAGCGGGTGAGACAGTCTCTTCGTGAGCTCTCACCTTGGTCTTAGAGCACGCTCCTCGAGAGCTTCTAAGCCTAAACCGAGCGGGTGAGGCAGTCTCTTCGTGAGCTCTCACCTTGGTCTTAGAGCACGCTCCTCGAGAGCTTCTAAGCCTAAACCGAGCGGGTGAGGCAGTCTCTTCGTGAGCTCTCACCTTGGTCTTAGAGCACGCTCCTCGAGAGCTTCTAAGACCTAAAGCAAGCGGGTGAGGCAGTCTCTTCGTGAGCTCTCACCTTGGTCTTAGAGCACGCTCCTCGAGAGCTTCTGAGCCTAAACCGAGCGGGTGAGGCAGTCTCTTCGTGAGCTCTCACCTTGGTCTTAGAGCACGCTCCTCGAGAGCTTCTAAGACCTAAATCGACGGAGCAGGTGAGGCAGTCTCTTCGTGAGCTCTCACCTTGGTCTTAGAGCACGCTCCTCGAGAGCTTCTAAGACCTAAACCGAGCGGGTGAGACAGTCTCTTCGTGAGCTCTCACCTTGGTCTTAGGGCACGCTTCTAGAGAGCTCCTAAGACCTAAATCATGCAGCAGAGCAAGCTCAAGCAAGCTCTTTTGTGAACTCTCGCCAGTCGGGGAACTATTAGCGCACAAACCGCTCGGGTGAAAAGGAACGCATGCTAGCGTGAATAAACTCAGGTAAAATCTACTACCGATCGATATAACTTTATAAACCCAACGCAATATCAAATTTTGCTAGGGCTTGGGGGGCTTATGTTACTATGGGCTCATAGCCGACCGATCGGTAAGATCAGTCCGACCGATGATACTTCGCAGGGCACTTCAAACTTCAAACCCTACGCAAATGTACTTTGCTAGGGCTTGGGGGGCTTATGTTACTACCAAGGGTGGATAACCGACCGGAATACCCGCACGCCCGTTCAGTCTTCATCCCGATTGTGCGGTCGGTCTCGACAAAGCTTCCGCGGTCGGTCTCGACAAAGCTTCCGCGGTCGGTCTCGACAAAGCTTCCGCGGTCGGTCTTGACAGCCTCCACGGTCGGTCTCGACATAGCTCTCCGCGGTCGGTCTTCCGCGCTCGATAAACAAGTAGGTGTAATGCACAATGTAATTAGCAAATAACTGAAGGAGAAAGTGGAGGGTGTTACTACCGAGGGCAGACGCAAGGCAAATAGACTGCAGACAGCTATTAAATGCTCATGAATGCATGGTTAATAAGGTAACCGTTATCTTTGAGGGGTTAAAGTGAGCATTGAAAGCCATTAAGAGGTAAATTAATGGATAATATTCCCTGTAATTGTATAAATAGAAGTCAAAGGGGAAGGTAAAGCCTCTGTTCAATTTTATAATTATAGACTTGTGATAGCCCATTCTGACTTGAGCGTCGGAGTGTTTGCTGCAGGTCAACCCTCTTTTATTGACTAAGGACGAGCGTAAGGAGCGGAGAGAAGAAGAACCGAACGCAGGAGTGAAGCGAGTGTTTCTGGACGGACGTAGGAGTTTCCCCGGTCTCATTCAGCAGAAACAGTTAATTATGCTGCTCATAACTAGAAGTAGAGAAATAGACAATTGTTTACCTTTTTGTATGTTTTAAATCAACTTATTTTGGGTTGCTTTTTGAACAGGTACAAACTGGTGTCAAATCAGACAGCTTCTACCACGGAAATTGAGACTGTAGCATCAGAAGCCAAAGTTTTGCCACCGAATCCAAAGTTTAAGGTGTTGAAGCCTCATGAGATGTCTAATGGACAGATTCAGTTCTGCAAGGTGAATGTTCCAACTCATCGTTATACCCCTCTCAAGAAAGCTTGGATGGATATCTATACTCCCATTTTTGAACAGATGAAATAAAATCATTAGGGTTTTTAAATGAGGAAACCCTTTTTCATTTCTTCCCTTGTTTCCCCATGTCCTTCACTCCCAGATTGGGGTTCCCTTTTTTCTTTTTCTTTTTTGTTTTCCTTTTCAGTTTCTGAGAGATTGAAATGGTGGTGGCTTAGCAGTGCTCTGTCCGGCGTCAGACAACACGAGGTTGCCGTTCTTGAGGAAGGGGAGAGCGAGGAGCGTTCCCCATTCACCGGCACGTCGCGGTTGGCCATCCACACCACTGTGCTTCTCCGCCTACGAGAACGCCGAAGCAGTACACGTTCTCCCCCACGGTCTTGAACCCCGCCATGAATGTCCCCTTCGGCGACGAAACTATCAAGTCTTCATCGGGTCTCTCCACGGAGAGGGGGAGCGCCGCCGAAGAGTGGAAGGATAAGACACATGTCGGTGATTACGACCTTCGTTGGCTGCCACGTTAGATGATTCTAAGTCAACTAAATGTCACGTCTACATTTCTTACACATGTCACACCCACAACAACGTTATCAATTTTAACATCTTTAAACGGATAGGACTGAATTGATACAATTTTAATAACATAGGAACCCAATCCATGCACTTTTAAAACCAAGTACTAAACAAAAATTTACCTCTTAACATGGGACCAAGTAAGGGTTTAAGCCTAAGATTATTTAAAGAGAATAGATTGTTTAACATCTCGAATTTGAAAGTTTAACAAATAACAATTAACGAAATATCGTTTAAAGAAGTATATCGTTGGAATAGTGTGCACATCAAAAAATTTTATTAAACGTTTGCAAGACATACGATGACATGTCACGTGTAAAAGATTAAACATTTGTCAAAAGCGCGTCTAGAGAAAAAAGTCGTAAACGATTTATATATATCGTATTAATTGTATCTACTTTAAAAAACTCAGACTTGCACTTGTTGAGACAAGATTGTCTAGAAAGAGACTGGATCGTCTAGAGCATCTCTGGTCTTGAAGTTTAATAAACAACATTAAATGAAATAATCTTGACCAATCAAATGTCTAAGAAAAAGGAAAGAACATAGATATATCACTCAAAGAATAAAAGAATAAAATCTCATTCTAGAAGGGGTCATAAGAGAGAGAGAGTTTGAACACTAGAAAACAAACAACATAGAATCATCTAAGCATTCATCAAATGAACCATGTATATGCCCACTCAACTAGAAAAAGGACTCAAAGAGAAAAAAGTTTAAAGATTAGAAGCATCTAAGCGCCAATCCAAATCAGAGTAAAAATCAAAAGTTATATCTAAGGCTACACAAGGAGTTTAAATATTAAATAGCGAAAGAGGTTGTAATTTCTTTTAGACACCACTTCTTAAGAGGAGAACATTCTATGAATGTCTTCTTTGTCTCCAACGTCCACTTCTGATATATTTCAAAGAAAGCAGTGTATGTGTATAGTAGGTTATTTGCATATAATAGAGTAGATTGCATGCAACCAATATGTCTTATCTCTTATCACTTTTGTTGTTTTTAAATGTTAAACATTTAATGACATTTAATGCTTGTTTAGAACAACAAAGTGTTTTTTACAATTTCTACTATTAAGGTAGTGTTTATCAATTAAGCTTTTTTTCTTCTAAGATACCAAGCGTTTTTTGGAATATTTCCATTTAGAACTTAAGCGTTTAACATGTTTCTTCTTTATATGTTTTCAATATTTGTTTAAGGCTTTTAGAGGGTTTGGAGAAAGACATTGTCTCGACACCTTTTTGCTTCTTGAGAGTTCAATTGAATACCATTGGGTACATTATAACTTATGAGTTTAGTATAACTCTCTTTCGACGCTTTGACTTATAAGTCATTTAGTGTTGCGTTTGTGAGCTTGTAACCTAGTTGTTTTCCTAAGTGTTTTCCTGAGGCCTTTCTATGTTGATGGTTGACTTGGGAATCTTATTTCTAGAATTTGTGTTTCTAGCATTTGTGTTTCTACCTATCCTATTCTACAAGTTTAGGTGTTTTCAAATTCTTATCCTGTTTAATGTTATTTGATTAAACTTCAAAACATGAGAGCATTTAGACATCTAGACGATTTTTGTCTTAACAATCTGTCCTCTTTTTATGTTTAACAAATACACATCTAAACAATATGATCTTTCTTAGTTTAACGTAGTGTTTTAGATTTATGAGTTTATAATTCTTGGTTGTGTATAGGAACAATTAACTAAAGCATGGTAAAAAATTAGAGGATAAAATATAGAAATGACTAAAACAATAATGATAAACGATTGATATTTAAACACATAAACATATTACATGAATTTAAATATGGACTTCTACAATGAACTTCTAGGAATCTGGAGACTCCCCTGATTCTATGCTATCCTAGACTATCTTATCTACTGGTGTATTCTCTTGAATACATGCTCCTAGATGTTGACATGTTTAATCTCTCTTTTTCCCCCTTATTTGATAAACATCAAAAGGGAAGGAGAGAAAGGACATCACAGCCCGACACAGAAGAGGTTGAAGAGAGATTGAGAAGGGAGAATAAGTGGGAGGAATGTTAGGATACAATAAGATTGTTACAACACAAGCTCGTCAAATAGAACCCTTGGTTTTGAAGTTTACCTAAATAATATGAAATGAAGAAGTCTTTGTGTATAAAGAACTAACTCTAAACTAGAAAAACACCAAGCATAACTGTTAAGATAGAAAAGCAAGAGAATGAACATCAAACACTAGGATAGAAAACCTTAAGTTAAAAGACAAACCTTAAGATAGAAAACAATATTAAACACTAAGGTAGAATATTCTGGTAGAAAATCAACCTTGAACTAGTAAAACACCAAAGAAAAATACCAGGTCAGAAAACCCTAGTTTAGAATAGAAAAACACTAGGCTAAGAAATCATAAGCCAAGAAGGTCTAATGAAAATCACAACCTCACAAAAAATAATAATAATAAACATATTAAAATACTAAAGCAAAACCCTAAGTTGGAAGAAACATTTCCAAACTCACCAAGAAGAAAAGACGAAGATAACTGTCTAAGAAAAGTCAAAGCTAAAACTAGACTAAACAAGTTAGGGTGAAAACACAAGACTTAGAACCTGAATCCCCAACATAGAAAACCTACACAAAACTTAGAACTTGAATCCTAAACATAGAAAAGCTTAGGAAAACAATTAGGCTCTTAAAAAATAGGAAAACAACTAGGTCAAAACACCCAAATGTAGGGCTAAACGCTATTATGCATAAAACATCTAAGAGAGTTGAAGTTAAACGGTTGATCCTCACCATACCTAAAAAAGGTATTCCACTTAGCTCTTGAAATCAAAACAAAGTCAAGATGATGTCTCTGACAAAACAAACTAAAAGATTAAAATATAAAAGAAAGCTTTAAACAAGCTAAACACTATCTCTCTAAGAAGAGACAAATACGAAATAAGCTTTTACTTGGCTAAACGATACTAGGAGCTCAAACAATACTGTGTCCAATGATAAAGTCTTTATACAACACTTGTTAGCTTTATAAAAGAGCTTAATAGTTAAAAACTACCTAACGATAGAAAATAAAAAAACACTTTATTGTTTTGAACAAGCATTTAATGTCATTAAATTCTCAATGCTCAAAGACAACAAATATGTTATCTGATGAACTGATTGTACATCAAAATCCAATCCAATCAATAATAGGTATCATGAAAGACATTCACAAAATGACCTTCTTCAAGAAGACAATGACGTAATACTTAAGTAAAAAACAAACCATGAAATCAATAAGTAAAACACCAACCAAGAAGTCTCTTACAAACCAAACAATACTAATTAATCTCATAAACACAAAAACATTAGAAAACACAGAAACCAAAACTAATGATGAAAACATTTCAAACATTAAAGAAAATAAAGTTGGACATACTTGCTATATATGTTTCTATCTTGTGCAAGATAATTGCTACAAACGTTCATTTATCTTGTCTTATAAGTGTTAAAAGGAACGTTGAAAGAAAAAGACAAAAGAAGGAGTGATTAAACTATCAAAAGTCGTGCCAAAAGATACTTAAATCTGTTGTGGATAAGAGCTCTGAAAAGCACGTCTACTTTGACAAAAGACTTCATCCTATGATAGACATCTACACTAATAATCAGAAAAGATCAGATATCAAGACAAGCTTCGTCAAACAGTCATATTATCAAAACTTAAGGCAAACATTGTCATAATGGTTATATCATCAAGGCGTATAAATAAAAGATGACAATGATGAAGAGATAAAATATGAAGATATAAAGATATCTCAGCAAGGAAATCTTTTTGAGCTATTAAATCAAAATCCCTCAAATGAAGAGAAGAACTCAAGAAAAGAAAGATACTCTCAAGCTTCATGAGAACATCCACTTGAAGAAAGAAGAGAGAGTGAAATAGTTAAACAAAGGAAAAGATCTCTCAAGCCTCATTGCAATATCTACTTATATTTAGAAAGAAGAGAGAAAAAGAAAAAGAAAAACAACATTCTAATGCTTTACTATATCATTTGCTTACATGTGTAAGATGAAAGAAAATGAGTGATGAGAGAAGCACTTGCAAATGTAATCATATCCATTCTGTGAGAGTTATAGTCAGAACAACTTGTAAGTAATCGTTGATTGCAATTCTAGAGAGAATAAAAACATTTACAACTGAACTCTTTCTACGCTTAGGAAATCTAGGAAAGATCTCCTAATACTAAGAGTGGTTCAAATACTCAACTAATCTAGTAACTGAAGGTTATTCGTTGATCAGGGATACCATGAGTTATGAATAATACTACACAACTAGGAGTGTGTGAAACTCAACTAGGCAGTATCGTGGAACCAGAATGCCTAGGGATACCAAGAGTGGTGCGAATACTCAAGGAAATCTAGGCACGATAGTCTAGTACCAGGAGTGGTGCGAATACTCAAGGAAATCTAGGCGCGATAGTCTAGTATTAAGAGTGGTGCGAATACGCAAGGAAATCTAGGCGCGATATATGTTTATATTATGTTTATGATTATCTGTTGTTATAGTTGGGCAATGATTTGTGTGTGCATGAGAATATGTTTTTGGTAATATTTGTGATGAGTTTTCCCTATGAATGTATTATGTATGTTTTGTTGGGTTATCCCACTAAAAGGTTTGATCCTAAGAGAGAATAAAGTTATTATGCTTGGGGGTTTCATGCAAATATATGTTTTAGGGTTGTGGTAATAATCATATGCAGTATAATTAGGTTTATTGGGGGGTATAACATGTCAATGATTGAATTTGGATGATTCAAGTGATGTATTATATGTGTTTGAGTATATTTACATGAGTATATTATAAGTGATGTTTGAGTATATTATGATGTGTTAAGTATGTTCCCACGTGATGTGTGTGTGTATTCAAATGCTTGAATCATGTTCATGATGTGTTTCGATTCGACAATAATTGATTATCATTAGTTATAATCGATTATTTGTGCGTCGATACGAGTATGGTTGTAAGAATAATCAGTTATCTGAGATGATAATCAATTATCCCTTTCTGTGTGATATTTTTGGGTAAATTTTAATGAGATAATCGATTATCATAAGTGATAATTGATTATCACAACGTAATTTTGTGAAAAATGACAAATTTGATTAAGAATGGACGTGAACAAAATTAACAAAATTTGGGACTAATTTGGACAAAAATAATAAAAATTGGGACTAAATTTAATACATGACACTGACTAGTGAGATTGATACGGACTTGACAAGTGACATTGATACGGACTTAACAATGACATTGATACTGACTTGACAAGTGACACTGACATTAGTACTTGATATAATATTAACTTGACATATAAACAACTTCTTTAAAATTAAAATAAATCTAAAATAAAATAATAAATTTTTTTAAATAAATCTTAAATTTTAGAAAATCATAAATAAACATGTGTCTTACATGATTCATATGTAATTAATAATTTAAATGACGTCATAAAAAAATCAAATTAAATATAAATTATAAAAGTTAAAGCATATTAAACATTAAAAAAAAATTTCATATCAAACAAAATAAACGAAAATTAGAGACTAAAATGGTATTAATCATTTATATTATACTAAAATCGTATTTAAATTTTAATTCAAAAGATAAAAAATTATAAATAAAAAAGTACATTAATAATATATATAAAGTTTCACGTTACCGTTGCAAGCACATGACTCTTCTGTCCTGATTCTGATCCGTGAACCTAACTCACACAGGGTTTTCAGATTGCGAAATAGATGATGAGATTGCTCGATGCCCACTGTCACCTGCAGGACCCCAGAATTTTCAGCAAGGCACAGCAGATCATAAAAACCACACAAGACACAGGCGTTGTGTACTTTGTCGTTAATGGGGTCTGTGAACAGGATTGGCACTCTGTGAAGCACATGGCCGAAACATTCCCTTGCGTCATACCTTGCTTTGGACTCCATCCATGGTGAAGTCCAATTGTTTCTGTTTTTGTTTTTGTTTCTGTTTCTGGGCTAGTTCAATTAGTATTCTGTTTATGGGTTTTAGGTCTAATGTTATGCGGTTACAGGTATGTGAACGAACGGAGTCCCAGTTGGTTCAAAACGTTGAGAGAGTATTTTGGTTCTACACCATCTGCTGCAATTGGAGAGGTAATTGTATGGTTCTATGACAAAAGGGGTGCATGGAAACTGAAACAGAACCTCTCTCCCTTTTTTATTAGTTTTTTCTATCAGGAGGAATTGAACTTATGTGGGAGCTCATGTTCAACCAGGTTATAAATATATCATTATAATAATAGTTTATAGGAAAAATATTTATATTCTACTTTTAGAAAAATGGTAAGCATCACTTTCCTACTATACTATTGCTGATTATCACTTCTAATTTGTTTTAGAGAGGAGTATTCAACAGCATGGGTAATCACTTCAGTGATTCCTAGACTTTAACCTTGAGGACAAGGTTGCTTAAGTAGGGGAGGGTAATGATAGGAAGGGGAATGTATATATGAGAAGAAAGTATGTAAAAAAGTAGTTAGTTGGTTAGGAGGGGTTAGTCTTTCTAAAAGGAAGACTATATATAGGTTGGGGTCCTTATGTTTAGGGGAGGATGTTTGTTTGTTGGAGAGCGTAGACAGGATCTTTGGTGTCTTGTGGGAAGGGAATATTGTCCCTTGGATGTGTTCATGCTGTGTTGTTGTCCTAAATCAATTTTAAGAAGTGCATTCAGTGAATTGGCGTGTGAATTATGTTTTTCTGGTTTCTTCTATCAAGAAACCTAACACAGAATTAAAAATGATGTATGTAGGGATAAAAGGGTTTGATATATTTAGTTTTAGTGCTTATAAAGATTTAATACCTTGAAAATCACTATAGTTTGACATAAACAAAGGTTTGTAAGGGAGAAGTACTAAACAACGTTACTTTTGATAACTAAGGAGACTAAAAAGGTATTTAATTGTTGTAGGCACAAAAACAGAATTTCAAGATATTTTGCTAGATAAGAAGCATTTAATCATTCATTATTTGATGTTTGAGACTTGCCCTTTTAATTGGTTCAACCCATGTGCTTTTTCTTTTCATGTTTCCTGCTAGAAGTTTCACTATTTTTTCTCTGATTTTCTTTGACTCTTGATTTTGTGAACCATCTAGTCTAAAATATTCTGGAACACTGATGTCACAAACTGTAATGCCATATTTTGAAAGTTAATAGACTATATTAGTTTAAGATGCAGGACAGGACAAGCATCATAGGTAGAGAAAGGCCAAGATAGACTATGGGCGATGAAGTTAAGAAGGATTTAGTGGTTCATAATTTGTTTATAGATATTGAATATAGTGAAAAACTAGGTATAAGATTAATCTCTCTTGTGTAGAAAAAACACATATGGTACTATATTTATAATGAAGAAAATATGGGCTAAGCCCAAAATACAAATGATAGGAAAGAAATAATAACATATAAACAAAAGATAAAAGATAAAAGATAAAAGAGAAGATATCTATGATATCTAACACTCTCTCTTAAGCTGGTGCATATAAATCATATGTACCAAACTTGTTATAAATATAATCAATTATCGGTCCTTGTTAACTGATCACTTGAGTTAATGAACTCTATCTTGATGTCTCCAGATACAATCTTCTTTTGAATGAAATGATAGTCAATCTTAATGTGTTTGGTCCTCTCATGAAAGACATGATTATAACTAATATGAAGAACAACCTGATTGTTATATATAAGGGTCATTTGAGTGACATCTCCAAATTGTAACTCTCTAAGCAATTGCATAAGCCAAACAAGTTCACAAGTGGCTGAGACCATAGCTTTATATTCTGCTTCTACACTAGATCTTGGTACAACACTTTGTTTCTTGCTCTTCCAAGAGATCAAGTTACCTCCAATGGAGACACAATATTTGGAAGTAGATCTTCTATCAGAAGGAGATCCTGTCCAATGAGCATCTGAATAACAAACAACTTTTGTATGGTTATTGGAACCTTATAACAAACCTTTTCTAGGAGATCCTTTAATGTACTTTAATATACGAATGACTGCACTCCAACGATCTTCAAATGGGGAATTGAGAAATTGGCTCGCCACACTAATTGCAAAGGAAATGTTAGGATGACTAACTATAAGATAATTCAATTTTCCAACTGATCTTGTATGCTGCTCAGGATCTAAAATAGGCTCCCCCTGATTTGGTAGGAGTTTGGTATTAGGATCTACGGGTGTGTCAACAAAATTTGAATTCAACCTAGTTTCCTCTAAATTATTCAATGCATACTTGCTTTGAGATATAACAATAACACATTGTTGGATTGTGCTACCTCAATACCTAAGAAGTAATCTGAGTTTGCCAAGATTTTTGGTTTGAAAATGGTGGCAAAGGTGTTGTTTCATTTGGGAGATGTCATGGTGGTCACTTCTTGTAAGATCAATGTCATTAACATACACTATCAAATAGTCTCATGCAACACTTGAGTGACGTTAAAAGATTGAATGATCTGCCACACTTTGAGTCATACCAAATTGTTGAACCACTACTAAATTTGCCAAACTAGGCCCTAAGAGAATGTTTCAAGCCATATAAAGATTTGTGAAGACGACATACAAATCCAAAAGACTCTCTCTGAACAACAAATCCTTGAGGTTGTTTCATATAAATCCCTTCCTGCAAATCTCCATTGAGGAAAGCATTTTTGACATCTAGTTGATAAAAATGCCATTGTTGAGGAGCAACCATAGCTATAAATAAACGAACAAAAGCCGTCTTTGCTATTAGAGAAAAAGTATCATGATAATCTAATCCATAAATTTGTGTGTAACCTTTGGCTATAAGACGAGCTTTGTGGCGATCAATAGTACTATCGGGACCAACTTTGATAGCAAAATCTCACATGCAACCAAGAACATATTTCTAGACAGTAATGGGGCGAGTTCCCAAGTTCCACTATTCTAATGACCATTTAGTTCATCTAGCATGACCTGATGCCAACAAGGATGGACTTAGACATCACCAACAAATTTAGGAATGAACATAAAAGAAATAGACGAAAGACAGGTATGAAAAGGTGAAGATAATCTATGGTAACTCAAAGTAGTATAATGTGGAGAAGGATTACGGGTAGAACGTGTACCTTTACGGAGAGCAATTAGAAGGTCAGATTCTGTTGTCAAAACCAGAGGAGACAAAGGAGTTGGCACTTGAATTGAGTCACATGGTGGTTGTTGGGAACAATGTCTTCGATTATAAGCTTTGTTAGGATATTTATCCTATTTTATCATCATTATAGTGTGTCAAGGGTTACCCTATTTATCATGATTATCTTGTGTCTAGGATTATCCTATTTATCATGATTATATTGTGTATAGGGTTACCCTATTTATCATGTACTTGTGTATCAATTTATTCTTATAAATAGAAGATTGTGAGAGGGATCAATTAAGCCCTCCAGAATTATTTCTTTTCAATCTTAAGTTGGTATCAGAGCGGGTCGATCCCGCTCTGGTTTCTGTCTCGTAATATATATCTGTCCGGCGCCACAATTCTTCGTCGCCCGCCATTGCCCGCCGTTGCCCGCCGCCGGCCACCGTCAACCGTCGGCCACCGTCTTCCGTCGCCGGCCACCGTCGCCGCCAGCCACCGCCCGCCGTTGCCGGCCACCGTCGTCCATCACTGTCACAGTTTCCTTCGTCTAAACCCTTAGGGTTTTCTTGTTCCTTGCTAGTACTATTTGTCTTCTCCAAAAATGGCGTCTGGCAGTACTCTTTCCTTCTCTGGAAGTCCATCAACTACCTCCGAGAAGCTAAATGGAAAAAATTATCTATCATGATCTGCTGCCATTGAAATGTGGTTCCTTGGCCAAGGGCATTATGACCACCTTAAGCGAGATGGAAGCCATGTGCCTACTGAAAAAGCTGATCAGTGGAAACAAGCAGATTTCCAGTTGTGTGCCTTGTTATGGCAATCAGTGGAACCCAAACTTTTTGTATCTTTAAGGGCTTTCAAAACTTGTCACTCCTTTTGGAAGAAAGCCCAAAGCATTTATGCCAACGATATTCAACGTCTCTATGACACTACGAACAAGCTTGCATCTCTTAAAATGGCAGACCATGATATGGTGTCCTTCATGGCTGAAGCCCAATCTGCTGTCGAAGAACTTAGGATTGTTTTGGAAGTAGATCCATTAGAGGATATCAAAAAGAAACTAGACAAATTTTACATGGTGTTGATCCTTCGTGCCCTACATCCCGATTTTGATCATCTCAAAGATCAAATTCTAACTAGTCATGAGGTCCCCTCTATGGAAACATTGACCACTCGCCTTCTGCGTGTCCCGGTATCTCAAACTCAAGAAGCGCATGAACTAGTGGAACCATCTGTCATGGTTGCCACACGAGAAAGAGGAGGACGTGGCACTAGAGGAGGAGGACGAGGAGGTCGGGGACGTACTCAATGCACATATTGTAAAAGAATGGGTCATACTCAAGAGAATTGCTACTCCTTACATGGTTTCCCTTCCAAAACCGCCAATATTTCGAAGACTGAAACTTCCACTTCGAAAATTCAAACCTCCACTTCTATGTTTTCTGAGGAAGAATATCAAGAGTATTTAAGGTTAAAGTCTAACAGCTTGGCACAACCATCTCAATCTCCCAATACATCAACCGCCTGCGTTTCTCAATCTATGGAATGTCAAAATTCATGGGTAATTGACTCAGGTGCTTCTGATCACATTTCTGGTAATACCTTTTTGTTCTCATCTATTTCCTTTCGAGAAAAACCTCATTTCATAACCCTTGCAAATGGATCTAAAACTTCTTCCAAAGGAGTCGGTCATGTTTCTTTGTCTCCCTCCCTCAATCTCAACTCAGTCCTTTTTGTTCCTAATTGTCCTTTTAATTTAATTTCCTTAAGCCAGTTGACTAAAATATTAAATTGTTCAATAACCTTTGATCATAAATCTTTTGTTATATAGGAGCGTGGTTCGGGGAGACAGATTGGAGAAGGATATGAAGCTGGTGGATTATACCATTTTGGATCTCGTCCAAGGGTGTCGTGTGTTGCTGCTCCTAATCCTAAAGTGCTACATGATCGACTTGGCCATTCTCATTTGTCCAAATTAAAAAAGATGTGTCCTGAACTTAGTGGTCTCCAAACCTTAGAATGTGAGTCATGTCAATTAGGAAAACATGTTAGATCTTCCTTTCCTAAAAGGTCTCAATCAATATGTAATTCTCGTTTTTCCATCATCCATTCTGATATATGGGAACCTAGTCGTATCTCCTCCTTTGGTTTTAGATATTTTGTTACCTTTATTGATGAATATTCAAGATGTACTTGGGTTTATCTTATGAAAAATCGTTCTGAATTGTTAGCTATCTTTACATCCTTTTTGAATGAAATCAAGAATCAATTTGGTCAAGTAATAAAAATATTAAGAAGTGATAATGCAAAAGAGTATTTCTCATCCTTCTTTTCTGCCATCTTGAGTTCCCATGGTATCTTACATCAGTCTACTTGTCCTCATACACCACAGCAAAATGGTATAGCAGAACGAAAAAATATGACTAATGCTAGGACTCCTCCAAGTGTTTCTTCCGTTACTATTCCTGCGCAAGAGTGGAGTTTGGAGAGTTTTCTGCAACATCGCCCAGCAAGATTTACTGGCAAGTGCAGCCCTGATGAAGCTGATCACTGGTTTGGGGACATGGAGAGGATATTTGAAGCTAAGGGATGTCCTGATGAGAAGAAGTTAGCCTATACTCAATATCTGCTTACCGGGGAAGCTGGCCATTGGTGGAACAGCATGAAGATGATCCTTGAAAGGAGTGGGACTCCTATTACTTGGGAGTTGTTTAAGACCAAATTTTACACTGAGTACTTCCCAAACAGTGTGAGATTTGCAAAGGAAGTGGAATTCCTAGAGCTGGTGCAAGGCAACGGATCGGTGTCGGAATATGCAAACCGCTTCAAGCATTTGCTTCGTTTCAACACTATGGCAGTAGATGAAGAGTGGCAGTGCAGAAAATTTGAGAATGGCTTGAGGAAGGATATCAAGTTGCTGGTAAAAGGGTTACGCATCAGAGAGTTCCCTACATTGGTGGAGATGTCTCGTGATCTAGAGAAGACGAAGAGTGAATCTGAAGGACAGCAGGATCAGCCTACTAGGAGTGGGGGACCATCTGGATCTCGTGGTGGAATTAGCATTAAGAAGACGCCATATGCTAGACCATCCTTCTCTTCTGGGTCTAAGGGTCCATCCTAGCAACCAACGGTACAGTCAGGACCAGCTGGGCCATCTGGCACTGTTAGATGTTATACATGTGGTGGACCTCATTATCGGAACAACTGCCCTAGTAGAAGAAGAGCAGTGAAGTGTTTCAAGTGCGGGAAGGAGGGGCATTTTGCTGATGAGTGTACTTCTGCAGTAGGATCAGGGCCTCAGGCACAGAGGACTGGTTTGCCTCCACCCAGGGGAATTGGCAGACCTCCGACGGTGGGCAGAGTCTACGCCTTGGTGGGATCAGAGGCGGTCAACTCAGGTAACATCCTCATCTGTGATTGTTTACTTCCTTGGTATGCTTTGTGTTGTGCTTTTGGATTTGGGGACAACACACTCCTTCATGGCGAAGGCACGTGTTGAAAAATTGGGTATGTCTGTAGAAGAGTTAGGCGTTGACCTGTTGGTGTCTACACCAACATCAGGATTAATTGGGACTTCTTCTGTGTGTGTCTGTTATCCGAATGTCGTAAAGGGACGTCGGTTCAAGGTAAATCTCATCAGTTTACCTTTGCAAGGATTAGAAGTATTTCGAGAATGGATTGGCTATCCATCAAGCGCATCCTTATCAACTGTGATGATAAGGAGCTGTCGTTTCCGGATAAAGACAAAAATGTCTTTGTCGATCGGCGTCGTGAAGCAAGACCTCCTGGAAGGTGCTAGTTGCTTTTTGTCACATGTGGAAGCGACTCAAGTTTCGAATCATGCGGCACGGGAAAGTTGGATTGAAAAATCTCGCCGTTGGTTTCCTGAAAAAGTTTCTGGTGTACTCCTTCACGTGAGCATGAAGATCACCTTAGGACAATGCTTGACGTTAAGAGAAAATTTGTCAGTTCAAGTGCAACCAGTAAGGATTAAGGACGAACTGTCAAACGAGTCAAGGTCATCTAGGATGGTAGAACAAGCGACTCTACCTGGAAGTTGGAGGTGAGATGGGAGTAACTTACCTCGACTTGTTCTGGTAAAGCTTAATTTTCGAGGACGAAAATTTTTGTTGTTGGGGAGAATGTAAGGAACCGCACATTCCTTATATTATTTTTTTTTTAAGGAGATGGGGAAAGTGGGCGGCTGCACACTTGAAGTGGTGGGGAAGGGAGGCACGTTCCTGGAAGTGGGAGGGGCGGCTGCACGTTCAGCAAAGGTGGAAGTGCCACTGTGTTGGTTTTGTCCAGCAGTGTGAGTGGTGGGTCTTCCCACTTTGAAGTGCTCCAACCACCAAGAGACATCATCATCTCCATCATCAGTGGGCACAGCACTAAGGAAGGAAGGGAGAAGCTGGGGAGTGCACGGCTTCTACTTCTTAAGGGGAAGAGTGGGTAGGTTCAAGGATTTTGGGGAGGATTTTTACGGATTGGAAGAGTTGCTGCAAAACAGTGAGAGGGTGAAGATCGGAGCTGTTGAAGGGCAAGGAGGCCCTGGATTGCAAGCCTTGGGAAGATTGATTCAAGAGGAATGTTCGGTGCTGCATCTGGAGAAGTAAAACGCTTGCTGCAAATCTAGGAGAGGAGAAGTGGAGAGAGCTCGTGAATTTGGAAGAAGATCCACCCACTGCATTTCAAGATTCAAGGAGGTCTTCAAGAGGTAAGGGGAGCTAGATCCTTTTCTCTGAATTGTATGAATCATGTATGTGTGTACTGAGATTTATGATATAGTGTTGTTGATGAACAAATTTCGTACTTAGAATGACTTTGTTGTGCATGAATCTGTATGGCTGGTAGTACAATTATGTTGTTGAAGAAAATCTGGGTGGAAGGGGATGAAAATTGGGATTTTTCTGGGTTTCTGGAAAAACCTGCAAATCTGCATAATTCTGCAGATTTGCGCGTGCGTTCAAATTGTTGGAGTGAAAATGGGACGTTCGTCCAATTGTTAAGAGCGTTCGGTTTTGTGTTCAGCGTTAGCGTTCGTCCTTCAATCATAGTATAGCGTTCGGCCTTCATTCTGAGAATAGCGTTCGGTCTTCTTGAAATAGTTATATTAACGTTCGGTTTTTGGTTGTTAGCGTTCGTCCTTAGTTAGAAATATATCAAACGTTCGGTTTTGTGTTATTATGTGTGTTCGTTCTGACTGAATGAACGTTCGTCCAAACAGGATTTACATGTTCGGTTTGTCTATATACGTTTTGGTTATTTGATCGTTCGTCCGAACAGTGATAATCCGGTCTTACCATATTTGATCTGTGTAGCGTTCGTCTAAACAGTATTGGCAGTAATCTGATAGTGTTCGTCTTAGTGAGAGTTCGTCCAAACAGTGTTTATGATCTATTATGCGTTCGTCCAAACGGTGATTACCTAGTAATGATTCGTCCTGAGAGTGTTTAGTTTAATAACGTTCGGTCTCACAGTGTTCGTCCGTGGAGTGTTCGATCCCAGTGTTCGGTTACTAGAGTTCGGTCTTCATGTCGCTTGTATTCAGTTTACGAGCGTCCATGGTAGCGAACGTCCGTATGAGGATGGTGCTCGGTTTGTAGCGTTCGGCCTGATTCATAGCGTACGTCCTCATTGTGTTCAGAGCAAATAGCGTTCAGCAAATTCATAGCGTCCGTCCGGATTGTGCTCGTAGGAAATAGCGTTCGGCCTAAGTATTCAATTGTAGCGTTCGGTTTTCGTGTTCGGATAATGTCGTTTGTCATTCGGTTTTGAGTGTTCGACCCGTTTCCTGAGGACGTCCGTCCAAATCGTGTTCGGTCTGGTGATTGGAAAGTGACGTTCGTCCATATAGCGCTCGTCCAGATAGCGTTCGTCCAGTAGCATGCGTCCAAAGCGTTTGGGACGTTCGGCCAAATAGTGTTTGGCTCGTAAATGGCGTTCGTTTTGTAACGTTCGTTCCTTAAAGTGCCCAGTGAATAGTGGCCGTCCAAATAGTATTCTACAAACTATGTTGTCTAAGTTTATTTTTGGCTTAATACCCTATTTTGTCCCTAGTTTCGCTCGAAATGTCAAATTAGTCCATCCTTAAAAAAATGCGTCAATTACGTCCTCACTTAATAAAATTTGCATCAATGAAATCCCTTCCGTTAAATCCGTACAAACGGCGTTAATTATCAAAGTAGAAGAAAGAGAAAAATAATTAACGCCGTTTGTACGGATTTAACGGAAGGGATTTCATTGATGCAAATTTTATTAAGTGAGGACGTAATTGACGCATTTTTTAAAAGATGGACTAATTTGACATTTTCGAGCGAAATTGGGGACAAAATAGGGTATTAAGCCTTTATTTTTCTTTTAAATTGAATTATGTGTACAAATGTTTGGAATGTATACTGTGGTGGGATTTATGTGAAAGCATGTGAATGCATGAGAATGTATGAAATATGATAAATTAATGCGATGATATGATTGTAAATGTAAAGATGAGACGTGTGTATTTACCTTGCATAGTGTTGGGGAGTGCCAGCTGAACTATGCGAGTGTAAAGATGAGACGTGTGTATTTACCTTGCATAGTGGTGGGGAGTGCCAGCTGAACTATGCGAGTGTAAAGATGAGACGTGTGTATTTTACCTTGCATAGTGTTGGGGAGTGCCAGCTGAACTATGTGAGTGTAAAGAAGAGTCGGGTGTATTTACCTTGCATAGTGTTGGGGAGTGCCAGCTGAACTATGCGAGTGTAAAGATGAGTCGTGTGTATTTACCTTGCATAGTGTTGGGGAGTGCCAGCTGAACTATGTGAGTGTAAAGAAGAGTCGTATGTGTGGATTTACCTTGCATAGTGTTGGGAAGTGCCAACAGAACTATGCGAGTGTAAAGATGTGCGAGTTGTGGTTCAATGAGCATGATATAATTGTTCTTTTATATGAATCTATGTATGATGCCATGAGTTAACTGTGATATTGGTATAACATGCTTTTTATATCTAGCTCACCCTTGCATTGTTTGTGTTGTGTGCTGTTTGGGTATGTTTCTCTGGCGATGATCATCCACTTGGATGGGAGCAGACGTTGTTGAGGAGATCTCTTTGGAGCAAGAGCTGGAGGATACTAAGGTTGCGGAGTAGTCTTCTTAGGGAATTCCCATCTGAACACGTGTAGTGTTTGACTCTTTAAGCTATTTAAGTTTGAATTTCCTGTTTCTTTTATTTCTGGATGACTGTAATTTTACATTTAATTACACGTCATGATCCGACTGTTCTCTTTATTGGAATGTTGACATCTTTATTATGTAATATTTGTTATTATATAATCGGGATGTTACAGGGAGTGTTAGGATATTTATCCTATTTTATCATCATTATAGTGTGTCAAGGGTTACCCTATTTATCATGATTATATTGTGTCTAGGATTACCCTATTTATCATGATTATATTGTGTCTAGGGTTACCCTATTTATCATGTACTTGTGTATCAATTTATTCTTATAAATAAAAGATTGTGAGAGGGATCAATTAAGCCCTCAAGAATTATTTCTTTTCAATCTTAAGTAGCTTGAAGTGGAGGTGGAAGAGGAGAATCTGATGGTGGACTAGGTAAATAGAAGATATTGTTAAAAACAATATCAACAATATCTACCAATATCAAACAATAGCAAAAGTCTACGTTTCTCTAATTAACATGAAAGGCAATATATCTAACAAGTATATTTGGAACAAGCTTGGTACATATGACATATATGTTCCCGCTTGAGGGGGAGTGTCAAAATGTAATTAGCTACAAATTATGAGAAATTACTTTGTACATAATCTAGGAAATTAAGATGATTGATTCCTAATTTTTATTATAATTGATTTTGTATTACGATATAAATGCATACTATGTGGTCTGCATTAGATACACAATACATTCAGAACATATACAATTCTATAACTTTAATGTTTATTTATAGATATGCATGTTCAACCATTTTTAATAAATTTATGGAGGAAATTGCTTTGCTCTTGTTTTCATTGATCTTTAAGCTACCATTTTATGTGATTGAACTTTTGACTTTTCCTCAGATTGGCTTGGACAAAGGATCATATGGAAGGAAAATTGACTTTTCTGAGCAGGTTTAAGCGTGTCATTTTAATTTTTGCCTATATGTGTATTTTTCTGTTAATTTTGATGCTCTAATAACTTTCAGAGGAGCAATAAGTATATATGTGTGTATCTGCAATTCTGCATGTAACTAATGTGTTTTAAATATGGGGTTGTAGGTGTGTACGGAGAGAATAGGGAGAAAAGTGACTCTAAATGATATTCTCTTGTGTATCGTGTTGTAGTACAATTTGATGCTGTTGTTCATGAAACCTTATTCAGTAAGCCTTGTTTGTAGTAATAATAACTAATGCATAGACATATAGGCACATTCACATATTTGCATTAATTTTCAAGAAACCTGAGTTTGTGGTTGTGTTGTTTTATCTAGGAATCTGAATGGTGGGTGCCATTTTTGTTAATATGGCTTTACTGTCTAAAGGACGAAGTAAGGGTTAAATATGTTTTTCGTCCCTTAAGTATTACATGATTTTGGTTTTAGTCCCTACTCGAAATTTTGATAGTTTTTAGTTTTCATAGTATTGAAATTATTAGTATTAGTCCTTAAAATTGGACGGCGTCAAGTTTTAGTTGATCTGGCAAACGGCGATGCCATGTCTTCTTCTTAAGTATCTGCCCGTTGCTTCTTCGTCATCTCAGTTGGGGCAAAGCTGAGTTGTTCTTTTTCGTCGTCTCAGATTAACCAATTCACAGATCCCCTCAGGAATCCACCCAGAAAAATTATTTCCTGAAATTAAATAAATTTACAGGTTCCGTGCCCCGGAAATCCGATTAGAAAGTCCGTCTTCGGCAACGTTGGCTGCTACGAAAGTCCCTCCGGCGCCGCCGCTAAGGCCCATTTTGCCTCTACTTCCATACTGCGACCGTCTTCACGGATCTCATCTCCTCCAACGTTGCATCTCGCTTCCGCGATGAGACCAGAAGCACCGTCAGCTGGCCATGTCATCGCCGCCTTCCTCCCTATGTGAGGGTTTGTTCCCCAGTTGGTTTCTCCTCTGGCCATGTCGCCGCTTCGTTCTCTGTTCAAAACTCAGCGTGGGGAAGATGAACGAATGTATGGTGATAGTTGAGGGGATGGATCTGTGTGGTTCAAAATAGCTCCTTAAATAATGAATCAATGAAAACAGAAAAAGTAAAGCGTACTAAAAAACTCACTAAGGATCACTACAACGGAGAAGAGGAACAAGAACAGGCACCACGCCGGACTTTGCAATCAAAATCCAGTTGTCGGCGCGGTTGTTCGCTAGCAGCCGGAGCTTCGCCGTCGCGGAGCGCTTTACTGCCACCGACTGCGACTAGAGGCCGTCGATGCAAATCTTCCCCATCGGCTGGAGATCCTCCGGCGAAATGCTCTTGATAATCTCCATGGAGAAGCTCTCCGTTTGCAGGAAAGTTGTGCATGGCTCCGACTCCACTTCTCCAGATATATTATTCTTCTGCACACATTCCGGTGATGGGAGTGTCGCAAGGCGCTACAGCTCCCCGGAGATGTCACTGCTACATGCGGAGAAATCACTAAAGGCCTGAGAGAGGTCGAGGAAGTCCTCCTCTGCCGTTGTGATTGCGATTCCCGATTCTGGGGTGGTATCTAATCTAAAAGCAGAATGAAATTAAATCAGATCCTAATTACACCAAATCGAATTTATATGGTTTTGATTGATTTCTTTAGATCAAATCAATAATTATGATTTCTTTCCTTTATCTACACATCTATGCCATCCATACAATAATTGCTCGTTTGGGTTGATGCTGTAAGATTGGTGTTCCTTGGTTGTAGTTTCCTCCCATGTCATCTCTGCAAGGTGCTCTGCTAATACCTTCAGCTACAATGCACCCTTTAAACATGGGTAATCCATTTCTTTCATGGAATCCGTCCTCATCATCATATGCATCAGTGCCGCCTCCTCAAGCACAAACTCTTGCACCCACATTGGGACCAGGTAATTCTATTACTATTTTCTCAATCAGCTACTTCATCCCAGGGCAATTGGCTCTTTATCTGGACTTCCATTGTGTGCGACGATGATGAAGCCGAAGTGGTAATCGACAACGAAGGGTTGGATGTTCACGAGCTTGGAATGGTCTGTAACATGGCAATCAATTTTTAAAAAGAAAAGCAACATGGCAGAGAGTAAAAAGGGAAGCTGGCTCGCCGTTTGCCACGTTTGTGCAAAAGTTAACGCCGTCCAATTTTAAGGACTAATACTAATAGTTTCAATACTATGAAGACTAAAAACCATTAAAGTTTCGAGTAGGGACTAAAACCAAAATCGTGTGATACTTAAGGGACGAAAAACATATTTAACCCGACGAAGTAATTTTCAACAGACTATGAAGCATGGTGTTTAAGTTTGAAAATAGATCAACCTACAATTAGCTTTTAATTATATATTTAGAGTCATGATAAAATTTTTTGTGGTTTGGAAAGGTGCTTACTTGGGTCTACTGTCTTTAAAGTTAAGAATGTCATTTGATTTATCAAATAAAGTTGTAGCCTTCTAGAAATTGTGGAAACGTGGGGCTACTGAAAAGAAAATAACATTAAACTCTAACTTAGGAAACACATTGACTAATCACGCCTAGGATGGAAGATGTCCTTTTCTGCAGAAGAATGTTGCTAGATTGTTGGTTGCTAATGCATTGGGACATCTGTGCAGGTTGAAGTATTGAGGCAACAGCTTGAACTTGCACAAGAGTTGAACAAGCCAGCATCTATTCATTGTGTTCGTGCTTTCGGTGATCTTTTTGAGCTAATGAAGTATGAATATCTGTTCTTCTTTCTTTAGGTTCAATTGCTTTTATTAAACTATAGGAAACAGAGAAAGATTGATCAAGGACCTTGTTTCCAAGAGATTACAAATACTTTATTTATATTGAGAAAAAGACATTAATATAATAAATAGAAGAGATTTGATATTCTCTAAGAATAAAAATATGATATAGGAATAAATAAAAAATTCCTAGTAGTACATATGTAATCCAGACATTCTTGATTATATAGGATTTGCTCCTTATTTCTATAATTATAATACTCCCCTCAAGCTGGATATATGTTTTAGCTTGCTACAAATATAATTGACTTTTGGTCCCTAGGGACTTAGTGAATATGTGAATCAACTATTTACTATAGTTGACAAATTTAGTGTTGTCTCCATCTTTTGACTACAGTTTTTTTCTTTTGAAATAACAATCCACCTTTTATATGTTCGGTTCTCTCTCATGAAAGATAGGGTTAGAGGTAATGTGTAATGTTGTCTAGGTGTCACATAAGGTGCATTTGAGACCTTTCTTCAAATTGGAGCTCTTTGAGGAGTTATTTTAGCATATGTGCTCACAAGTGACGAATGTCATTCTTTTTATTCTATTTTTACACTTGATCTTTCCACCATACTTTGTTTCTTACTTTTTCTCAATATTAGTTTACTTGCAACAAGAACACAATAACCTAAAGTGGAGCATCTAGCATTTGGGGACCTTGCCTAGTTAGTGTCAAAATACCCAACAATTTGAGTATTTCCTTTATGTTCATAAATTAACCTTTAATAGGAGCCTTCTTAATATACTTTATGATCCTTATGACTTCATCCTAATAGCCTTGACAAGAAGAGTTTAAAAATTAGTTTACTACTCTCACTACAAAGGTGATGTCAAGACCAGTCACATTGAAGTAATTTAGCCTACTAACTAAATGACTTTGTCGTATTGCCCAGGACCAAACTACGGTTCTATGTGGTGGGGTACTAGTTTTTGACATTTGGGTCCACTGGTGTGTCCACATCCATGTTTCTTTTAGAATGTTGACAGCATAATTTTTCTAGGATATGACCAAACCATTCTTGGATTCTGCAACTTCTATACCAAGGAAATATCTAAGTGTCCAAGATCTTTCATTTGAAAGTTTTGAGAAAGATATTGTTTTAGTCGCTAAGTATTGTCCTTATCACTACTTTTGGTAACAATGTCATCTACATATTCAATGATCGTTTGAGAGAATGGAAATTGTTGAATATAGTGAAATCTAGGTATAATAAGGTTATTCTCTTTTGTGTGTAAACTACACATAGGGTAATATATTTATAATGAAGAATAATACTGGGAAATATGGCAAATACACATAAATATGGTAAATAGAAGATATTGTTAGAGATTATGACTACCAATATCTAACACTCCCCCAAGGTGGTGCATATAACTCATGTACCAAGCTTGTCCCAACATAATCAATTCTAGGTCCCCGTAAACACTTGGTGAAAATATATACTAACTGATCCCTTGAGTTAACAAACAAACTTGATCTTGATGTCTTTAGGTATAATCTTTTCTCAAGTAAAATGACAGTCAACCTCAATATACTTGGTCCTTTATGAAATACTGGATTAGAGATAATATGAAGAGCAATCTGATTATCACATATAAATGTCATTTGACTGTAATTGTTTAAGCCAAATAAGTTCACAAGCGGCTGAGACCATAACTCTATATTCTACTTTTGCACTAGATCTTGCTACAACACTTTGTTTCTTACTCTTCCAAGAGATCAAGTTGCCTTCAATAGTATCACATTATCAAAAAGTAGATCTTCTATTAGAAAGAGATTTTGCCCTGTCAATATCTGAACAACAGATAACATTAGCATGGTTATTGTGATCATATAACAAACCTTTTCAAGGAGATCTTGCCTTCAATAGTATCACATTATCAGAAAGTAGATCTTCTATTAGAAGGAGATCTTGCCCTATCAATATCTGAATATCAGATAACATTAACATGGTTATTGTGATCATATAACAAACCTTTTCAAAGAGATTCTTTAATTTACTTTAATATATGAATGAATGCATTCCAATGATCTGTGCATGGAGAATTGAGAAATTGACTCACCACATTGACTGCAAAGGACATGTTAGGACGAGTAACAGTAAGATAGTTTAATTTTCCAACTCATCTTCTGTACTTCTTGGGATCTAAGAGATGCTCCCCTGATTAGGTAGGAGTTTGGTATTGGGATCCATGAGTGTTTCAATAGATTTTGAGTTCATCAACCTAGCTTCCTCTAAAACACCCAATGCATACATTATTTGAGATATAACAATAGCATTATTGGATTGTGCTAACTCAATCCCCAAGAAATATCTAATCCAAAAGACTCCCCCGAGCAATAAAACCTTGAGATTGCTTTATATAAATTTCTTCCTGCCAATCTCCATTAAGAAAAACATTTTTGATATCCAGTTGGTAAAGAGATCATTGTTGAAGCAACCATGGCTATGAATAAGGGAATATAAACCATCTTTGCCATTGGAGAAAAAGTATTAGCATAGTTTAAATAAAAAATTTGTATGTAACCTTTGGTCACAAGATGTGCTTTGAGATGGTCAACCGTACCATTACAACCAACTTTGATAGGAAAAACCTACTAGCAACCAATAACAGATTTCACAACTAGAATGGGACGAGCTCCCAAGGTATTCTAAAGGGCACGCAATTCCATGCTAGCCGTTTGGATCTAGTCCAACAACTTTTTGTCTTATATAAGAAGATATTATAAAAGAATACAATATTAGAAAAATATAAAACATATTTAAAATATACAATATGATAATTAATAATTATTATACTTTAGTAAAAGAATATGGAGAAGTTATTTATAATATCATATAAAATTAAACTATTATATTATTTATAGATATTTTAATATTTTTTAATTTGAAGTAAACTCCTACGACATTATGATTTGAGTTTATTATGAGTTTACAGTGCTCCTATGAGTTTAAGTAAACTCTATTTGACAACCTTGGTGTTAGGACTTGGAGGGTTTATGAGAGGCGAAAGGTGAGGCAGAGTACTTAACTTTAAACAGTTAAGTGGGGCGGGAAAAAGGTCTCTATAAAAGGACCTCTGTTATTGTTTTCAGTTAGACAGTTTTTACTCTTGAATTGCAAACCCGTTTAGATTGGGTGAGGGAGGTTAAGCTCCTGGTTTCCAAATTGTATTCTTGATTCTTTGATGTGAATACAAGTCATTTCTTTCACAATTGCTTTCTGTTAGAGTACTGAGGTGTGAGAGTAAGGGAGATAGTTAGGATTCTTGCCAAGGTTCCTAACAAAGTGGTCCGACCTGCCGGATCCAAATCGGAGAGAGAACGCGATGGAGGGGAAGTTACATGCTCTGGAGAACAAAATTGAAGGAAAAATGAACGTAGTTGAAGGACGTATGGAACACCTGGAGATGGCAGTAGACAGGTTGAAGGCCGAATCAGCGGCAAACCGGCAAGACTCGATAGCGATGCGTAAAGACATCCAAGAACTGTTACGATTGATGGGTGTGCGAAGCAAGCCAAACGGGGAGAGCTCTGAAGGGAGCCATGGTTCAGTCAATGATAATGGGGGTGGCCAGCGAGATGAAGCCGAAGGAGAAAGAGAAGGGGAACGATTAGAGAACCAACCCAATTGGAGGCGACGGGTGGAGTTACCCGCGTTTGAAGGAGCCGATCCTTTGAATTGGATTAATAGGGCCGAAAAATTCTTTGAAATACAGAAGGTGGCGGAGGCGGAGAAGATCGAACTGGCTCACATCAGCATGGAGAGAAGCGCCGGTTATTGGTTTAAATTTTGGAAGGAAAAGGCGAGCGAGCGATCATGGGAGGGGCTCAAAGAAGCGTTGTTGATCAGATTCGAGAGTCGATATCGGGGCGGCATTTTTGAGAGGAGGGCGGCGATCAAGCAAACAACCACTGTGGAGGAATATGTGAAGGAATTTGAAACTCTAGCCGGAGACGAAGGCATTCTCGGACGACCAGTTGTTGGGATACTTCCTGGCGGGCTTACGAG
Source organism: Vigna reflexopilosa (assembly GCA_027742785.1). NCBI lineage: Eukaryota > Viridiplantae > Streptophyta > Magnoliopsida > Fabales > Fabaceae > Vigna > Vigna reflexopilosa. The sequence continues at coordinate 13,557,410 of CM050923.1, read as the reverse complement.
AGGAATTGCGATGCCAGGTGAGACCCCACGACCCACGAAACTTGATGACGGCGATGAAACTGGCGAGAGACGTCGAAGAGGCTCTACGTGGGCTAGGTCTGATGGGATGGACGACATCCAAGAATCCTTCATCATGGGGACGAACGGCAGGAGGAGGAGCGGTGGTGGTAAGAAACGATCTGCCAATGAGCCAATCGATGCGAACGACCCCGCCCGAGAGTGTCGGGTCCGTCAGACGTGACAGTGCTACGGGAGGCGGTCTGGTGAGAGGCGGAATGCACGGAGGAAGTGATAGCCGTGGAAGAGGTTCAAGAAACCTGCCTTACCCGGAGTTTCTGAAACGCAGAGAAGAAGGAAGGTGTTTCCAATGTGGGGGGCCATTTAGCCCAGGGCACCAGTGCCCGGAGAAGAATTTACGGGTGGTGATATTGGCCGAAGACGAAGAAGAGGATGTTGAAGGGGAAGATGTAGAGTTAGAACCCCCAGGCATGGAGTTATCGGCGTTCTCGGCTGGTGGGTTGACGCAACCTAAAACATTGAAGTTGCAGGGGAAAGTGGGAGGAAAAGACGTGCTAATATTGGTGGACAGCGGCGCGAGCCACAACTTCGTCAGTAAGAAATTGGTGGAGGTACTGAAGCTCGGAATGGAGGACACTCCTCCATATCAAGTAAGCTTAGGGGACGGACAAAAGAAGAAGACCCGAGGATGTTGTCTGAGGGTGGTGGTCGACATGGGGGGAGTTGAGATTGAGGAAAAGTTCTATTTGTTCGAGTTGGGAGGAGTAGACATGATCCTCGGAGTTGAATGGTTGGCCAAATTGGGGGAGATCACGATTGATTTGGGGAAGTCCACCATGTCGTTCCGACAAGCGGGGAAGAAGATTGTCATAAAGGGGGATCCGACGTTGGAGAGAAGGGTGATTGAACCCGAAAAATTGTTGAAATTGAGCGAGGCCGAGGCATGGGCTTTGGTTTGGAGCTTGGAAGGTAGACGAGCGGGACGAGAGGATAGAGAGGAAGAGGGGCTGACGGTGGAACAGAAGGAGGAAATGACGAGCGTATTGAAGCAGTATGAAGGGGTATTTAAGGAACCCCGCGGACTGCCTCCTGATAGGGACGAGCGACATCAAATCATTTTAAAAGTTGGGGCCGACCCTTTCAACGTACGTCCATACCGCTACCCACATGTCATGAAGGGAAGAGATCGAACGCCAGGTGGCAGAAATGTTGCATGCAGGGATTATTCGACCAAGTATAAGTCCATACTCCAGCCCGGTGATCCTCGTAAAGAAGAAAGATGGAAGCTGGCGATTCTGCATAGATTACCGAGCACTCAACCGAGCGACCAACAGGAAAAAGAGTGAATTTGGGAGAACATCGACCAGGTATTTGGGGCATGTTATAACAAGGAGAGGGGTAGAAATGGATGAAGGTAAAGTGGAGGCGATCGTTGCCTGGGAAGAACCGCGAACGTTGAAAGCTCTAAGAGGTTTTTTGGGCTTAACAGGGTACTACAGGCGATTTTTAAGAGATTACGGCAAGATAGCGAGGCCGTTAACGGAGATGCTGAAGAAGGGAAATTTCATATGGACAGAGGCGGCCAGGGAGGCGATGGGAAGACTAAAGGAAGCGGTGACGACAACACCGGTGCTAGCGTTACCGGACTTTACGCAACCTTTCCACGTAGAGTGCGACGCCTCAGGGGTGGGAATCGGAGCAGTGCTAACGCAGAAAAAGAGACCCATAGCATACTTCAGCAAAGCGTTGTCGGAGGGGACGCTGGGGAAGTCGATTTACGAGAAGGAGCTCATGGCGGTGGTGATGACGATCCAGCACTGGCGGCCGTATTTGCTGGGTCAGAGGTTCGTCGTACACACAGACCAAAAGAGTTTGAAGTTTTTGTTGGAACAAAGGATAACCACTCAAGCTCAACAACATTGGATTGCTAAACTCCTTGGTTACGATTTCGAAATTGTGTACCGAACGGGAGCTACCAATAAAGTAGCGGACGCTTTGTCACGAAAGGAAAGGGAAGAGGTGGAAGAAGGAACCGAGAAGCACAGTCCAGGGAGGGAAAAGGAACTGAAGGGGATGGTGAGGCCGTACTGGAAGGATTTCCAGGAAGTAGTAAAGGAGGTAGAAGAAGATGAAGAGTTGAAGAAGGTTATGGCAGACATTACTCGGGATCCTGATAAGCACTCCTCATTCACGATAGAAAATGGGCGTCTCCATTACAAGGGAAGACTGGTCATCTCGGCCAAATCGGAGTGGGTCCCGAAATTACTAGCGGAGTATCATACAACTCCAACAGGGGGTTATTCAGGAGTCTACCGCACGTACAGGAGGATAGCGCAGTCCCTATACTGGTTCGGGATGAAGAAGGCAGTAACAGAGTTTGTCGCCCAGTGCTCAGTTTGCCAGCAACACAAGTACTTAACTGCCTCACCACAAGGGCTTTTACAACCGCTGCCAATTCCTCAGGCGATTTGGGAAGACATCAGCATGGATTTCATAGTGCGGTTGCCGAAGTCAAAAGGGTGTGACGCCATCTTAGTAGTCGTGGATCGTTTAAGCAAATATGCACACTTCATCCCTCTTAGACATCCGTATACCGCGAGAACGATAGCTGAAGTTTTTGTGAGGGAAGTAGTGAAATTACACGGAGTGCCTAAGTCCATAGTAAGTGACCGAGATCCCTTATTTCTTAGTGCTTTTTGGAGGAAGTTGTTCAAGTTGCAGGGGACCCATCTTCAGATGAGCACGCCTTACCATCCGGAAACCGATGGCCAGACAGAAGTGATGAATCGGGTTTTAGAAGGATATTTGAGATGTTTTTGTTCTGAACAGCCAAAAAGCTGGAACCTGATCCATCCGTGGGCAGAATACTGGTACAACACCAGTTACCAGGGAGCGGCCAAAAGCACACTGTTTGAAGTGGTTTATGGGAGGACACCACCAGCTTTAACCAGGTTCGTGCCGGGGGAAACACTGGTGGAAGCGGTAGCACAGGAACTTCAGACGTGTGATGAGGCGTTACAACAACTTCGATTCCACTTGACACGAGCTCAGGATCTGATGATCAAGCAGTCTAATCGAAAAAGGAGGCAAGTGACTATAAGGGTGGATGATTGGGTATATTTAAAAATTAGGCCACATAGACAAACGTCGATGCCAGTAAGATTACATCCAAAATTATTTGCCAGGTATTACGGGCCCTTCAAAGTGATTCAGAAAATAGGAGAGGTAGCATTTAGACTGCTCCTACCTGAGAATGTGAGAATCCATCCGGTCTTCCATGTGTCCCAGCTAAAGTTGGCCATTGGGACCAATCGAGTGGATAAGGAGTTACCAGCAGACTTACAAATGAGTGGACCGTCATGCTGGCCAACCAAGGTGCTAGATAAACGGGTTCAGCAGCAAGAAGGAGACCAGCGAGAGCAAGTGCTGATTGAATGGCAAGATGGTGGGGTGGAAAGTGCAACTTGGGAGGATCGAATGGTGATGCAAGAACAGTTTCCAGAGTTCAACCTTGGGGACAAGGTTGCTTCTCAGGGGGGGAGTAATGTTAAGACTTGGAGGGTTTATGAGAGGCGAAAGGTGAGGCAGAGTACTTAACTGTAAACAGTTAAGTGGGGCGGGAAAAAGGTCTCTATAAAAGAACCTCTGTTATTGTTTTCAGTTAGACAGTTTTTACTCTTGAATTGCAAACCCGTTTAGACTGGGTGAGGGAGGTTAAGCTCCTGGTTTCCAAATTATATTCTTGATTCTTTGATGTGAATACAAGTCATTTCTTTTACAATTGCTTTCTGGTAGAGTACTGAGGTGTGAGAGTAAGGGAGATAGTTAGGATTCTTACCAAGGTTCCTAACACTTGGTCTCTGGGTACATGTGGGGAGAAATTTTATAATTCATTGTATGAGTAAATCATAATTCATTGTATGAGTAAATCGAGGAATATATATAAACATATAAACATATCATCATACAAAGCATTACATAGGATAGGCCAAACCCCTATACAATATATATCTATAATATGACATTGGGAAAAGTGAGCTCTTGACATTGTATTGAATTTATAGAAAATGGAAAGCTAATTGAGATACTTAGGTACAACCCTATATATAGACTTAGTGCTCCGTAGGGTAGGGTCAGTTATAACTCTCCCAAAGTGACTGTTAAAACTGAACAGTAAATTGTCATAATGAGGGTCAATTAAAACAGTCTAATAGTAACTGTTGTAACTAACTAACAAAAAAAGTTGTTACAAATAAGAGTATTTTCCTACACTTAGGAGTTAACATATTTCTTCATATTATCATGATTTGTTTCCTTAATTAGCCTAGTCAGGATTATGATCAATAATATCAGTTCAGTGTTCCATTTTCTTTTATCTCTTTTCATCCCTCAAGATCTAAAGCTATGCAATTTCAGCAACTTATGTTTATAATTTGGCCAATTTTTTAGCATGGTTTGATACTTAAAATTATCTAAAACATCAATTCAACGGAATGCCATTGTGAAGTGGCATCTTTGAAATTTTTGTCTCCAAAATTTCAATATTTCCAGATCTATGGGGCCTTTTCCTGCTGGGGTCATTCTTCATTCTTACCTAGGTTCTGCAGAGATGGTTCCTGAATTTTCCAAACTTGGTGCTTATTTTTCCTTCTCTGGGTTCCTTATGTCGCTAAAAGCAAATAAAGCAAAGAAAATGCTGAAGATGGTGATTTTCATCATTTCTGATACACGATTAATGTTGAATATAATTTGTACTGAATTTTAAAAAAAGTGACATTCTTATTTTCTATTCTATTTAGGTCCCTTTTGATAGGATTTTGTTGGAGACCGATGCACCTGATGCACTACCAGTGTCAAACATAGATTCTCTTCATTTTGTTGAAGGAGATACTTGTCTCACTGAAGAGTTTCTTCATGCTTCAACTTCTGGTTCTTCCCTCGGTAACTCATCTCATGTCTCTGCAAATGCATCGAAGTTGCCAAAGGATATGCTCAATCATCCGGCAAATATTCATAATGTAAGAACCTCAAGTAACTGTCACCTTGTGTTTTTAGTTATATGATTGATTCCCTTGGAGATATATGTTAATATTTTTAATTAAAGATCACAAAAATCTCGTAGTCTGAGCTTACTATAAGTGGAAAGCAACAATAACAAAAAATTTTCTGGTAATTTAGAATGCATGGATAAATTGTATGGACCTCCCTTGTTACTTTCAAATTCTATCTCCACTATATTATGCATTTTACCGAGGTTAATTTCAACTTTGATTAAGTAACAACAAAAAAAATTATTTAAAGGATTGTATCTTAGTTTTCTATTACACGTACGAGGGTTTCCCTTCTCACGTTAGTAAAATGACGGACCTCAAACTAAATGAGCAGGGACATTTGCTATCAGTGTGAAGAATATCAACAGTAATAAATTACTGAATTTTAAGTATTTTAGAATGCATATAATGAATGTTTTTATGTTTACTGGGACCGGTTGTGCTAGATTTACATTTTTCGTATCATTATACTCCCAGGTACTTGATTACGTTGCATCTATGCTGGAAATTACGAAAGAAGAACTTGCTGAATTAAGCTACCAGAATGCAGTCCGGTTATTATCCTACGACGGTTCCAAAGTACTTCTAAAGTAGACAAAACACAGGTTCTTGTAAGAAACAATTCTTATCTTGGAAAGTTTTTGCGTTAGGAAGTTCCAACTAGATTTCATCAAAATACGAGCACATATAGATTACAGGAACAGTTTGCTAACGTGTATGATATTTACGCTGTATGGCTGTCAGTTTATTACATTCAATATATCTAAATTAACGGTTCCAAGTTTTGAAATAATTTTACTATTTCGAATCATGAAAGCTATTAACTACGTATGAGTTAAGCACTGAGATGTTAAGTATCATGGATAATTATCATTAGCATCTTTCTCTCCTAAGTATTTGTGAAATTTCAATGCGTCATCAAGAAATTTAGGATACACGAATGCGGTTTAAATTAGTCTTCAACTATGTTAGCTTGCAATCAAACTTTCCAAGAACGAATTTGCAGTTTATTCATATTAGTTTTTTATACTGTAAATGTGCTTGTAAGAGGAACTTTAATACAAAATATCTTATAATAGCTGTTCGGCTTTCTCAAGTTCACAGCTGGGGTCCTATGCTCTACACAGGTTAATTGTTTCATGATTTACGTTGAGATAAATATAATACTACTTTTAACGTAATCGACAAATCATCTGGTAAGACTTAGAAAAAGTATTTTTATGAATGACTGATTATTGTATTATCTGATAAAAGAATACTGATATGTGAGATAATCGCTGGAATACTTCACTTTTCTCTTACATTTGAACCCACGATCCTCATTTTATCCCACCAAAATTACCACTGCTATTCACTCCGTTTTTATTGTGCTTTCTTGCCTTTTACTTCTGGCATTCTCGTTCTTGTCTTCATGTTCGCACACTCTGAGTTTCTTCTGTAACAAAAATGGCATCCTCCTCCAGACCCAAACGCGTGAAGCAAACCGCAAGGTGGAAGAAAACTCGTACTGCTGATCTAGAAGGCTGGATGAGCGATGAAGAACTTCAGCAGAATTTTGTCCCGCTTTGGCATCCAAGGAGCATCGTCAATCACAAGTAGTTGGACCTGCAGTTTTACTGTTCCGGGATCTTTCTCTCTTATCAGGGTTTAGATAATTTTGTTCAGATGAAAGGCACAATCTATCCTGACCTAGTTAAGGTCTTTAATGCAAATGAACGTAGAAGTTTCCCTAGATGTGAGACCCTAAATAATTAGCAGTAATAAATCTCTGTCACATCAAATTAATTTACGTCACATCAATGCTTATCTCCTTTGGAAACCCACTCCCAACTCTGGTAATTATCTCTATCTGCTGTGCACGGAAAACTGAGCCACAATCATTCCTCTGCCACATTAAAAACGCACCAATCTTTGCATTCACGCACGCCACGTGTTGCAGAAGAAGCTTCCAGTTCAGAATTTAGTGTACAGGTGTCAGCTTAGGATACGTTTGTGCAAACGAACATGAATTTAACAAAACTTGATTTTCTAGAACTCTCTCTCTCTCACCTGCACCATTCATCTTCTACCTCTGAACCCAAACCTCCATTTTCTCCGTCTTCTCTCTAAAACCAGTAAACTTCTCTCTACTATAACTCACCAAGCTTTCTCCAAATTCCATTTTAGAACCGTAGGAGCGTTCGTCCAGCTGTGATCTTCATTTTGGACCGAACAGAATTAGATTCTAAGCTGGTAAGTTCTTTTCTCTAGCAGTTCGTCCGTTAGGGTTTCATTCGAAACCATGTCCTCGGTTCATGCATGAACTGTTTCTAAGCAATCTCTGATTTTGGTGTTTAGATCAAGTGAAGATAGTTAGTGAAACTGAGGGTAGAAAGTCTAAGAGACAAATCCAATCTTTGTTGTTGAACGAACATTGCTATCCAGGTAAGGGAAGCTTATATGTTTAATTTATACTTGTATGATGTATGAACTGATGTGGATATATATAAAACGTATGCTGTTTGAGCTGTCATGAACGAGTACTGCTTATATGGAATGTATATGATTTCTGAATTTGATTGATCTGCATGTTGGTTTGATACGTATGAAAAGTGGATGATTACTGAAATGTATGAGTTATTAAGGTGATGAATTCCGTAAAGTTTGAATGAGAATTAATTTGGAATTGAAAGTTATAAAGTATAAGTTAAAATGTTGAAATCTGGAAATTTGTTAAAGTTGAGAAATCTACAACTTAAATCATTCCCTCTGATAAATGACGCTCGTCACTGTACGATCTTAGATCGTTCGGTTTTCCTTAAAATAACTTAGAATGGAATTCTTTCATTTGGAAAGAACTCTGCTCGCGAACGAGCGTCCCCACTTGGATGTCTGAGCGTTCGGTTTTGCTCAGCGGTATTTAAATATTTAAAACTTTATGAATACGTAACGCTCGGTCTTATACCGAAGCGTTTGTCCTAAAGAGCGCTCGGTCTTATACCGAAGCGTTCGTTCTAAATGGCGCTCGGTCTTATACCGGAGCGTTCGTCCTAAAGAGCGCTCGGTCTTGTATCGAACGTTCGTCAAGATTTACTTTCGGTCATTTATTTAGCGTTAGCTTTAATGAAGCGTTCAGTCTTAAACCGACGCTCGTCCTTATCTTTAATTTCTTAACGAACGTAAATAGCGTTCGTCCAAATAATGAGTAAATGTATACTGATGCGTTCGGTCATTGACTGGCAGTCAGCCCTCTTAAACAAAAGGTTCCCAATGTAGTTAAATATTCCTTTGAGGTACCTTCGTTCCAGTTGAGTCAACCTGATCTCTTGACACTTAAATTATTCTGAAAAATGGTCTTATTATTCTGGAGTATTCTGGATTTATTATGGGTTCTCCTAACTCTGACTGGTAAACGTTCGTCCTCTCCCTTCAGTAATTTGAACGTTCGTCTTTTTAAGAGAGTGGAACATAGAATGAAAATGTTATAACTATGAAAAGATAAGACGTTTGAACACTATATTATATGGTTATATGATTATGGAATTTGAACGAGCGTTCAATGGAGGAACGTCTCAGTTGCGTTAAATATTAAATTTGGTAAAGTATGAACATGGATAAGTTAGGACTCGCGGTCCATCCTGATATTCCGTGATACTCATCTTCACGTAGAAGGGGGTAGTCATGTGTGGGAATGGCAGGAGGTCCTTAGTTTCATCGCTTAGTATGGACGAAGGATTAACCTCGAGTGGCAGCTGATTAGGTATATCCCGGCTACTACACCACTCGTGTGCAAGGACGCTTGTAACTACATGGTTCATACAGTCCGGACGGTCTGTCATATATATATATATATATATATATATATGTATATTTCTATGTTAAATTCTATGTTAAGTTTCCTGACGCATGTGTGAATTGTATGTGTGTTGTATGGATTAAATAATATAAGCTTACCCTTTCGTTTTTTCTTGTGTTGTCAATTGTCCATGTACGTTCGTCCTGTCTTGCAATGATCATCCGTGTGGATGTGAGCAGATGGTGGTGCATCTCTTGAAGAAATGCTAGAAGAAAAAAATTTGGAAGATGCAAATCTGGTTGAATTGGAAGTAAAGGCCGAGCCTTAGAGCGCTCGTTAGATTAGGATTGTAAATATTAGCTTAGTTGGACGTTCGGTTACAGGTTTTGTAAAACCGTTCGTCCTGATCATCTCTGAATTCTAATTTGAGCGTACGTTGTCTTTGTATCTAAGCCGTTCGACTTTTGAACCCTGTTTTATTAATGCTAAGACTGTTCATTTTACTGTTAATTGTAATTAATTTTGAATTATAGTAATTACTGTATTTTGGGATGTTACACTAGATAATGACGTTTGGACCAATATTGCTGACTTTAGACTAGATGGGTGTTCCTGAGGTAAGTTGACTATTTTTTGATTGTTTAAGATTCCCAAATCAAGCTAGAGACTACACCTTGTTTAAAGCTGGGAGAATGAAAAGGGATGACAAGATATAATAGGTCTTTATCATAGCATGATTTTGGTTTTTGAGAGGAGTAATCACACCCAACTGTCTACGGAAGACATTTTTCTCATCTATGCTCGTAAGGATAGGATTCAAATTGATTGGTCAGAAGTAGTTTATGATACCATAATGAAATCCATCTGTTTGCCAATGTATTCTCTGCCCTATTATGTCCCACTCTCAAAAGTCTTTGAATACTATCACATTAACCTTAGGGATGAAGTGTCTAGAGACCAAACTGTCGTAAATAAGATAGAAGTCAATGCTTTGCATCACATGGGTCTCATATCGAGGGATAATGTATGGGTGTTCAAGGATGAACCACACGATGACCCAACAAAGGATGTTGTCCCATTAATGTTGATAGATCTCATGCTTCTCCTGTATTAAACCTAAGGGTAGCAAAATAAGACACTTCGGTCTGTTTTAGTCCGACTCGCTGCTGACTCGCAAAAGATAGGTCGGGTTGGATCAATCCATTGTAAAAAGCGGGTTGAAAATGATAACGTATTCCATCATTGGGTAAGTTGGACATACAAGATTTTTTTATTTTTTTCCAGTTTTGTGCTTAAAACAATAGTAACTAATGTAAAAGAAGACCCTAAATCCTCAACAGAACAACACGTGAGGAGAAAAAAAACAGGGGGAACAATCACACACTAATGACACGTTTTGGTCGCATCGTCCATAATAATCAACGGAGGTGGCTATGGTGATAAACAATGTGATGGTATTAGCTCATTTGATGATCCAGGTGCTATTAACAAGGGGTAACGTTGGTGTCTGTAGACAAGTTCAATGACATCTCAAGCCGACAAATTTCCCGTTTGTTGACAGTCAAATTAGAGGTTCAACTAGGATTGACAAGATTTTTGTTTAGGAGTTAAGAATATTTGTTCGACCAAGACCGATGTGGACCGGAACAAGGAACTTAGAATTAAATCACAAAATAATACAAGATACATGTACGAGAAATATCCATTTTTATTGATTGAGTGCCTCATTCAAGTCTAGTTAAAAGAAAATTTAAGATGTGTTATATTCCAGGTTCTAGGTATAGGTTGCTTTGACAAATATTCCATCTTATATGCTCCCTTGCCAACATCAGTACCATATGTTAAACTAAATGGGATTTCTTTAGTTGACGACTTAGATGTGCATCTATATGTCCACTTACCCTTGGCTGAATCCAACCTCTTCTTCTACTCAACCAAGATAATTTTGTTAGCAACTTCGACCTGCCTATTAGTTTGTGGATGCTCAACAAACTTAGTGATATGATTGATACTATGGTTGACATATAATTCTGCCAGACTTCTATCTATAAATTGCTTCCCACTATCCATAATGATGGTATGCGACACCTTATATTGACATAGTATGTTCGTCCACACAAACTTTTGTACATATTGGGCCGTGATAATTGTTAGTGGCTCTACCTCAATCAACTTAGTGAAGTAGTCGATACCAACTAACTAGAACTTTATTTGACGTTTACTTATAGATAATGTCTATTCCTCATTTTGCAAAAGGTCATAGGAAGAAAATATGGTGCAATTCTTCCTGCCCATTATGGATTAAATTACCATGCTTCTGACATGGTATACACTTCTTTTTATACTCGATGAAATCTACTACCATTGTTGGCCAAAATAGTTAGTTCACAACACTCGTGTTACCATGGTTTTGCTTTAGAGTGATACATTAGGGTCATCCAAGTCGTTTCTATCTCCAACACCATGCATTCAACTACTACCTCGATTAACGATGATGAGACGATCTATTGTAACGACTTGTATCGCTCTTTCTTCCTATTACTTGTCCCCAATGTATATGATTTAGCTTCACTTCAATAAAGCTCTCCAACATCACCTTCAATAAATGGTCGTATTGGAGCATTAATGTGTCTTTCACCTGGTATTTCCCTATAAGGTGTCTAAAGTGAGCCAAGAGTTAGTTCGACTCACTATTACATCATTGACACCCTCCTTCTTTAGGGCTTGACAATCCGTCCACGTACAAGATCCACCACGCGTCCTAAAGAGTCATCTCAGTCTGGAGCTCACTAGCAAAGTCAGGCAGTGCTATGCTTTGATAGGTCCTTGGTGCTTGTACCGAAGATAGAATAACGACAATTCCACAACCCAAGATGTGATCATTCCTACTAAATTTGACTTTTTCAAAATTTTTTGAATAGGGTAGTTGGTCTTCACCACCACCTTTTGACTTTGAAAATAAGGCGTCATCCTTCTTGCCATGGTGAGAAGGGACAATGCCACCTTATCCACCATTTGATATCGGATCTCAACATCCTGTAACATTCTGCTAACAAAATATAACAAATGTTGTTCTTGGTCATGCTCTTGAACTATGCCAATACTTATGGTGTCTTCATGTTTGCGTGTGGTTGCAATACCTGACATATATCAGCAAGTATATTGGGTTGTTGTAGTAAACAAGTATCATATCCACATGAATTTTAAAAAAATAATAGTGTTTTAAGTAGTTTGATATGTTGTAAAACTCTTTTTGTGTAAAAAGTGTGAGTGCGAAAGTTGAAAGTGTTGAAAAACCAACTTAGATTTTGATTTAAGATATCAAAAGATTGATTTTCGTGTTTGAATCATGTTGAAGCCTGACTTCACAAATTCCTCCTCTCTTGTGTCAGATCTACCTCCAAGTATGAAGCTTTAGATGATCAATTCCTTTGAGTACTCTTTATGGTACTTTAGGTCCATCCCGATACCTAAAGACTAGTATATTTCCTATTGTTTAGTGTGAAACCTGTCAGTGACCGCATATGACTCACCTTCATTATGATTAAGACTATATTCCACTTGCACACCCCTGGTCTATTCCTAGCATCCAAAACCATATAGGAAAATTGATTGGAGCACAACTGAAGATTAACTTCTACTCAATGTTAAGCTAGTTAAACAGGATAAATGATCAGTTCATCCAACAATCAAGCATAAATCAATTAACCACTTTAAACCAAATAAAAATTGCATAAATAAAAGTGTTACCGAATACAAAAGAGTTTGAATATGCTACATCATGCTCCAACACAATGGAGGCTTAGCTTCTCATGAATAATGAAAGAAGTACATGTAAAGAGGAGGTAAAATTCTCCTGATCCTCTAAAGATGTGTCTTTGAGTTACAAGGATATATCTGAGAAGACTCAATAAAGTCTCTCTAAAATCATCCTAAGAAAGCCTAGACCGAAGTCTTTCTCTCTCTCCTCTTCCACATCTCTTGAATATGTCCAAAGTGCTTGTATTTATAGACATTTGCAACATGGATCAAGTGGTGGTTCACGATGAATACCTCCTAGACTTCAACCTTCAAAGATCACTAAGGAGTTTGTGTGGCTTGTAATAAGGTTGGGCTGCAAACAAATTCATGGTTTTTTCAATGTTATTCAAACTCACTTAGGAAAATATGAGCAATTAGCATCCAAATGAGTTCATTATTATCTTTTCAACCTTGGAAGGTCTTTAACAAATTTTCTTTTTGATTCTTTAACTTTTTAAGTGACTGAAATGCTACCATGTTGGAAGAACTAGAACACAACGTTCTCTTCCTGGCTCACAGCAACAGGGAAACACAATCCTCTTGATTTATATGAATACTGATCCTGACAGAGTACACTAAATGTGTAGATTTGATCAACAATGTGTAAGCATAATGTTCTTGCAAGAATGTTTATGAATTTCCTTCCAAATGAGTGATCTTGATTCTCCAAGAATTCTCCAAGAATTCTAGGACACAGGTTAGTTATGAAAGTGTAAGATCATAAAATCATGTTGAGGCAGTGAGCAATGCGTTTATTTATAGATTTATCAAACTCTGACGCAGTTTAATCGATTAAGCAATTAATGTAATTTGTTAAGTTTTTCCTTCTACTTTAACAGTTTTACATTAGTATCAAATTTAACAGATTAAAAACACATGCAATTGATTATACAAATCATGCAAGCTAACAGTATTCAAAATATAATCGTTATGACAGTTATGACTTTTCAAGAAAATGATTTTCACAAGTAACGCATTTTAACCGATTAGGAAAATAATGTAATTGGTTAAGTTCCATACTTAAGCAAATTTGAAAAGATTTTCCATTCAAAACGCTTCAATGCACTCAACAAACATGTGTTGGCATAGCAACATGTTTTAATCGATTATACAATTAATGTAATCGGTTAAAACATAGTGTTTTTACCCTTGTTATGCATATGCTGAAATCTGATGAAATATAATAGATTATGTAAAGAGTGTAATCAATTATTTTATGCATATATGCAATGTGCAATATGTTTCAATTAATACATATAACAATTCATATAACAATAAGTTCAAGCACAAACACAAATATAATCAAGCAATTGATTTGCCATTTTTTGTACAAGAAACTATAAAACATTTCTTTTGTTCATAATAAGAAACATGTATGTGAGATGGGTTCGGCTATACACAGCTCCCCCTATCAACAATATTCACATTCACATGCATCAAAAACTAGGTAAGCTTTCTCATACCTTGACCAAACCTTCACGTTTCAATTATGTAGAAATGTCTCTCTCTTTTTCTACTACTCTACTTTTCACTTAAAATCTCACGTAGTATATCCTTCTCTATTATTCTCTTTCTATTTTTAATCCTCTAAAACCATTCAGATAATGATTTCTTTCTTTCCTCACTTTGGTGTAACAGATTTTTAAATTAAAATATGATGTGGTTTTTTGCTTTCCTTCCTTCCATGTTCTATCTTTTTTTTTTTTCAGTTTATATTATTTAAGATTCATGTCTTTACTTCCTAAACACCATGTCTAATTTTTGCACCTAATTAATAAAGGGGAAATAGACCTTTTGCTCTTAAGCAAAAATAGAATTAAAACCACACGGTTTCCCCTAAGACTTGAACTCACATTTATTCAGTCCTAGACAAACATCTCTACCAACAAGCCAACACAACACATTGGTAATAACACAAATAACAAATTCAACAATCATTTAATAACAAGTGTAGCACTTATTACAATAAAACAAAAATTAATTAAATAACATAGAATTTGTGCTCTAGCCAAGGCTTGAACACAAGACCACTAAAAACTTTCAAGAGTCTCACAAACTCAGTTACACAACACCATGTCAAAAATAGGAAGGTTCCATATAACATACTCACGTATGATTACAATATTATTAATAAATTCTACATTTTCCCGACTTTAACAAAGAAGGCACAATTGTTGTACAATATAATGAGGGGTTACATGTTTGATGTAGTTGATATAATTATTGAAGATATTTTTAGGGTGACCATTTCAAAGAAATCTGCAAGGGATAATACAAAGCCCATAAGCTTTCCAAGCCTCATCATTGGTCTCTACAAGATGTAGGGAGTTATGATCAAGGTTCATTGTGTCAATCCATTGGACCTCGCATTTGAAAGAGCATCCCGCAAAAGGTCACAACAATGGGAAAAAGCAGCAAGGGGAGGAGCTTAGGACATAGCTCAAGTCGTGTCATAGCCACAGTCACAACCAGAACAACAATCACAGCAACATCAACAACAGAACAAGCAACCACCACCAGATTATATTCCATCATATGTACAAACCTTATTCCATTAACAACAAGACATAATTTACTCAATTATGTATAGGATTAGTTATATACAACAATAATTGGCAGCTTCACAAGGCTTAAATAATTGTCCATCATATTTTATGACTTCTTTGAGTAGCTTAGACACAATAGGCCAGTCCATTATAGCACCCCTCAACAATTCAAATCATTTGTGTCATGGCTTGGGGACAAGCCTTTCTTTTTAGGGGAGGTTAGTGGGGTTGCAACAATAGAAGAAAAGAGTTTATAACCCACAATGAAATAATAGATAGGATAGAAGAAGGACCTGAACATCAAGAGCAAGGTTAAGATGAATAAGTGGTAGAAGAGATAGCTGAAGAAGGAGACACACAAATGGAGGAAGATATATTAGGAACTGGAAAGGAAGAATTTGTAGAAGGAATTGAAGAAGAATAAGGGGAGGAGTACTTCGGCATACACTCCCCCACTCAACCAGAATTCTAGCCATCCTACAACTAGGTTCTTTTTAAATTTTCTGCATTTGAAATTCAGCAATTTAAATTCAACAATTTAATTTTCTTTACATGATGTTTTGATTAAGTTTACAGTAAGTAAATAGATTGTGAATAGTTTTGAACATTACCACGGTTGATGAAACTATGTTACCTTTTTATAAAACAAAAGTTTGGATAGTAATTTAAACCAATGGAAGCCGTATTTTCAGTTTGCAAGACTTGCAAAAACAAAATTTTAGTGAACTATTAAACTAGTGCATAAAGTTGAATCAGCTGGACTAAGTGTATTGAGAGGAAGGAGGGAGCAAATTAAACAAATTAGATATGCGAGGTTCTTGAGATGTGAGGATCTTGAGACAGTTGGATAAAGCAGCCTACCAGATTTTGTGCTATATCTCTAAAAGAATCTAAAACTTGAAATTTTAAGGAAAGAATCAAGGTCCTTTTTATGTAATTCAAAGAGTCAAAGCCAAAAAGCCTACGTAAAACAAATTGTTGAATCTCTTTTTAGTACCAAGGCCTATATACAAATAACTTTAAGTTGAAAACATAAGTATCAATCCTTGTCACTAGGAAATGATGAGAAATTATGTGTGTAAGCAAACTTGGAAAACAAAAGGAAGGTTGAACAAATTTTTGAAAATCTGTCAACTCAAAAAGAAAATAAAAGAGACTATAACAAGCACTAAAAGAAAAAGAAACTGAAAAGAGCAAAACTGAAAACAAGATGCATAAATGTTGAGTTGAAAAGGTAAAGAATCAAAAAGAAAATTTGGCAAAGACCTTCAATCATGCTATTAAAGGTAAAGACTGTTGCGTAATCCAGGCTATTACCATTATTGTCTCTTTGTTATCTTTTCAATCTTGGAAGGCTATTATTATCTCCATGTTGCGTAATCCTCCAGAGTTCGTTCTCACTAAACCCATATTTCGATTGCCAGCCATGTCTCCTGTTTCCTGATCTGTAAAGAGAGGTTAATTTTTCCTTGCTTCTAGTGCGAATTGTATCCTGCATGCACAAGAAAACAAACCCTAGAAAGAAATTCTTAGCACAACACAAAAACAAAAACAAAATAAAAATAAAAATAAAAATTAAAACAATAAAAATTAATAAAAAGATAAAAAAAATGAAAAGATAAAAAGATGAAAAGATAAAAATATAAAAGATGAAAAACTAAAAAGATAAAAAGATAAAGAGATAAAAAGATAAAAAGATAAAAAAAATAAAAATCAAGTAAAAGCCAATCAATAATCACACAAATAGGATAGTTAAACCATGAGTCATCGGCAACGGCGCAAAAACTTGCTAAAAAAAATCATTAATGTTAATGTCACTTTCTAATTTACTTTAGACCCAATGTCTCGACGAAGAAAGCCTATCCTTAATTACTAGTTTACAATGTCTTGTCTCCCTAGCAATCAATTCTGCATTATAAACGCACAGAAGCTTAAAGGTAACCAACCCTCATTTCCCTATGTCTAGGCAATACTATTTTTGGGAGAGATTTCCCAGATCTAGATTTTCCCGTATGTGTCCATATCGACAAAATAAATTATCATGCTATGAATGAGTTAAACAAAGCAAACATAGAGTATAGAGAAAAAACCCTAACAATTAATGATCAAAGCATTTAAAATAAGAATCAACTCAATACATGAGAGTTTCAAAGGATTACATCGTTTCCCTAACAACAATTGAAGTTTAGTTCACCATAGGCATGGTGAAACTAGATGAGTAATGGAAAAAAATGAGATAGAAAAACCCTAAAAGTTGAAGATAGGAGCTTCCGCCTCCAAATCTGCCTCCCAGAAAGTGTTTCTACGCCTCCTCTATCAAAAGATGCAATTCCTAGGACGTCCAAGTCCATAAATAGAACATAAAAGTAACAGAAATATGGTCCAAGCCCACGAAACTGGTGCTCAACGCCCTTGAAAGGGTGCCCGGGCGCAAAACGACACTCAATCTGGCGCTCAACGCCCTTGGAAGGGTGCCCAAGCACGAAACAACACTAAATTCTACACTCTGGTTGACTTTTATGCACTCTGGTTGACTTTTATGCATTCTGGTTGACTCTTTTGCACTCTAGTTGACTTTTCTGCATCCAACTATTTGGTACTTTAACTCTTCTTTCAAATCATTCCAATAGCCAACAAAATCAAGGGAATTTAGTGATAAAATCATCAAGTATAACCTCGACTCTCTTATTCACAAAACTAAAGCAAAAATATGAGTTAAAGCAAGTTTCTAAGTCAAAAAGGGTGCATTTAGTATTAAAATTATATCATAGATAACAATATTTTCAACCGTTATTACAACCCCAAACTTGAAACATTGCTTGTCCTCAAGCAAAATGTAACTTGGCTTAAACAAGATAATCATACTACAATGGTCAAGCATATCAAAAATAATTTTCTTTTTAGACAAGTAAATCACTCATGAATGCTCATCATAGAAAGATTAGTCAAGATATAATGATGCTTTAGCCAATCAAACTTCAACTATGGTGCTCGCATAATCAAGACATACACAAAACATGCAAACCTCATGATTAATCAACAACCAAGCAATAATGTTACCCTATATGCATGGAACTATTCCTCACCAAAAATAGTGTTTCACTCAAGCACTCAAAAGTGTTTCACTCAAACTCAAAGGTGTATAGTGAGGTGACACTCTTACACTCTACCATCACAATGTCACATGAATCAACTTTGCCTTTCATTTAACCACATATCAAACACACTCACAAGCAAGTTATCATCACAAGGACTTTTCAAGGCTTGTAACATGGCCAGGCTAAGAAGAAAATTGGTTTTTCCGGATCACAAAATCCTGGAGTTAAGAGAGTTATTCAAAATTTCATCATTTAAACACAATCTCTCTTTTCAAGCAACCATTCTCACTTATTCCTAACTTTTCCTCGCATATAGCTTTTCTTTTCTTTCTCTTTTCCTTTTCATTTGCTCAATACTTAGCTCAATGCTTATTCTTTTTATTTTTCCTTTTCAGATTTCCCAACAACCCCAAACTTGAATCTTTATCAATACCACACAAATATTCTCAACTTAACTCAAGGTAAAGATTTTCAAAAAGGGTTTTCATATCATGTTTAAGGCTAAAGGTTCAAAGGATAGAACACTTTGTGCTCTTTTTATTGGGCAAAAATCATGCATTGGCTAAAAAGGGATAACAACAGATGACCTTGATCATATGACACAAGCAAACAAGTGATTCAATCATAGAAACCGGGGCAAAATGATTCATGCTTTCAAAGTAATAGCAATCATTCATCAAAAACTCCGGAGTTCAATCCTCACACAGGCTAATTCAAGTTCCAACATTTAGATAAACATCCTGCTCAGTAACACAATCACAAATAATCATGCATCTGTTTCACAATATTATGAGCAACCACCTGTATATCAGCATCATGCATCATCTCAACATCAATCAATATAATCAGCATCATAAAGCAACACTCATCACAAACATCATCATCATCAAACCATTGCATCACAGATATAGTTTTAAGCCAAGTACATCATAACCTATTATAAATAACATAAAGACGAACATAAATTAAAAAAATAGGTTTAGAAACTTGGGTTACCTCCCAACAAGCGCTTCTTTAATGTCACTAGCTTGACCCAATAAAGCTCAAGTTTGATTTTCAATGTTGATATGCTTCTTCCTTTCATGACACCAACATAATCTCAACATCTTTCTTGTCAACAACTTGACTCTCCTAAAGTAAGGAGCTTCAATGTCAAGAACTCCATTTGCCTTTATATCCTTGATAACCCATACCTTGTTCTTGAATTTCACTATTTTCCCAAGGTAGGGTTCATTCTTTTCCATCACAGAGTCATGGTGAACGAGTCTTTCTTCCTTATCTCCATCATCTTCCTTCAGCCTTGGAAAGCAATAACTATGATTCCTCTTGACCGTCTTGGCAGCTTTATCAAGTAAATTAATCACTAATAAAACTTCGTCTTTAACTTTAAGACTAGCCTTTGTTAATTGTATTGGTTGCCTAACTTCAAAGACATTGAAAGTCACCTCTTCATCTTGGTCTTTCAACGTTATAACCCCATTATCCACATGAATGAGAACTTTAGCTGTCTTCATGAATGGCCTTCCAAGTATGAGCGGTACCTCTACATTCCTCCATCTTCATCACTACAAAGTCCACCAGAAATTTGAGTTTATCAATTTTTACCACCACGTCTTCTACTACACCATAAGGATGCTTGATGGACCTGTCTACCATTTGCAAGATTGCTTTTGTAGATTTGACCTCTAGACCACCAATCTTCTTGAGCATAGATAAGGGCATTAGATTGATACTAGCTCCTAAGTCAACTAGAGCCTTCCTTATATCATGATTCCCAATGGTGCAAGAGATGGTGAAACTCCCTAGATCTTTGAATTTAGGAGGTAGTGTCTTCTGCAATATGGCACTACAATTACCCTGCACTTCAATTTTTTCCTCATCTATATATTTCTTCTCTTTGAGGAATTGCTTCATGTGCTTTGCATAAGTAGGGATTTGCTGTAGTGCTTCGGTCAAGGGCATAGTAATCTCCAATTGCTTGAAAATCTCCATGAAACGCCCATATTGCTTCTCTTTTTTATTCTTTGAAAAACTCTTTAGATAAGGAAGGGGCTTCTCAAATATTTTTTCTTTTTTCTCTCTTCTCTCTCTTTTTCTTTTTCCTTCCCCTCATCTTTCTCTTTTCTTGCCTTTACTTTTCTCTCTTCATTCTCTTCTTCTACTTCACTCAACTTAGCTTTTTCTTTTCTCTCAACTTTTCTCTCATCTAACATCTTGCCACTTCTAGTCATAATGGCATTGCACTCCTCCTTAGGGTTAACTGCAATATTAGCCCCAAAACTCATGTCAAACATCTCCTCAAACTTTTTAGCCAGTTGAGCAACTTGTATCTCCAAGTTTCTAGTGGAAGATTCAGCGCTCTTCTGAGTAGAGACAAACACTTGCATGAATTGTTGAAGGATGTCTTCCAGTTTTGTCATCCTTTCAGATAAAGAGAATTGTGGTTGCCATTGCTGCTGTGGTGGTCTATTAAATTGCTCAGCTTGCCCTTGACCCATGCTTGGATGAGGTTTCCAGCCTTGTTTGAAATTACCTGGGTGGTCCTGATTACCCATATAATTTACTTTTTCATGGGTATTAACTCTCATGGCACACTGTCCATTCACATGATCTCCACCACATAACTCACAAAATTGATGTTGAGCTTGAGAGACGCACTGCAACTCCTTTGGTAGTTGAGAGATTTTCCTTCATCAAAGCCATGCATGGGCGTCTTTCTTGTATCTATCCCATGCTTGACCTAATGTCTCCTCCATGCCCTGTTGAAAAGAAGATATTTCTTGTTTACCTTTATTTACCTTTGACTGAGGGAAGTACTTATTCAAGAACTTTGCTACCACATCTTCCCACATAGTGAAACTATTCTTAGGGAAAGGATTTAGCCATATCTAAGCATTTCCTCCCAACGAGAAGGGAAATAAACTAAGTTTAATAGCTTCATCTGGTACATCTTGAATCTCCAATGTATTGCATATCTCATCAAATGTGGTCAGATGCTCATATGGATTTTCATGTACTAATCCATTGAATTGATTGCTCTGCACCAAGTGAATAAGAGCAGGGTTCATCTCCATATTGGTAGCATTTCAATCATGTTCTTTTCTTGTCAAAGAGACAATATTTCAATCATGTTCTTTTCTTGGTAAAGACTCCATTAAATCAATTAATGGCAAAGAGATAATATTTCAATAATGTTCTCATATACGCATATAACATGTAAGCATAGAACATGTAACACGTAATACACATGTGTTATTAATTATGCGTTGTCATCATCAAAAACTCATATATTACTGAGATTGTGGGTTCAGCTAAACCAGTGTTCCCCCTATCAACAATCTCAACAATCTCGCCCTTTTTCGATGATGCATAACCATGATTAGTAATCAACCATGTTGCACAACTCAATATAGATTATCAATCAATTGCCAATCAACATAATTCTCACCCTTTGGGCATTAGCAAAAAAGGTAAGCATAATGGTATTGATATACAGATAATCAAGCATACAGAGATGCATTAGATAATCATCCAAAAACAAATAATGATGCTCCCCTCGTCAAAGATATTCACATGATTGAATATATACTCCCCCCTTAAATGTAGGCATGTGAAACATCTCAATGTATATGCAACGCTCCCCCTGTCATTATGCATGTTTTAATCTCAAAACACAGGTGCACAATACAGTATTCACAGTATATATCAGAGCATATATCAGCATATGTCAAAATTGTATCAGATCAGAAACAGTACAAAGACATCAATGCAACAATGATACAATATCATTCATCAAAAGCAATATAATATCTTAATCATCTCAAGTTAACTATAGCAAAGAGATATATTGAAAGTAAACAATTAATAGAACATATATCAATAGTTAAAGATATCAGATATCCAAATATTGGAATCTTTAACCCCTGTTGATATACAGTCGATTTGCCCTCTGTCATAATCGACTTCATTGCTTCCCCGTGAGTTGATTTGCCAGTTTTATCCATTCAGTAAGCAATGTTCCTGCAAAACCTTTCAAGATCTTTCTAGATAAAGCATTTTAGAATCAATATGATACAAGAATTAACACATGTATAATATAAGTATGCAAATGTATGAATGTAATAGTAATCAACAGTTCATTCGCATACAAGCATAACATAATCGATTTTAATCTGTTTAATTCATTAAAATCAACCATAGAGTACAATAATATAAATCCAAGACAAAAATGGCATATAAAGCCATCTATTGCAAAAGAAAACACAACAATACAGTCAACACAGAAAATAAACTGCTACAATCAAAACAAACTAAAACAAGCACTCCTAGTAACCCTATTCTAATTCAGATGTCTCCATAGAATCCTCATAAGATGAACTGCTTTCCCTTTGTTGTTGAGCACATAACACCCTAAATGCTAATACAATGAAATAAATGATACATTCATGAAGGCGTGAACCTCATCCATTTAATTTTGCCCAATTAAAATTTTCAAATAAGAAAGTCCATAACAGAGATTTTTAATCAGTTTAATTAAGTCCTAAGTCGATTACATGTATCAACAATGATTAACAAACAGAGACATACATACTTCAAACATATTCGACTTTATAATTAATATAATCGATTAAAACTCGAGGGAGTTGTTTTTCACATTATACAATCACTCAATCAATCATTCAACAAACATGCATTCATCAATCAATCATACAAACAATTATTATGCATGATGCAATGAAAATACAATAGTTACCACTTTCAGAATCTTAAGAATTTTTTATTTCATCATGGTAGTTCATTCTTGAGTTGAATACTGCTTCAGCAACAGTTACTACCCTGCAAAACAGTCAAACGTTTTTTACGCTGGTACCTTATAACAATTTAAAATACAGTTATCTGTGATGTAATTTTGATACTAAATACACCCTTTTTGACTTAGAAACTTGCTTGGACTCATGCTTTTTCATTAAGTCCTGTGAATAAGAGAGTTGAGGTTGAATTTGATGATTTTATGAGTAATTCCCTTTGTTTTGATAGAAAATGAGTTAATACAGGAAGAAGAGATGAAGTGCTAAGGATATAGAGCTTAGAAATGCCTAGAAAAGCACCAAAAGAGGGAACCGCACGAAGCTTGGGCGACCTGCAGGAGCCTTGGGTGTGGAAAAATCGACTCCCGCCGCCCGGGCGAAATAGAAGGCTCAAGCCCTACGGAAATCGACGTCCACCGCCCAGTTTTTGCTGTTGATCCGACCTAGTTTTTGCTCTGTTTCGACTCTTTTTGACAGGGCCCTGTTTCTACTATTTTCCAACTCTATTTAAAGGACCCAAGCGCTCTAGGTTTTGGTATCTCTCGCTAGAGCAACACAACAACACACTCTTTTACTCCCTGAAGGCGGATCTGGAGGCGGAAGCTTCCTCTTCTACTCTTAGGGTTTTACTATCTCATGCTTTTGCATTGTACATCTAGTTTCTCCATGTCTATGGGGAACTAAACTCTATTTGTTGTTAGGGAATGATGTAACCTTGTGAAGTCTCATGTATTTGAATTGATTCTTAATCATATATGCTTTATTCATTAATTGTTAGTGAATTCATCTATTTTAATGCTTGCTCTATTTAACTCATTTAGTTGCATGATTTATGAATTGCATGAGTGCCGGGAGGTTCCTTACAATTCAGGTTCTTGTTGAATTCTCCCAAGGGTAATATTTCTCAAGGATGAGGGTATGAGTACTTGGTCATCTTAAGCTCTTGATCTTCAAACTTAATTTTCTAGGAACGTTAGGAATTGCACAAACTAGGAATTAAGGCAGGCTTATTGCGCCAAGGGATTGGGTTCTAAGTACTTTAGTGAGTGACGTTAACATTAATGCATAAAGAGGAATTCTTATATACATGAGAGGGAACCTGGTGAAATCTAACCCTAACAACATATTCATCTCATATTAAACAACATTCGTTCATCTCTGTGTTACTCTACTATTGATCTATTTGCATTCATATTTTATTTTATGTTTTTGAATCGCAAACCAATGATCTCGTTTATGTTAAGTCTTAATGAATTAATTTATCACACGACTGTTTAGTGCCGAGAGTTCTTTGGGATACGATACTTGGTCTTACCATTTTATATTACTTGTGCGATTTGGTACACTTGCCAATCTATCAACAAGTTTTTGGCGCCGTTGTCGAGGACTCACGTTTTAAACTATTCTATTTGTGTGATTCTAAATTAATTTTGGCTTTACTTTATTTTGTTTGATTTTATTTTTGTATCTTTTATTTTAATTTTATTTTTGCTAACAATATTTTTTTAGAATTTTTAGCTTGCAGGATGCAATTTGGACAAGTTGTCAATCAACAACAATGGCAGCAATAACCTTCTCTATCAAAGAGATGGGGTAAGATGGATGACACCCTTCAACAGTTACTACAGGTGTATGATTCTCATCATAAAAGCAATCAAGCAACATTCAAAAGGATAGAGAAGCAACTCTGTCACATGATTCAGAAGCTGTATGATCTGGGGAGTAACCTGAAAGCCAACTCCAGAGAAGAATGCAATGTTATTGTTACTAGAAGTGGCAGAGTTTTAGATGAGAGGTTGAGTGAAAAAGAAAAAAAAAAGAGTGAAAAAAAAGAAAAAGAAAGGATGAGTGAAAAAGAAGAGAGAAAGAAAAAAGAAAAAGAAGAGAGAGAAAAAAAAAGAAAGAGAGAGAAGAAGAAAAAAAGAGAGGAAGAAGATGAGAGAAAGAAAAAAAAATATAATGAAAAGCCCCTTCCTTATCCAAAGAATTATTCCAGGAAGGAAAAAGAAAAACAATTTGAGCGTTTCATGGAAATCTTCAAGAAATTGGAGATTAATATACCCTTCTCAGAAGCTTTGCAACAAATGCCTTCATATGCTACATTTTTGAAGGAGCTCCTCACAAAGAAAAGGAAGTACATTGAAGAAGAAACTATTGAAGTTCAAGGAAACTATAGTGCTATCATACAAAAGCTCCTACCCCCCAAGTATAAAGATCCAGGAAGTTTCACCATTCCCTGCACTATAGGGAATATCTCTGTTGGAAAAGCACTTATTGATTTGTGAGCCAGTATTAATCTCATGCCGCTATCAATGTTGGAAAAGATTGAGGGGTTGGAACTCAAGCCTACTCGGATGACTCTTCAACTTGTAGACAAATCTCTGTAATATCCTTATGAGGTGGCTGAAGATGTGCTTGTGAAAGTAGATAAATTTGTTTCCCTGTGGACTTTGTCATCATGGAAATGGAGGAGGATGTGAATGTACCTCTTATTCTTGGGAGACCTTTTATGAAGACAACAAGAGTTTTGATTGATGTGGAAAATGGCAAACTAAAGGTGAGAGTGCAAGATGAAGAAGTAAATTTTGATATCTTTAAAGCCATGTCTCACCCAAAAGATGATAAGGAATGTTTTCATCTTGATGCACTTGATGAAATTTTCATGATCCAAGAAAACAACGCAAGTGAAACTCTTTCTTTGGAGGAAATACTAGTTGACACTTGTGAAGAGCTGAATGAAAAAGAAGAGGAATTAATTGATGAGTGCTTGACTGATTTAGAAGAATTAAAAAAGGATCCTTTGCAAAATACAGAAGAAAAATCCAAAGAAAGCAAAATGGAGTTGAAGATGTTCCCACCACACTTGAAATATGTGTTTCTAGAAGAAGGTGGAAACAAACCAGTCATCATTAGTAACTCTTTGTCTCCCAAAGAAGAAGAAAAGTTGGTAGAAATACTCAAAGCCAACAAAGGAGCAATTGGATGGTCAATCTCAGATCTCAAAGGTGTAAGTCCAACATATTGCATGCACAGGATATTCATGGAAGATGATTACAAACCAGTTTCCCAACCACAGAGGAGGCTCAATCCAGTGATGAAGGAGGAGGTGAGAAAAGAAGTGCTAAAGTTACTTGAAGCTGGCATTATTTATCCTATTTTTGATAGTGCATGGGTAAGCCCAGTACAGGTGGTACCAAAAAAAGGTGGGATGACAGTTATTTATAATGAAAAAAATGAGCTCTTACCCACAAGGACTGTTACAGGCTGGAGGATGTGTATTGACTACAGAAAGTTGAACAATGCTACTAGAAAGGATCACTTTCCCCTTCCTTTTATGGATAAGATGCTAGAGAGGTTGTCAGGTCAGGCTTTTTATTGCTTTCTGGATGGATATTCAGGTTACAATCAAATCGTGGTGGATCCAAAAGACCAAGAGAAGACAACTTTCACATGCCCATTTGGAGTGTTTGCTTACAGAAAAATGTCGTTTGGGTTATGTAATGCTCCATCAACTTTTCAGAGATGCATGCAAGCTATTTTCGCAAATTTAATAGAAAAGTGCATTGAGGTCTTCATGGATGATTTTTCAGTATTCAACAGTTCCTTTCATGAGTGTGTTTCTCTAACCTAGATGTTGTACTTAAAAGATGCATCCAATCTAACCTTGTTCTAAATTGGGAAAAATGTCACTTTATGGTCACAGAAGGTATTGTTTTGGGGCATAACATTTCTTCCAGGGGAATTGAGGTTGACAGAGCCAAAGTGGAAGTCATTGAAAAACTTCCGCCACCAACCAATGTGAAGGGGATCAGAAGTTTTCTAGGTCATGCTGGTTTTTACAGAAGATTTATCAAAGATTTTTCAAAAATTGCCAAACCACTGAGCAACGTCCTTGTCAAGGACACACCCTTTGTGATGACTGACGAATGTCTTCAGGCATTTGATATTTTGAAAAAAAAAATTATTTCTGCCCCAGTAATTGTAGCTCCTGATTGGAACCAAGATTTTGAGCTGATGTGTGATGCCAGCAATTATGCTATAGGAGTTGTACATGGCCAGAAAAGAGAAAAGGTATTTCATACTATTTATTATGCCACCAAAGTTCTGAATGAAACCCAATTGAATTATGCCACCACAAAAAAAGAATTTCTTGCTATTGTATATGCCTTGGAGAAATTTAGACCATACCTCATTGGGTCTAAAGTGATTATCTACACAGATCATGCAGCTATAAAGTATTTACTAACCAAGCCGGATTCCAAGCCACGATTGATTATATGGGTGCTTTTGTTACAAGAATTTGATGTGGAAATCCGTGACAAGAAAGGAAGTGAAAATTTAATTGCTGATCACTTATCTCGGTTAGTTAACAGCGAAGTTACAAGCAAGGAACCAAAAATCTGGGAATCTTTCTCAGATGAAACACTCATGTATATCTGACAAAGGCCGTGGTTTGCTGATATGGCTAATTTCAAAGCTGCAGGAGTAATCCCAGATGATCTCAATTGGAAACAAAGAAAGAAATTTTTACATGATGCCAAACAGTTTATTTGGGATGATCCTTACTTGTTTAAACTTGGGGCAGATAACCTTCTAAGGCGCTGTGTGACTAAGGAAGAGGTGGAAGGAATTTTATGGCACTGTCATGACTCACCTTATGGGGGTCATTTTAGTGAAGAGAAAACAGCTGCAAAAGTACTCAAATCAGGATTTTATTTGCCTACACTGTTTAAAGATGCTCATAATCATGCCAGAAAGTGGGATAAGTGTCAAAGGACAGGTACTATTTCCAAACGACATGAGATGCCACTGCAAAGCATATTGGAAGTGGAAGTTTTTTATTGTTGGGGCATTGATTTTGTTGGGCCTTTTCCACCCTCTTTCAATAATGAGTATATCCTGGTGGTTGTGGATTATGTGAGCAAATGGGTGGAAGCCCTAGCCTGTCCCAAGAATGATTCCAAAACTGTCATCAAATTTATGAAAGGGCAAATTTTCTCTCGGTTTGGAACACCCAGAATACTCATTAGTGATGAAGGATCTCATTTTTGCAATTTTCAGCTGGCAAGGGTACCCAAGCATTATGGTGTGAGACACAAGGTAGCTAAACCGTATCACCCACAGACAAACGAGCAAGCTGAGGTTTCTAACAGAGAGATAAAAAGAATTTTAGAAAAGACAGTGGCTACGCCAAGAAAAGATTGGTCTCAAAAGTTGGATTATGCCCTCTGGGCATACAGAACTGCAATGAAGATAGCTATTGGATTATCTCCTTTTCAAATGGTCTATGGAAAGGCATGCCACCTTCTGGTGGAGATGGAACATCAGGCTCTGTGGGCTTTAAAATTCTTGAATTATGATCCTGGTGACACTGCAGAAAAGAGGAACAAGAAAATTATTGAGCTTGAGGAGATGAGGCTGCACGCCTATGATTCTTCAAACAATTACAAGGAAAATGTAAAATTTTATCATGACAAGAAGCTGGTAAAGAAAGTCTTTCATCCAGGACAACAAGTGTTGTTGTTCAATTCATGACTGAAATTTTTCCCTGGAAAGTTGAAGTCCAAGTGGTCTGGTCGATTTTTGATCAAGAATGTTCTTCCACATGGAGTAGTGGAGTTAACAGATCCAGCATCTGAAGATCCACAAAGAAGTTGGGTTGTCAATGGACAACGTCTCAAGCATTATTTGGGTGGTAAGGTGGAACGCCTTTCCACAATCATGGAGTTGGTTGATCCAGATTGAATCTATTGGGTCAAGCTAGTGAAGTTAAAGAAGCGCTTACTGGAAGGCAACCCAACTTTCTAATTGCTATTACTCTGGAAGGCAACCCAACTTTCTAATTGCTATTACACTGCAGGTTTGATATGATCAAGACCATCTTTTGTTTTCCTTTATTCTTTTAGCCTTCATAAATTTTTCCACTGAAAAGAAAACCAAAGGCTCTACCTTTTGAACCTTGAGCCTTAAGCATGTTTTGAAAACCCTGTTTTAAATTCTTTACTTTGAGTTGAGTTGAGAATATTTGTGAGGTATTGAAAAGGTTCAAGTTTGGGGTTGCTGGTAAGCAACCCCATTTTTCTAAGCAGTGAGCAATTGAAAAGCAACAGAAAAAGAAAAATCAAAAGGAAAGAAAATGAAAGGAAAAAGGAAAAATAAAAAGACAAGAAAATGGAGCTCACTGCAAGGAAAAAAGGTTGGGAAAGATCTTCTTGAAAAGAGAACCTGTGAGTAGTTGATATATTCATAAATGTCTCTCTTAACTCAAGGAATTTTGCTGACCAGAAAAACCATGTTTCTTCTTAGACCAACCAAGTTACAAGCCAAGAAAAACCCTTGTGATAAAAACATGCTTGTGAGTATATTTGATTTTGGTTAAAATGAAAGGCAAAATTAATTTGTGTGACATTGTGATAGCAGAGTGATTGAGAGATCCCACTATACACCTGTGAGTTGAGTGATACACTTTTGAGTGCTTAAAAAAAATACTTTTGAGTGCTTGAGTGAAACACTTTCCTCGCTAAGGAGTAGTTCTGAATTTCTAATTGCATCTCTACTTGGTTGATTGATTGCTCTTAAGGATAACATCTGTTGAACTATTTGAGTACCACTTTAAGTTATTTGAGAGAAAGCATCTATGCATCTTGACTGATATTCCTATGATGAGCTGATTTAAGTGATTACTTGTCTTAGAAAAAGATTTTGAAAAACTGTTGAACCACTGTGATATTTGTTGAGAGCTAAGTTACATTTTGTTTTGCTTGAGGACAAACAAAAGTCTAAGTTTGGGGTTGTGATAACGGTTTAAAATACCGTTATCTGTGATGTAATTTTGATACTAAATACACCTTTTTGACTTAGAAACTTGCTTGAACTCATGATTTTTCATTAAGTTGTGTGAATAAGAGAGTTGAGGTTGAATTTGATGATTTTATGACTAATTCCCTTTGTTTTGATAGAAAATGAGTTAATACAGGAAGCAGAGATGAAGTGCTAAGGATATAGAGCTCAGAAAGGCCTAGAAAAGCACCAGAAGAGGGAACCGCACGAAGCTTGGGTGACCTGCAGGAGGCTTGGGCGTGGAAATTGACGTCCACCGCCCGGGCGGCCAAATGGGCCGCCCGAGCGGCGTGCGCTACTGATCCGACCCAGTTTTTGCTCTGTTTCGACTCTTTTGGACCAGGCCCTATTTCTACTCTTTTCCGACTCTATTGAAAGGACCCAGGCGCTCTAGGTTTTGGTATCTCTGGCTGGAGCAACACAATAGCCCACTCTTTTACTCTCTGAAGGCGAATCTGGAGGCGGAAGCTTCCTCTTCTACTTATAGGGTTTTACTATCTCATGCTTTTCCATTGTACATCTAGTTTCTCCATGTCTATGGGGAACTAAACTTTATTTGTTGTTAGGGAATGATGTAACCTTGTGAACTCTCATGCATTTGAATTGATTCTTAATCATATATGCTTTATTCATTAATTGTTAGGGAATTCATCTATTTTAATACTTGCTCTTTTTAACTCATTTAGTTGCATGATTTATGAATTGCATGAGTGCTGGGAGGTTCCTTACAATTCAGGTTCTTGTTGAATTCTCCCATGGGTAATATTTCTCAGGGATAAGGGTATGAGTACTTTGTCGTCTTAAGCTCTTGATCTTCAGACTTAACTTTATAGGAACGCTAGGAATTGCACTAACTAAGAATTAAGGCAGCCTTATTGTGCCAAGGGATTGGGTTCTAAGTACTTTAGTGAGTGGCGTTAACATTAGTGCATAAAGAGGAATTCTTATATACATTAGAGGGAACCTGGTCAAATCTAACCCCAACAACATATTCATCTCATATTAAACAACATCCGTTCATCTCTGTGTTAGTCTACTATTGATCAATTTGCATTCATATTTTATTTTATGTTTTTGCATCGCAAACCAATGATCTCGTTTATTTTACGTCTTAATTAATTAATTTATCACACGACTGTTTAGTGCCGAGAGTTCTTTGGGATACAATACTTAGTCTTACCATTTTATATTACTTGTGCGTTTGGTACACTTGTCAATCCATCAATAGTACCCATTTGAATTTGGGTTATGTCTTGTTAGTTTTAAAGAGTTGTTCATTTGGAATCCACCTGTACTTTCCTTTTGGAACACGAACTTTTCTGTAGTAACAATTTCTAACATTATGACCAATATAGTTACAATAAAAGCATGCATAAGTAACATGTTTACTAAGATCAACAAATTTCTTTGAATTAGACCTATTACTTTGAGCCTTATAACCAATTCCTTATCTATAGACAACTCTACAAGAAGCTCTTAGAACCACATCTAAGTTTTCTTTTCCCTGTGTGAATTTTGCTAGAGTGCTAGTCAAGTAATCAATTTTTTTAATTTCAACAGGACATTATTCACATTCTTTTTCAACTATCTTTGTTTCAGTTTTGACTTAGCAGACTCTAATACATTTTTTAACTCATTTTTCAATTTTGCATTTTCGTCTACCAGATTATTGATTCTATGTTCATAATCCTTTCTGTCAGAGGTAAGTCGATTTACCTTATATTGGAGTCGCATAACCTCTGCATGTATTTCGTAAATTGTATCTAGTAGCATGTCATACTTTACTTCATCGGCTCATTTTCAAATTCCTCATCATTGTCATAATCAGTCCGTGCAGATCCAATAATGAAGCAAATATTTGACTCTTCTTCAATGTTGTAGTCCTCATCGCTTGAAGAATCAGTATCACTATTTTCCCAAGCAAAGTATGCATTCTTTTGCTTCCTTCCCTTGTCTTGTGGAAATTTTCTACTTCCCATTTGTTTGATCTTCAAGTCTGGATAATCTGGTTTGATGTGTCCTTCTCTTCCACACTCATAGCATTGGACAACACTGGTTCTTGAACTTTTCTTTCCTTTTACAGCACCTGCATAGTCAGTGGTGGAACTTTTATTTTTCATAAATTGATTAAACTTCCTTACACTATGTTCATTATCTCTTTGTCATGTAGTTTTGTTTCTGAGTCAGCTTCAGGTTCAAGATTCTTTGCAGCTTTCTTGCTTGTGGCCTTTAGAGCAATTGATTTCTTTTCTTCAATTTCTTCTTCCTCCTTTAGCCTTCCAAGCTCCAATTCATGTTCTCTGAGTTTTCCAAATAAGGTGGCCATGTTCATGTTGGTCAATTCTCTTAATTCAGATATTGCAGTGACTTTCGGTTGCCAACTTCTGTTGAGGCTTTTCAATATTTTGATGTTGATTTCCTCCTTGTCAAACACTTTTCCAAGAGCCATGAGGTGATTGACTATGTGTGTGAAGCGCTTTTGTACTTCATAGATAGTCTTTTCCGCTTTCATTATGAACAGCTCATATTCTTGTATGAGAGAATTCTTTCTGGCTCTCTTTACTTCATCCGTTCCTTCATTTGTGACTACAAGGACTTCCTTCACAATGCAGAAAAGTCAACCAGAGTGCAGAATTTAGTGTAGGGAAAAAATGAAGTGTAGGGTAATTGTAGTGCCATATTGCCGAAGACATTACCTCCTAAATTCAAAGATCCAAGGAGTTTCACCATCTCTTACACCATTGGGAATCATGATATAGGGAAGACTCTAGTTGACTTAGGAGCTAGTATCAATCTAATGCCCTTATCTATGCTCAAGAAGATTGGTGGTCTGGAGGTCAAATCTACAAAAGCAATCTTGCAAATGGCAGACAGGTCCATCAAGCATCCTTATGGTGTAATAGAAGACGTGGTGGTAAAAATTGATAAACTCAAATTTCTGGTGGACTTTGTAGTAATGGAGATGGAGGAAAATGTAGAGGTACCACTCATACTTGGAAGGCCATTCATGAAGATAGCTAAAGTTGTCATTCATATGGATGATGGGGTTATAACGTTGAAAGACAAAGATGAAGAGATGACTTTCAATGTCTTTCAAGTTGGGCAACCAATACAATTAACAAAGGCTAGTCTTAAAGTTAAAGACGAAGTTTTATTAGTGACTAGTTTACCTGATAAAGCTGCCAAGACGGTCAAGAGAAATCATAGTGTTGCTTTTGAAGGCTGAAGGAAGATGATGGAGATAAGGAAGAAAGACTCGTTCACCATGACTCTGTGATGGAAAAGAATGAACCCTACCTTGGCAAACCAGTGAAATTCAAGAACAAGGTATGGGTTATCAAGGATATCAAGGCAATTGGAGTTCTTGAGATTGAGGCTCCTTACTCTAGGAGAGTCAAGTTGGTGAGAAGAAAGATGTTGAGAATATGTTGGTGTCATGAAAGGAAGAAGCACATCAACATTGAAAATCAAACTTGAGCTTTATTGGGTCAAGCTAGTGACGTTAAAGAAGCGCTTGCTGGGAGGCAACCCAGTTTTCTAAACCTATCTTTTTAATTTATGTTCGTCTTTATGTTATTTAGAATAAGTTATGATGTACTTGGCTTAAAACTGTATCTGTGATGCAATGGTTTGATGATGATGATGTTTATGATGAGTGTTGCTTTATTATGCTGATTATATTGATTGATGTTGAGATGATGCATGATGCTGATATACAGGTGGTTGCTCATAATATTGTGAAACAGATGCATGATTATTTGTGATTGTTTTACTGAGCATGATGTTTATCTAAATGTTGAAACTTGAATTAGCCTGTGTGAGGATTGAACTCCAGAGTTTTTGATGAATGATTGCTATTACTTTGAAAGCATGAATGATTTTGCCCCGATTTCTATGATTGAATCACTTGCTTGCTTGTGTCGTATGATCAAGGCCATCTGTTGTTATCCCTTTTTAGCCAATGCATGATTTTTGCCCAATAAAAAGAGCAGAAACTGTTCTATCCTTTGAACCTTTACCCTTAAACATGATATGAAAACCCTTTTTGAAAATCTTTACCTTGAGTTAAGTTGAGAATATTTTTGTGGTATTGATAAAGGTTCAAGTTTGGGGTTGTTGGGAAATCTGAAAAGGAAAAATAAAAAGAATTAGCATTCAGCTAAGTATTGAGCAAATGAAAAGCAAAAGAGAAAGAAAAGGAAAGCTCAATGCAAGGGAAAGTTGGGAACAAGTGAGAATGGTTGCTTGAAAAGAGAGTTTGTGTTTAAATGATGAAATTTTGAATGACTCTCTTAACTCAAGGATTTTGTGATCCGGAAAACCAATTTTCTTCTTAGCCTGGCCATGTTACAAGCCTTGAAAAGTCCTTGTGATGATAACCTACTTGTGAGTGTGTTTGATATGGGGTTAAATGAAAGACAAAGTTGATTCATGTGACATTGTGATGGTAGAGTGTAAGAGTGTCACCTCACTATACACCTTTGAGTTTGAGTGAAACACTTTTGAGTGCTTGAGTGAAACACTTTTGAGTGCTTGAGTGAAACACTATCTTTGGTGAGGAATAGTTCCATGCATATAGGGTAACATTCTTGCTTGGTTGTTGATTAATCACGAGGTTTGCATGTGTTGTGTATGTCTTGATTATGTGAGCACCATAGTTGAAGCTTGATTGGCTAAAGCATCATTATATCTTGATTAATCTTTTTATGATGAGCATTCATGAGGGATTTACTTGTCTAAAAATCTTGTTTAAGCCAAGTTACATTTTGCTTGAGAACAAACAAAGTTTCAAGTTTGGGGTTGTGATAACGGTTGAAAATACCGTTATCTGTGATATAATTTTGATACTAAATGCACCCTTTTTGACTTAGAAACTTGCTTTAACTCATGTTTTTGCTTTAGTTTTGTGAATAACAGAGTTGAGGTTATACTTGATGATTTTATCACTAAATTCCCTTGATTTTGTAGGCTATTGGAATGATTTGAAAGAAGAGTTAAAGTACCAAATAGTTGGAATGCAAAAAAGTTAACCAGAGTGCAGAAAAGTCAACTAGAGTGCAAAAAAGTCAACCAGAGTGCAGAAAAGTCAACCAGAGTGCATAATTTAGTGTTGTTTCGCGCTTGGGCGCCCTTTCAGGTGCGTTGAGCGCCAGTTTCGTGGGCTTGGACCTGTTTTCTATTATTTTTATGTTCTATTTAAGGACTTGGACGTCCTAGGGATTGTATCTTTTGATAAAGGTGGCATAGAAATACTCTCTAGGAGATGGATTTGAAGGCGGAAGCTCCTATCTTCAACTTTTAGGGGTTTTCTATCTCATTCTTTTCCATTATTCATCTAGTTTCACCATGCCTATGGTGAACTAAACTTCAATTGTTTTTAGGGAAACGATGTAATCCTTTGAAACTCTCATGTATTGAGTTGATTCTTATTTTAAATGCTTTGTTCATTACTTGTTAGGGGTTTTTCCTCTATACTCTATGCTTGCTTTGTTTAACTCATTCATAGCATGATAATTGATTTTGTCGATATGGACACATACGGGGAAATCTAGATCTAGGGAATCTCTCCCAAAAGCAGTATTGCCTAGACATAGAGATCTGAGGGTTGGTTGCCTTTAAGCTTTTGTGCGTTTATAATGCAAAATTAATTGTTGGGGAGACAAGACATTGTAAACTAGTAATTAAGGATAGACTTTCTTCGCCGAGACATCGGGTCTAAAGTAAATTAGAAAGTGGCATTAACATTATTGAAGAAGATGAATTCATAAATACATAAGAGTGGATAAGATAAGTCGAACCCCCAACAACATAATCATTCCATATTTTACAAACCCATCACCTGTGCATTCTTATTGTCAATTGATCAACACTTGCATTCATGTTTATTTTCTACATTTTAAACCAAAAGATTTTGTTCTCAAGTCATATTTAATCAAGAAATCACATAATTGTTCAGGCTGTGATTCTCTTTGGAAACGATACTTGGTCTTACCATATTTATTACTTGATACGATTCGGTACACTTGCCGAGTTCTTAACAAGTTTTTGGCGCCGTTGCCGGGGATCAGAAATTTTGTTTATCAGCTATGCGGTTCTCATTTTGAGTCCACTCAGAAAAAAATTTTCAAAACAACTTTTCCATTTAAAACATGAGTGGGCTTATATGGACTGTTTAGAGTTTCATCTCAAACTCCTTTATCTACCGATTCAAGAAAGATTTGCATCCTTATTTTCCAAAAAGCGTAATTTTCTACAGCAAATAGTGGATGTCTATTTGTCGAAGCACCTTCACCAAAGGTCTGAGAATTGAAAGCCATTTTCCAGGATCAGTCGATTTAACGAAAATAGAAATCGACTAGTTTTCAAATATTTTATGAAAGCCAGCTCTGGTGCCAACTTTTAAAATAGAATGGCTCAATTTCTCACACCAAGAGGGGGGGGGGTGAATTGGTGAAATGTAAAAACAAAGTCTTTTAAAATCTTTTCGCAAAAGCTGATGCCTTTAAAGCTTTCTTGAAATGCAAGGTAAAAGACTTTCTAATGTAGCGAAAACTTAATCGAATAAGTACAGATTAAAGTCGGTTAAAAGTAAAAGAGTAGGGATTAGAGAATTCAAACACTGCTTTTTATACTAGTTCGGTCAACCTGCCTACATCTAGTGTCCTTCCAACCACGAGAAGCAAATGCACTATAATGATCAAGATTTTTACAATAAGGCTTTTATAGAGACCTCACGTCAAAAATATAAAACACCTCTCTTGTTGGATCAACCAGTACGGATTTTTCGAAGCGTAAATGTAAAAATAGAGAACGATACGGATTGTTAAAAGCAAAGACCTTGTTCGGTCAATTTAAAAAATGGTTCTTTTAATTTTCTTATAAACTTTTTATTAAACAGTTGATCAGCAGAAAATATAAGAGTGTAGGGAGTAGAAAAAATCTCACAACTGATTTTTATCTTGGTTCGTATCAAAAGATTCTACGTCCAGTCGTTAATCACTTATAATTAGTGATTAACCTTTTCACTAAAATATTGTTTGTACAGATTACAAGATTTCAAATAAAGATTAAGAAACAAGAACACCTTCCTTCGACAAACGAACCAGAAGAAACAGCTCTGCCAACTTGAAGAGAACCGCTCCGACCTTTGACACACAAAGCGCGAGCTTGTCCTATTCACAAGACTTGACAAGAGCAAGAACTAGCACTTGAGAACTTCCTCAGACTTCACTGTATTCTCAAATTCGCAAAGTTATTTTCTAAATTTTTTGGCAAAGGTCTATATATCCTACTGGTCTGAAACTGAAAAGACACATTACAACTGCCAATGATAATCGATTATTGTAAGTGGTAATCGATTATCTGTGAGACTTGGAATAGTTTGAGACTTTTAACTCTTCAACCGCTCGACTCAAGTTCTTCACTTTCTTCCACCGTTCGGTTTTAGCCCTCATGT
Source organism: Vigna reflexopilosa (assembly GCA_027742785.1). Classification (NCBI taxonomy): domain Eukaryota; kingdom Viridiplantae; phylum Streptophyta; class Magnoliopsida; order Fabales; family Fabaceae; genus Vigna; species Vigna reflexopilosa. The sequence continues at coordinate 13,520,017 of CM050923.1, read as the reverse complement.
CCTTCTTCCGTTTGGTCTGTGTTTCAACTTGTGTTCAGGCTTCAAATGCGTCTGGCTCAAATCATTATCACCTTTTGCCGTTTGGCTTGGTTCCTTACAACTTTTCAGTGTTCGGCTTGATTCTTCACTACCTTTCATTTGTCCGAAATGTTTGGTCTCGGCATGTCTTACGTGCTCTCGGTTATGCCCTCCACTGCTCGGTCTTGGTCATAACTTTACCGCTCGGTCCTATGTTCTCGGTCATGACTGCTCGTGTCTTGATTGCTTGGTCTTGGTCATGAAGTCCACTGTTCGGTGCTTACCGCTCGGTCATGTCTTATGCCATTCGGTGCTTACTACTCGGTCATTACTACCCGTGTCCTGACTACTTGGTCTTGGTCATGCCTTTTACCGTTCGGTCCTTAACGCTCGATCTTGACTAACTTTAGTTGTCCAGAAGTGCTTTTAAACTTAATACTACAAGGGTCTTCGTATTCTTCACTTTGTAGCATCATCAAAATCAATATCTTTTAATAACCAATGCTCCTCATTGGTAACAATCTCCGCCTTTTTGATGATGATCAAAAAATTTCCTATTTAAAAGCATTTTTGAATATCTGCACAAAATTTAAACTTACAAGCAGGTTAGCAGTAACTGAACACTAGAAGTGTTTCTCCCCGTTTTTTAATCATAAGTAAAAAGTAAGTATGCTCCCCCTTAAAATGTTCTCCCCCTTAAAAGAATAATGTATGCACTAAATGAGAACATGAAGGATTCTATTTATTTTGGGAAAATGTCATTACAGTAGAAGGAAATACAACCAAATTAGTCCATAAATTGAAAACAAGCAAACAAGCATCCTAATCTAGAAATCTGAAGTAGGTGGTCTTTCTAGAGGATGAAGATTGAGGCGATTTTCAATGTTGCCAAGACGAGTGTCAAAATCATCAAAAATCCCAATCACATATTCCTCATGAGTTTGCTGCATTTCAATGAGTTCATCAAAACGTGCTTGATGAGCTAAACTCATGTCCTCCAATTGCTTGGACAAATTTGCAAAGTACTCTTCCACTAAGAGAGAGGAGCATGAAGGCATGGTAGAAGGTCCAGCTTCAGATGGAGGAGCAGTTGCTACTGGTTCTGCCATATGGGCATCCATATCATCATCTTCATCATCGTGATGATCATCATCCTTGTGTATGATCACGCGCCCACGGGCGACAAAACCCATTTGGCGAAACGTTGTCTCCCCAATTTCAGTGCCAATTGCTTGGATGGCTTGGGTGAGCTCTCCTTCTATACGAACTCCTTTGTATTCAATAATCCTTGAGATGAGAAGAGCATAGGGAAGATGATAGGCATGATACTTTTTGGCCTTTAGCATAGTATCAGAGATGAGTGCAGGCCAATCGATATGGATATTATTTAAAATGTCATAAAGAAGAAGATCATGCTCAGAACATTGAGCATGATTGGTATCACGGGGCATAAAAGCCACACTATCAGATAATGAATTAAGCGTTCTTCTACCTTAAAGCCACTCACCATCAATTGACGACGATGTGTTTGCTGTTGAAGATGTCATAGAAATGATTGGAAGGCTAGCAAGCTTCAAAGTATCAATATATTCTATAGAGCAATCACCTTTTTGGATATGATCTCTTAAGAAGTGATGTCTTATCTCTATATGCTTAGTTCTAGAGTGCATTATGGGGTTCTTCGTTAGGTTTATAGCACTAGTGTTGTCACATTTAAGAGGAATGTGATCCAGGAAGCTATCAAAATCCTCCAATTGTTGCTTCATTCACAAGATTTGGGCACAACAGTTGCTTGCAACTATATATTCAACTTCAGTGGTAGACAAGGCTACGCATGCTTGTTTCTTTGAGTGCCAAGACACTAAAGAACAACCCAGAAATGATATATACCACTAGTACTTTTCCTATCTATTTTACAACCCCCATAATCTGCATTAGAATAACCAACTAAGCTAGGCAATGCATCAGAAGGATACCAAAGTCCAAAAGAAATAGTTCCTTTAAGGTATTTCAAGATTCTCTTAACAGCAATTCAATGAGATTCCTTAGGATTTGCTTGGTACCTAGCACATATACACACACTTTGCATAATATCTGGTCTACTAGCAGTAAGATACAACAGAGATCCTATCATCCCTCTAAATAAAGTTTGATTAACTTCTTCTCCAGATTCATCCTTATCTAAGTAACAAGAAGTCGCCATATGAGTGTTGGCTTCTTTGCATTATATTTGCAAAACCCTCACATAATGAATCATCAATAGATCCAAAGATAATATCATCCACATACACTTGAACAAGTAAAATATGTTTTCCTACTTTCTTAATGAATAAGGTTGAATCAACCTTTCCTCTAGAAAAATCATTTTTAATCAAGAAAGTACTAAGTCTTTCATACCAAGCCTAGGTTCCTGTTTAAGGCCATACAATGCCTTTTATAGTTTAAACACATGATCAGGAAATTTAAAATCTCCAAATTCAGGAGGTTGACTAATATATACTTCCTCTTTTATAAAACCATTCAAAAATGCACTTTTTACATCCATTTGATACAATTTAAATTTCATCAATGATGCATAAGCAAGTAAAAGTTTAATTGCTTCTAACTTGGCTACCAAGGCATAGATCTCATAATAATCTATACCTTCCTCTTGACAATAGCCCTTTGCAACTAGCCTTGCTTTGTTCTTTGTAATGTTTCCATCTTCATCAAGCTTATTTCTGAACACCCATTTTGAACCAATGACTTGATAGTCTTCTTTTCTAGGAATAAGTTCCCAAACGTCATTCCTTACAAATTGGTTTAGCTCTTCTTGCATAGCAATGCACCACTTATCATCTTGAAGAGCTTCTTTTATGTTCTTGGGTTCTACTTGAGACACAAAAGCTACTGTCAGACAAAAATTATTTAAATTATGTCTAGTAGTTACCCCTTTTGAAATGTCTCCAATGATGTTGTCCAAGGAGAGGCCACATGGTTGTTTATAACTCTTAGGATCTGCTTCTTGATTTTGAGTTCTATGATTATTTTCGTTTAAGTACATCTCTTCAAGAGCTTCCCTTAAGTAATCCTCATCTCCTGCAATAGGTTTGTTCAACTCAAGAGGGTTTACCTCAAGGTCCACAATTTCATCAAAGACAACATGTATTGAATCCTCAATTATTAAAGTTCTTCTATTAAATTCTCTGTATGCTTTGCTAGTTAATGAATGACCTAAGAAGATACCTTCACCAAATTTAGCATCCAATTTTCCTAGATTATCTTTACCGTTATCCAATACAAAGCATTTGCATCAAAAGATTCTTAAATGAGACACATTCGGTTGTCTACCTTTAAACAATTCATAAGGAGTTAACTTAAGAATGGGTCTAATAAGCATCCTACTAAGCACATAACAAGTCGTACTAACTACATCAAACCAAAAATATTTACGTATATCAAATTCATTTAAAAGAGTTCTAGCCAATTCTTCTAATGACCTATTTTTCCTTTCATCAACCCCATTCTGTTGAGGAGTTCTAGGAGCAGAAAAATTATGCGTAATTCCATACTTATCGCAACATTTTTTAAAGGATTCATTTTGAAACTCACCACCGTGATCACTTCTCAAAATTTTGATTTTCAAATCCTTTTCATTTTGAACACGTTTTGCAAAAGTTTTGAATGCTTTAAAAGCTTCACTTTTCAAAGTTAAAAAGAGGGTCCAAGTACATCTAGTATAGTCATCAAAAATTACAAGTGCATAATAGTTCCCACCAAAACTTTTAATTCTAGATGGACCAAACAAGTTCCATATGCAAAAATTCTAAAGGTTTTAATGTACAGATCATGCTTTTGGATGAAAAAGAAGATTTTGTTTGTTTTCCTTTTTGACATGCAGAACATAATTTATCTTTTTCAAACTTTAACTTAGGCAATCCAATTACAAGATCTTTTGAAATCAATTTATTTAGATGTTGCATATGAATGTGTGCAGCTCTTTTATGCCATAACCAAGGATTTTCCTCTTTAGCGACTAAACATGTTATACTATGACTAGATGCACTTTCAATATCAATCAAATAAATATTATTATGCCTAACACCTTGCAGAGCAACTGATGGAAAACCATCAAGAAATCACATTGGACCTCTTACTAGAGCAATGGCAAGGAAGATTCAAGAAGAAGAAGGATCACCTAACATTTTACTTTTATGGAAGGTTACTTATAAAAATCCTTCTTCTCTTAACTAAAGCACTTATACTTTGTTTGTAGGAATTATTAAATCTTGGAGACTATGATTGAGCCATACAAGAAGTTAAATCAATAGAACCAAGCAAAGGAGCCAAAAAGGAGGTGCTTACGGCATGCACCAGCATTTTCCACGTGAATTGGCTGAATTGGAAGGAAGCATACACCTTGCTGGCTGAGCTGGAATGAGGCATGGACTTTGCTTGATCAAAATAAATCTGAATAATTTGAATTTAGGAGGGAATTAAAATCAGAAATTAGGCTCCTCTTTACCTATAAATAAGAGGGCTTTTTCTTTGTATTGACTTACTTTTGAGCTTAATGATATGCTGCAGAATTGGTTTTCCAGCTTTTGTGCTCTTAAGTCACCTTTGAATTACTCCTTCTTCTCCTTTCCTCAAGCTTCCTTCCTCTGTAGGAAGGCCCTCTGAGTTGTGAGGCTTCACCCATACACCTTTCCTCCATTAAAACACCTCAAACACTGCATCATTACATCCATCCGCTGCACCATTTTTCAGTACTGGATTCCTCTGTTCTGGAGCCTCTTCCTACACGTTTCCAGCTGGGAATTGGTTTCCATCAAGTGGTATCAGAGCCAGGTTATGTTGCTCCATCATGTAAGGCTTGGTCAAGCCAAGGTCTTCCAAGTAATATGTGCCTAGCTTCCATTGGTACTATATCACAAACAATTTGATCTTCATATTTGCCAATGGAAATAGGTACACTTACTTGTTATTTAACTACTATTCCATCATCCTCTTTGATCCATTGAAGTTTGTAAGGTTTAGGATGAGGAGTAGTGGTTAAGCCAAGCTTCTCTACCATTCTAGAACTACAACAGTTGCAACAAGAGCCACTATCCACTATCATTGAACATGTCTTTTCTAAAACTTTGCATCTTGTGTGGAATAGGTTCTCTCTTTGTGACTGTTCTAATTCTACATGTTTACTTTCCAGGAGTCTCCTTACCATAAGTAAGTCACCATCACAAGGTAAAGCTTCTTCTTCTTCAGAAGTGGATGTTTCAGACTCACTATATGAAGAACCCTCACTTTCACTCTCATGTTCAAGAATGTAAGTTGACCTTTTATTGCGGCACTCAGATGCATAGTGCCCTTTTTCCCCACATCTAAAGCACTTAGTCTCCTTACTTTTATGGTCTCTTGAAGGTTCTTTAACCCTTTCTTTTTCTCTCTCTCTTTCCCTAGGCCCATCATACCTTGATTTAGATAGACTACCCCCCCTCTTGTATTCTCTCTTAGAACTAGTAGGGAAGTCCTTTCTAGTGGAGCTTTTCCTCTTGAGTTGTTGCTCCACCCTCACACAAAGTTGGACTAATTCATTGAGATCATTGTAAGGTAAGAGTTCTACCTTATCTCTTATGTCATAATTAAGTCCACTTTGGAACCTAGCAATTGTTATCCTTGGTTCCTCTCTTATCCCAACTCTTAACATGAGTAACTCCATTTTTTGCCTATATTCTTCAACACTCATGTTTCTTTGTTGGAGTTTATGGAGCTTGTCCATTAACTCCCTATCATAGTAAGCTGGCACATGCCTTCTTCTTAAGGCAGACCTTAACTCATTCCAATACCTAATGGAAGGTAGGTTTCTCAATCTCAGATCTTTGACCAAGGCTGTCCACCAATATAAGGCATAGCCTTGAAAGCTTAAAGAGGCCATAGTTACTCTCCTCTCATCATCTATTTGGTGACACTCAAACAATTGCTCAACTTTCATCTCCCATTCCAAATATTCTTCCACATCATCTTTTCCATGGAAAGGAGGAAGATCAATTTTGGGTTCCCTTGGGTGATGCTCTCTCACTCTATTATTTCTCCTAGTTGGTATTTGATAGTGGTCATCATTGTGATGACTGCTATAATGCTCAGGCTCACTAGGTGGAGAGGATGTATCTCCAAGGTATTCTCTTTTTCTATGTGTAGACCCTTCTTTCTTTTTACCCTTGTTTTGATTGATCAAAAGTTTACCAATCATATCCTTGAGCTCACTAATCTCTTTGTCCCTTTGTTGGAACTTTTGCTCAAATTCCTCTTTTAGTTGTAAGCTCTCACTTTTAGGTTTTACACTTCCTTGGACACTAGATTGACTCATTCTTGACAAGTGGATAGAAATTATTTTCACAAGGTCTTCAAGACTTGCACAAGTAATGAGTGAAAAGATTTTCACAAGCTTTCTTTGTTTTTGGTGAAAATTTCTAAAGAGATTCTAGAGGCAAAAGATGTTTCTAAGTTGCTCCCAGGAAGAAGAGGTGAGTCACAAATGGACAAGCTTAAAAACCAAGTTCTTCCTTAGCCAGAGTTTCCTTAGAGTTATCTTTTACCTAAGTTTCTAATTAGAAATTCTTCAAATTCTTTTCAAATGTAAAGAAATGAACCTATAACCAAAGAAAGGTTGACTAAATGCTATGCAATCCTATATATACCACGGAGACTTAAAAAAAACAAAAAGATTAAACAAGAAATTAAAGAAAGCAATAAAGATGCAAGAATGTAAATGCTAGGCGGCCCTAAGTGAAAGTGCAAGTGACACTTGGAGCCCCTTGACACACTTCCACACTAAGAAAACGAAATTGCACTATTACAATGTTTAAATGTGATCTTGGAATTGCTTCAAGAGCATTTTCCCAAGTCACTTAGCCAAGAAATGAAAATCAATTTTAAACAGCAAAGGTTCCGTGATATGTGGTGTAAACAAACTTAAAAGAAGGCCTAAAACTAATGTAAGCTTCACTCTCTTGCTACTGCAGATGGCTACTCCAAAACAGGTTGCACTTCAAGCTTTTCTGGTGTATCTTTAGCTGCTGGAACAGCAGAGTTACAGCTGCTCAAAAGCTCCCTTTTTGTTCCCACTTCAGCCCCCTTTTCACTTCCTAATATGGTGCCTCAGTAGGGAAAGGTTTCTGCTTCTGGATGCCTCACAATAGTTACCACAGCACCTCAAGATTCAACTCAAAACACACCAAACAGAATTAGCAAACTGCACCAGAATTTCAAACCAGATTTTTGAATGTTTGACAATTTGGAAGCCAAGAATGGGAAAATCAAATGGGAACAGGGATGGAATAACAGAAAGCACTCAAAAGGAACCTAATAATGGTACTAGAACAGATTAAGAAAGCAACAAAAACAGAAATAGCAGATCACAAACTCATCCAAACCAAACTGTTTGATATTTTACCAAAGTGTTTGTTAAAATGCCCCAATGACAACCAGATTTTGTGTTTTGGGGTTTTTAACTGCCAAAAACTGGATTGCACGATTCAACATGCTTTTTAACACTTGTTCTGACTTATTTTGATCATTTATTTTCAATTTAAAATAATGAACCAGCTCTTACTACAATCCAGAAATGAATTTGAACAATAATGACCAAAACAGTTGTTGGAAAATGATTTCTGCACCAGAAAAAGTGGATTGAAATGGTGGTTTTAAACCCAAAATTGATTGGAAGTGATTCAGCAGTTCAATTGATGCATCAAACAACTTTGTATCATCATTTTAAAGATGTTTAAACATTGAAACAGCTAGAAAACAGATTGCAATGTGAAATCACTGGTGCACTTCCATTTTAAAGGTAATTTTAAGGTTTAAAAAGGAAAATCTGCATATAGGCTAGAAAATGACCAAATGAACAGTGCAAACAACTTTGGAATGACAATTTAAACTTGCTCAAATGTTGTAAATGCACAGAAATAGCAAGATTCAACAATTCACCCTTGCTATAGCCTATTTATGCAGCAAATTCCCACCAAAACTGCACCAGATTTAAGAACCTTGTGGATATAAGGCTGGACAGCACACACAAAGACTCCAGAGAATGTTATTACACTGAACTAAGCTAGAATTAAAGTGCTTAGAATGAATAAACTCAAACTGGACTAAGCAAAGAATGGTAGCACGGTGAAAAGCTAGAACAGAAAAACAAACTGGATAGCAAAGGCTACTGGTTTTTAAGGCAACCAAGCTATGCTAGATGCATTTCCTTGCTTTTAATGGTCTGCCACACCTTTAGCCACTTCTAATAACAGCAAACAAATTTTTGCCAAGTAGCAGAATCAAATAAAATCAGCTGAAACAGATTTCAAATTTTAAAACCAGATTTGAATTTCTTGAGCAGATTTGAAACCAGAATTAGTTTCTAGTGCTTTTGCTTCTATCACCAAGGCTAGAACATGTTCTCATTGCCTTATTTGGTTGATTTAAAGCTTTTCCAGCACTCTAAACTCAAATAAACCAAAATGAAACCCAGCAGAACAGAAAACCAAAGTGAAACAGAATTAAAACTGCAAATATGGACTGCACAAGACTAAAACATAACTGGAATTGAAAAATAATCCTCTTTACCTATAAATAAGAGGGCCTTTTCTTTGTATTGACTTACTTTTGAGCTTAATGATATGCTGCAAAATTGGTTTTCCAGCTTTTGTGCTCTTAAGTCACCTTTGAATTACTCCTTCTTCTCCTTTCCTCAAGCTTCCTTCCTCTGTAGGAAGGCCCTCTGAGCTGTGAGGCTTCACCCATACACCTTTCCTCCATTAAAACACCTCAAACACTCCATCATTACATCCATCCGCTGCACCATTTTTCAGTACTGGATTCCTCTATTCTGGAGCCTTTTCCTACACGTTTCCAGCTGGGAATTGGTTTCCATCAAGTGGTATCAAAGCCAGGTTATGTTGCTCCATCAAGTGGCATATCTTGCTCCATCATGTAAGGCTTGACCAATGCTCCAAGTACATTCATAAGATTAAGGAATCATGTGCTTAGGGAATGCATAGGCAAATTTGTAGTGGTCTACTTTGATGATATCCTAATCTATAGTCAAGACCTTCAAGAACATCTTAACCATGTCAGAAAAGTCTTGCTTCTTCTTAGAGAACATCATCTCTTTGCCAACTTTGACAAATGTACTTTTTGTCAAGAAAGTGTGATTTTCCTTGGATTCAAAGTGGGAAAAGAAGGTGTACATGTTGATCCAGAGAAGATCAAGGCTATACAAGAATGGCCAACCCCTAAAAATGTAGGAGAGGTGAGAAGTTTTCATGGGTTAGCAAGTTTTTATAGAAGATTTGTGAAAGACTTCTCCACCATAGCTGCTCCTTTAATAGAGCTAGTTAAGAAAGATATGCCTTTTATTTGGGGTGATAAGCAAGAGTTGTATTCCCTCATTAGAGCTTTAAAAACTTGGGAGCATTACTTGGTAACTACAGAATTCATCATACACACTGACCATGAATCTCTCAAGTACATTAAAGGGCAAGCAAAGCTAAACAAAAGACATGCAAAGTGGGTGGAATATCTTGAGCAATTTCCCTATGTCATCAAACACAAAAAGGGGAGTACTAATGTTGTTGCGGATGCTTTATCTAGAAGACATGCATTATTAGTAACCCTAGGATCCCAAATATTAGGATTTGATGACATAAAAGAGTTATATGAAAATGATGAAACATTTGCATCCACTTATTCATCATGTCTTAAGAAGCCTTTTGATGGATTCTATCTTTCTGAGGGGTATCTTTTTAATAAAGGAAAACTTTGTATACCCCAAGGATCCATTAGAAAACTTCTTATCAAAGAGAGTCATGGAGGAGGACTCATGGGCCATCATGGAGATGATAAAACTCTAAACATTTTGAAAAGTAAATTTTATTGGCCACACATGAGAGTAGATGTTCAAAGGCATTGTTCTAAATGTATAGCTTGTTTACAAGCTAAGTCCAAAATTATGCCTCATGGACTCTATACACCTCTTCCTATAGCTAATACCCCTTGGGAGGACATAAGTATGGACTTTGTCTTAGGATTGCCAAGAACTCAAAGGGGATATGATTCTATATTTGTGGTAGTAAGTCGTTTTAGTAAAATGGCTCATTTTATACCCTGCCACAAAGTAGATGATGCTAGCTATATCTCTAGACTCTTCTTTAAAGAAATAGTGAGATTGCATGGATTACCCAAAACTATAGTGTCTGATAGAGATGTGAAGTTTCTAAGCCATTTTTGGAAAACTTTATGGGAAAAGCTTGGAACTAAACTTCTATTTTCTACTACATGTCACCCACAAACTGATGGGCAAACTGAAGTAGTAAATAGATCTTTATCTACATTATTAAGGGTAATATTAAGAGGAAATAACAAATCTTGGGATGAACATCTACCTCATATTGAATTTGCTTATAATAGAGTAGTCCACAAGACTACTAATCTTTCTCCTTTTGAGGTTGTTTATGGTTCTAACCCTATCACACCTCTTGATTTACTACCTCTTCCAGAATCATCTTCTTTTCTTCATAAAGAAGGTGCTTCTAAAGCGGAGTTTATTAAGAAGTTACATGAGAAAGTTAAAATCCAAATTGAAAAACAAACTCAAAAATATGCAGAATACAACAACAAAGGGAGAAAGAAAATAGTTTTTGAAAAAGGAGACCTAGTTTGGCTTCATTTGAGAAAGGAAATATTTCCCTCTCAAAGAAAATCCAAACTTAGTCCAAGAGGAGATGGTCCATTCAAGGTGGTCAAAAAGATAAATGATAATGCATACATATTAGACCTTCCTGAAAGTTATGGTGTCAGTCCTACTTTTAACATCTGCGATTTAATTCCTTTCACAGGAGATGATCAACAGGATGAAGCAGATCTGAGGACAGATCTTTTTCAAGAGGGAGGGTCTGATGGAAAACCATCAAGAAATCACATTGGACCTCTTACTAGAGCAATGGCAAGGAAGATTCAAGAAGAAGAAGGATCACCTAACATTTTACTTTTATGGAAGGTTACTTATAAAAATCCTTCTTCTCTTAACTAAAGCACTTATACTTTGTTTGTAGGAATTATTAAATCTTGGAGACTATGATTGAGCCATACAAGAAGTTAAATCAATAGAACCAAGCAAAGGAGCCAAAAAGGAGGTGCTTACGGCATGCACCAACATTTTCCACGTGAATTGGCTGAATTGGAAGGAAGCATACACCTTGCTGGCTGAGCTGGAATGAGGCATGGACTTTGCTTGATCAAAATAAATCTGAATAATTTGAATTTAGGAGGGAATTAAAATCAGAAATTAGGCTCCTCTTTACCTATAAATAAGAGGGCCTTTTCTTTGTATTGACTTACTTTTGAGCTTAATGATATGCTGCAGAATTGGTTTTCCAGCTTTTGTGCTCTTAAGTCACCTTTGAATTACTCCTTCTTCTCCTTTCCTCAAGCTTCCTTCCTCTGTAGGAAGGCCCTCTGAGCTGTGAGGCTTCACCCATACACCTTTCCTCCATTAAAACACCTCAAACACTGCATCATTACATCCATCTGCTGCACCATTTTTCAGTACTGGATTCCTCTGTTCTGGAGCCTCTTCCTACATGTTTCCAGCTGGGAATTGGTTTCCATCAGCAACATATGAAGAATTCTTAAAATAAACAGTACATTTATCACTTTCAAATGTTACCTTGAGACCTTTGTCGCATAACTGACTTATGCTTAGGAGGTTGTGTTTGAGACCTTCAACATATAATACGTCTTTTATGGTCAACGTGTTTCCTCCTCCAATGTATCCTGTTCCAATAATTCTTCCTTTGTTGTTATCCCCGTATGTCACAAATCCTTGCTTTTTCTTCTCAAAGGAGATGAACCTTTTCTTGTCACCAGTCATGTGTCTTGAACAGCCACTGTCAAGATACCACAATGATTTCTTTGACTTTGTAGGTTCCTACAAAACAAGTTAAGCAAGAATTTAGGTTCCCAATCTCATTATGGGTCCTTGGGGTTAGTTCATGCAAGCAAGCATCATTTTATAGTTTTCACCCATGCATATTTTCCATTTGGAATTCAAAAGTGTTTAATGTTGCATTTGTTTGATGTATGACCATGCTTCATGCAATAAAAACAACAACCATCATGCACCTTATTTTTCACAAAAGTCCCTTTTTCAACCCAAACTCTACGAGTTCTCTTAACTTTAGATTTCTTATGATGATGCGTGTTCTTGTCTTTAACGTTACTTTTTCTAAAATTATTTTGAACATGTGAGATAGCCTTAGTTGCATTTGCAAGTAAGTTTTCAAGTATGTCAATATCAAACATATGACTTTTACAGGATAAACGTTCAACAAGATTCTTATTTTCATTAAAATCAGATACTTTTGTTTCTAAGTTGCAAATTTTATTTTTCAAAATTACTTCTTCATCTAAAGCTTTCTCATATTTAATTTGCAAATCCTTAAACTCATTTTTCAAATTTTTATGAGCAGAATCTAGTTTCTCAAATTCATTTAACAATTCAAGAAAGGCCTTTTGTAAATCAAATTCATCACTTGACTCAAAACTAGAATCACTTACTTGACTTTCAGCGTCTTCTAAGTCAGCCATTAAGCAAAGATTTGCTTCTTCATCTGACTCACTTGAGTTTGAAGTACTAGACACATTTTCTTCCCAAGCAATGTAAGCCTTCTTCTTATTGGGAAATTTCCTTTCTTTCTTTTCTTCACTTTTCTTGTTTTTAGGACAGTCAGTCTTCACGTGTCCTCTTTCTCCACATCCATAGCACTTCACGCTTGATGGAGAACCTTGATTCTCTTTTCTTTCTCCATGGTATTTGTCCTTTCCTTTTGCTCTCATGAACTTGGCAAACTTCTTTATCATGAGGCTCATGTTTTCCTCATCATCAGAGTCATCATCCTCGGTTCTTCTTGAACTCTTTCCTTTTGAGATTTCAGACTTAAAAGCTAAGGTCTTCTTTTTGCCTTGATCCTCCTCTGCTGTCAATCTATTTAACTCAAGCTCGTGCTCACGAAGCTTTCCAAACAATATTGCCATTGACATTTGAGAGAGATTTTGAGACTCCGAGATGGAAGTCACCTTTGGTTGCCAAGACCTATCCAATGATTTCAGAATTTTTACATTTAATTCATCAGTATCAAATGTCTTACCCAACCCCGTTAAGTGGTTCACAATATGAGGGAAGCGCTTTTGGACATCATAAATAGTTTCTCCAGGCTGCATCCTGAACATCTCATACTCCTGAATAAGTGTGTTCTTCCTTGTGCGTTTCACATCATCAGTACCCTCATGTGTGACTCTGAGGACCTCCCACATCGCCTGTGTTGTCTTACAAACTGAAATTCAATAGAACTCATCAAGTACAACAGGAGATGAAATAATATTACGAGCCTTAATATCAAATTGGGCTCTTATGTTTTCCTTAGCAGTCCAATTAAAGTATGGTTTTTCTACTTCTACACCATCAAAAATACTTTTTGGAATATAAGAACCATTTAGTACAGCTTCCCAGATGCCTCTATCAACTGACCCCATAAAAATTTCCATTCTGACTTTCTAGAAGGCATAGTTATCAGTAGCAAAAAGTGGTGGTCTGTTGATAGAAGCAGCCTCAGCATATACTTGATTTTGATGACTAGCCATTTTTGAAAAATTTGAAAGAATATCAAAGCAAGCTCTGATACCAATTGTTGAAACAATCGGTACCGATTTTGCGCAGTGGAAATATTAAAATAGAGAACGGTACGGATTGTTAAAAGCAAAGAGCTTGCTCGGTCAATTTAAAAAGTGGTTCCCTTAATTTTCTTATAAAATTTTTATCAAATAGTTGATCATCAGAAAATATAAGAGTGTAGGGAGTAGAAAAAATCACACAACTGATTTTTATCCTGGTTCGAATCAAAAGATTCTATGTCCAATCGTTAATCACTTATAATTAGTGATTAACCTTTTCACTAAAATATTGTTTGTATAGATTACAAGATTTCAAATAAAGATTAAGAAACAAGAGCACCTTCCTTCAAAATACACCAATGCTTCTTTGTAGCTTCATCAAAATCATTATCTTTTAATACAACATTGCTCCTCATTGGTAACATCTCTAACCCTCTAATCAAATATAGGCAGTACAATAACTAGACCAGCAGCAAGAATCCCCTCTTCTACTGTCTAAGCCCTTTGAGACACCTCTGAAAGTCAAGAACGCCACACGCTCTTCTACCTGTAGTCACAACAAGTAACCTCAATCCAATCTTCACAAGATTGTAGACTCTAATCTCGCAGTTACACCTAAATGTGCAAAATTGATCAACCCTTTGAATACACATCAAACTTGCTCTTCAAGAAATCACAAGGAAATTATCACCACGGTCACTTCTTGATTCTTGGAGCTCTTTTACTCTTTCTGCAAGATAGCACTTTCTGAAAAATATCACAAAAACTGTTAGATTCACAAAAGTTACTTACAAAAATCAAATTCGCGTCAATTTATAGTATAACACATCTCTGACGCATTTTAATCGACTAAGCTACCAATGTAGTTGAATATAACAATTCTTTTATAGCATTTAGCATTAGTTAAAGCAATTAATTGAATTCGCAATTAATGCAGTCGAATGACATTTAATGCTTGGTCAACATATTTAAAAATATGACTGTTAGACAGTTATATCGAGCATTAACAGAATTTCAAAATAGTAACAGACCTAGTTGAATGCAATACACATATAATCGATTGTGTAATAGTGTAAATCATAGTTTTGAAAAAATTTCTCTTTGAAAAATCTCACAGCACACTCTGGAAAAGGTTTGTGCAGAGACACGAGTTTTAATTGAATCACCCCATAATAAAATCGACTTAAAACTGTTGTTTTTCCACATAATTAAAATTCAACATTAGTGCTTGTGGTTTTTCTCATCCTGAAACGTGTGCCATGCATTCATGTATAAAATCACATATATAACACAGTGAAATGTAGTGAAATGCAATGAACAACACAACAACGACACAATCATGTTCTCATATACGCATATAACATGTAAGCATAGAACATGTAACACATAATACACATGTGTTATTAATTATGCGTTGTCATCATAAAAAGCTCAAATATTACTGAGATTGTGGGTTCAGCTAAACCAGTGCTCCCCCTACCAACAATCTCAACATATTCCTTTGAGGACTTAGCTCGCAGACTAAATTGATGCTAGATGCCTCAGCTGGAGGTAATATCAAGTGCAAGACTCTAGAGGAAGCTTATGAATTGATTGAAAATATGACTACCAATGATAATGAGATGCATAGTGAAAGAAGAGCTCAATTTCAACATAAAGGAGCTCTATAATTACAATCTCAAGATGCTTTGTTGGCGCAAAATAAAATTATGACTCAACAACTGAAGACTCTGATAAAGAAAATCTCTCAATTGTCAAAGGAGTTGCAGAATGTTTCATAAGTTCATCAATAACTTTGTGAGTTATGTGGTGGAGATCATATTAATGGTTAATGTGCTATGCCAGAAGATACCCAAGAGGAAGTCAAGTTTATGGGTCAAGGGCAAGTTGGGCAATTCAATAGACCACCATAACAACAATGGCAACAACAACCCTCCTTATTTGACAAAATTGCAAAGCTAGAAGAGACACTCCAACAGTTCATGCAAGTGTCTATCTCCAATCATAAAAGCACTGAAGCTGCTATAAGGATTTTGGAGATACAGGTTGGCCAACTGGCTAAAAAATTGGAGGATAAATCTGAAAAGCAGTTTGGGACTAATACTAAAGTTAACCCTAAAGAGGAATGTAATGCTATTATGAGCATAAATAATGAGAGGTTAGAGGAGAGAAAAATTGAGAGAAAAGAAAAGGTTGAGTTAAGTGAAAAAAAAGAAGAAATTGAAGAGAGAAAAAGTGAGGTTGAGAGGAAGGAAAAGAATAAAGAAAAGAGGGAAAGAAAAGAAGAAGAAGAGGGCGAGAAAAAATAGAGAGAAATTGAGAAATCTCTTCCTTATCCTAAAGTGTATTCTAGAAAAGAAAAAGAGAAACAATTAGGGTGTTTTAAGAAAATCTTCAAGAAATTGGAGATTACTATTCCATTGACTGATGCATTGCAACAAATCCCTTTGTATGCGAAGTATTTGAAGAAATTCCTCAAAAAGAAGAAATATTTAGATGAGGAAACAATTAAAGTACAGAGCAATTGTAGTGTTATTCTGCAGAAGACGCTTCCTCCTAAAGTCATATTCCTTGCACTATTGGGAATTATGATATAGGGAAAGCTTTAATTGATTTAGGGTCTAACATCAATCCGATGCCCTTATCTGTGTTGAAGAAGATTGATGGTCTTGATGTTAAACCTACTAAGATGGTGTTGCAAATGGCAGATAGATCTACCAAGAATCCCTATGGTGTAGTGGAGGATGTTGTGGTCCAAATTGACAAACTGAAATTCCTGGTGGATTTTGTAGTGATGGAGATAGAGGAAGATTTGAAGATTCCTATCATTCTTGGAAGGCCATTCATGAAGACAGCTAAAGTTGTCATCAATGTAGATGATGGACTTCTAATGCTTAAAGACCAAGATCAGGAGGTGACTTTCAATGTCTTTAATGATGAGCAGTGATAACAGTTGAAAATACCGTTATCTGTGATGTAATTTTAATACTAAATGCACCCTTTTCTGCTTAGAAACTTGCTTGGAATCATGTTTTTCTGTTAAGTTGTGTGAATAAGAGAGTTGAGGTTGAATTTGATGATTTTATGACTAATTCCCTTTGTTTTGATAGAAAATGAGTTAATATGGAAAATAGGGATAAAGTGCTAAGGAGATAGAGCTCAGAAAGGTCCAGAAAAAGCACCAGAAGGAAAGAAGCTCAAGGACTGGGCGCCCTTTTTGGAGGCTTGAGCGTAGCAAACCACCCTCACCGCCCGAGTGCCCCTTTTTAGGCGCTTGAGCGCCAACTGCACGAAGCTTGGGCGTCCTCTGGAAGGCTTAAGCGTAGGAAGTGTCGCTCATCGCCCGGGCGCCCCTTTTGGGGGCGCTTGAGTGCCGGATGTAGAAGGCTTGGGCGACCTCTGTGAGGCTTGAGCGTGGAAGATCACCGCTCGCCGCCCGGGCGCCCCTTTTGGGGGCGCTTGAGCGCCGGATGTAGAAGGCTTGGGCGACCTTTGCAAGGCTTGAGCGTCGGCGACTCGGGCCTGGGCTTTGTTTTTGTTCTTCTTCTGTTCTATTTAAAGGACCTAGGCGTCCTAAGTTTTGCATCTCTGGCTGGAGCAGCACAACAACACACTCTTCCACTCTCTGAAGGCGGATTTGGATGCGAAAGCGTCCTTCCTCTACTTTTAGGGTTTTGTTATCTCATGTTTTTCCATTATTCTTCTAGTTTCTCCATGTCTATAGGGAACTAAACTCTATTTGTTGTTGGAGAATGATGTAACTGTTAGCAAAATGCAGCGATTCTAACAGTAACCTTGTGAACTCTCATGTATTTGAATTGATTCTTAATTTCATATGCTTTTTCATTAATTGTTAGAGTAATTCATCTGTGCTTATTACATTCTTTGTTTAACTCATACATCGCATGATTTATGAATTGCATGAGTGTCGGGAGGTTCCTTACAATTCAAGTTCTTGTTGAATTCTCCCAAGAGTAATATTTCTCAAGGATGAGGGTATGAGTCTTGGTCCTCTTAAGCTCTTGATCTTCACATTTAATTGCTAGGAATGCTAGGAATTGCATGAACTGGAAGTTAAGGACAAGCTTATTCGCCGAGGGATCGGGTTTAGGTGATTTAGTGATATGTGTTTGATATGTGGTTAAATGAAAGGCAAAGTTGATTCATGTGAAATTGTGATTGTAGAGTGTAAGAGTGTCACCTCACTATACACCTTTGAGTTGAGTGAAACACTATCCTTGGTGAATAATTGTTCCATGCATTCTTGCTTGGCTGTTGATCATTCATGAGTTTGCATCTTTTATATATTGTAAATATGTGAGCACCATAGTTGAGCTTGATTGGCTAAGGCATCAGTACATCTTGACTAATATTTTTATGATAAGCATATATGAGTGATTACTTGTCCTAGAAGAAAGTGTTTTGTGATATGTTGAACCATTGAAGAGTTGTTTTAAGCTGAGTTACATGTTGTTTTTGTTTGAGGACAAGCAAAGTTTCAAGTTTGGGGTTGTGATAACACCAGAAAAGAAAGCTACAAAAGGTCACAGGACGCCTAGTTGCCCCTTTCTGGGGCCCTTAGTGCATGTCTCGTATGGGCGCCTGGATGGCCTTTTTATAGAGCCCTCAACGTAGGAATTCTCGTATCAACGCCTGGGCGCCCTTTTTGGGGCGCTGAGCGCCAGCTTCCTTACACCGCAGAGCGCTTAATTGCCTCTTTCAAGGCCCTCAGCGCCACTCCTCTCATACCAGCGCCTATCTTCCCTTTTTGGACTCTTTTTCCTGCTCTATTTAAGGATTTGTTCGTCCTAGGGTTTGTATCTTTGGGCAGCAAAGACGCAGAAACACATTTTTCGGCTCTCTAGAGGCAGAATTGGATGCGGGAGCTCTCCTATTTAGTTTCTAGGGTTTTTCTAACACTTTCATTCCATTGTACACCTAGTTTCTCCATGATTATGGAGAACTAAACTCATTTGATGTTGGGGAAGATGTAACCTCTAAACTCTCATGTATTTGAATTTGTTTTGAATTATTATATGCTTCTTTCATTAATTGTTAGGGATTTTCTCCTTTGCTCTATGCTTGTTATGTTTTGATCATTCATGGCATGATTTTATGATCTTCTTTGTTATTGAGAAATACTTAGAAACCACGATCTGGAGAATTTCTCCCAAAAGCAATATTGCCCAGGGATGGGGATAAGAGGTTTGGTTTTCTTAAGCTTCTATTCGTAATGCAAAATTAATTATTAGGGATGCAAGAGATTGTGCTATAATAATTAAGGATAGACTTTCTTCACTGAGAGATCGAGTTTTAAGTAATTTAGATAGTGACATTATCAATTGAATGAAGAAGATGAATTCTTATATGCATGAGAGTAAGGATGGTGAAATCTAAACCCCAACAACATACTCATATCAAATTATCAAAATCATTCATTCAATTATGTGTTTTGCCGCAATTGATCAAATTGCATTCATATTTACTTTTTCTGCATTTTGCATTTTAAACCAATGAAATTGTTCTTAAGTCTTAATTAGTTAAGGTATTACATGTCTGTTTAGTGTCGTGAGTCTTCTGGGATACGATACTTGGTCTTACCATTTTATATTACTTGATACGATTGGGTACACTTGCCAATGTGTTAACACCTATACTCTTTACATTTTCTTTACGCTATTTTATTCCGCTCTGCGACTCGACGATACCGGTTGTTTTAACCAACAAAGTTTGGCCAAGTACCTTTGAGGCCATGGTTGGCCGAATAGTTGAGGCCAAGGTATGGCCAAACGACTAAGGCCAAATTGTTGAGGCCAAGTTTGGCCAAGTACCTATGAGGCCATGGTTGGCCGAGAGGTTGAGACTAAGGTATGGTCGAACAATTGAGGAAGAATGGTTGAGGTTGAACAATTGTGGCCATGTTTGGCCAAGTAGCTATGAGACCATGGTTGACCAAGCAGTTGAGGCTAAGGTATAGCCGAACAATTGAAGCTGAATGGTTGAGCACTTGAGTTCCTATAAAGCATCACTTACCGGTTCCTTATGGCTACAATGAGGGATACTCGCTCGGCCCTATGGTGGGCGCCAAAATATTTTGGGTATAGGGTTGAGGTCTTTTATTCAAAGCACTCCAAGTTGTCTTGAAGACCGGATGGGATCCTTAGTGGTCATTCATCATCCAAGTTACATTGTTCGCTTTCCCTCCTTCTTGTCGAAGTCGTGTGGGTGGGTACCTGTCAAAGGCAATCCGACGCTCAAGTCAATAATATAACCAACTGGTTAGCACAACAAGTGATGCATATAATGTGCATAATATTTTATTTTTACTAGTTGTGATGGACTTTTACCATTTGCGGGTCTAATGACGACCTAATAAAACCTTAATCTGCATTATGGGCTTAATGAGTCATTACCGCTGATAATCCAACCATATTGTTAGGTCGTATTGGGCACAACTTAAGCTTAGGTAGACGACCCAGTAGGATGGCCTTGGAGGATGACCTGGGTGGCGGCCTAGGTGGATGACCTGAGAGGACAACCTAGGTGGACAAGTTAGGAGGATGGTCTAGGTGGTCGGCCTGGATAGACGACCTGAGAGGACGACTAGGGTGTACAACCTGGAAGAATGGCTTGGTGGACAACCTAGATGTTTGGCTTGAATGTTGATTAGCTCCTCAGTCAGACCGTACAGTACACACCAGACCGTACGATACAGAGTGCAAAGATATAATGATAATTAAATAAGAAGGATTTTCAATTTATATTTTAACGTGCATCGTTTTATTATAATAAAATATTAAAACATAAAATTAAATGCATTAAAAAATGAAAATGGATAAAATATATACGAAAAAATTAAGATATATTTTTTTTATAGTGTCTCTATCCTGCATGATGAGTTCATCCTCTTTCTAACTATAAAATATAAAACTTATTGCTTTTACTCTTTTTCACCTTATGTATTTTAAAGAAAAAATTAAGTCAAATACATAGTCATTGTATATGTTCATTCTTTCTATGTCTCACTTGTTTTTGATAAATTTTTTTTAAGAAAAAGAAAAAACCTCTTGTCACATTTGAAGGAAAATATCGATTTCATGTAGTAACATGAATTTTTATTATTTCTCATGAAACTTTTTTAATTTATTCTACTTTTATAGATAATGAACGTTTAAAATATAAGACTTTTTTAGTGTTTTTATATTTTTGTATGGAAATTCTTTTAAGAACATAAAATAAACTCTTAATCACTATAGACTTTTATAAATAATTTTTAACTATGATTCATTTATCATATTTTTTTTAGTAATTAAGTTTTTGAAATGATTCAATTATGATAAACTCAAAAATTTGAAAGAATTAAAAGAATTCTTTAAACATATGTATTTTTCTTTTACAATTATAATTACATTGATATATGTATTATTTTTGTTAATTAAAAAATAAAATACATATAAGTAATATAAAGAAATTTTTAGTATACTATTTTTTATTTTTCTAATTTTACATATCATATTCATATTCGTCTTTCCTGATTGTAAATTTTAATATTAGCAATATAAGACAAATCCAATATGGTTTCTGAAGATGTCAATCAAAATGTCACAGGGAATATTTCCTGACATGCAAATCAAAGAGTTAGGGTTAAAGGACGAAATGGATCGAATTTCACAGGACCTGAAAATTAATGTTTGTAAGATGATACTGAAACACAAGGGACAAGGTGAATATATTCCGGTCAATATCTCAGGGAATCCCTCGTACCTCTATTTTTCATATGTTGCACTCCATGAATTCCGAGTATTCGGTTCATTCATTTCATTCGGCCACTAGACCCACAACAATTCGAAAGTTACTTCAACCCACTTTTCAAACGTTAAAAACTACGTGTCTAATATATAGCCCATCAACCTCTGCAACTGACATTCCATAAAATAAAATTTCACCTATTTATACAAAGGAGTTTGCTAACGCGCGTACGTCTGTTTTTCAGTTGGTACATTTTAGCAATGTGTACCGGATTTTAGTAGACAAAAATACCCTTATACATATGAATTCTGAGTTTTAAGGTTAAGGGTATTTTAATAATTTTCATTCTCAAAACTAAAAAAAAGAAACCCCCAAACCCTTATTCACCTCTCTCATTCCTCTCAACCCTTTCTCTTTCATCTTTCTCACTCCAATCTTTTCTCTGTCATCCCTACTGTAACTCCAATTGAAAAAATCTGAAACACTTGCCGTTAAACAATCTTACAAAAAAATGATTTTATAATGAATTTTCATCTTATAATTTTTGTCTTATCTAATTTTATCCAATTTTCACAAGCATAAAGGAATTGATAATTAACCTGGAAAAAATCAGAAATAGTCGTTGTTATACAATTTTTTACAAAAAATATTTTATAATGCATTTTTATTTTATAATTTTTGTCTTATCTAATTTTATCTAATTTTTACAAGCGTAATGACATCAAAGGAATTGGTAATTGGCCTGGAAAAAATCAGAAACACTCGTTGTTAAACAATTTCTTACAAAAAATGACTTTATAATGAGTTTTCATTTTATAATTTTTGTTGTATATAATTTTATCTAATTTTTACAAGCATAATGACATCGGAAAGAATTGGTAATTGGCCTGGAGGGTTTTTTTAGAGATGATGATTCAACATATGCAGATGATGAAATTAGAGAGGTTAGTGAAGATGGTGAAATTGAAGAGATCTTGAATGAACCTTTGCCTGAAGGTGAATCAAATTGTTTAAAGGCAAGTGTTTTTTATTTTTTCAATTGGGGCTACAGTAGGAATGACAGAGAAAAAGTTGGACTGAGAGAGATGAAAGAGAAAAGATTGAGAGGAATGAGAGAGATGAGTAAGGGTTTGGGGGGTTTCTTTTTTTTTTTTTTAAATTTTTGAGAATGAAAATTATTAAAATACCCTTAACCTTAAAACTCAGAATCCATATGTATAAGGGTATTTTTGTCTACTAAAATCCGGTACACATTGCTAAAATGTACCAACTGAAAAACAGGCGTACGCGCGTTAGCAAACCCCTTATATAAATTGGTTTAATAAAGAGTTGTTTAATTTTTTTAGTTTATTTATTCTTATTTCGAATATAATATTTATTTTGAGAAATATAATTATACTAAAAAATTTGTATTTTTTTATTATCCTTTAGCATATATTGTTATTTAGTGATGGGAATATAATTGTTTTCAATTTCAATTAATTAGATAGGCTTATTGTGTCTATTTTTGTAATCTATCTAGAAATATTACTTAATTCATTATTTAGACTCTTTTTATCTAGTATCTTCTACAATAGCACTTACTCGAATACTTTTATTCTTAGACATGATCCTTTTTTACTTTTTAATCAATTTATAACTTTATTGAATTTGAATCTGAGAAAAAGATAAAAATAATTAAGATTTTTTTAAATGATAAAAAATTTCTTTCTAATTTAATTGAATCTAGTAAAAAAAAGTATAATATGAAATGATAGTCTATATAAGACTTTTAACCTCGTATAAATTTTTTGTGATACGATTGAATCTAGAACTTAGTCATATTAATTTTAGGTCAGCTATTAATGCTAGAGATCGGGATACAATCACCAATAGTCAAGCCTTGTCGTATTATTTTAAGAGAAATATAGGATTATGAATTCTTTTAGGATGGTTAGCAGTTATCAACTTTCAATTTATGATTTTTACATATAACGAAAATCATTGAAAGACCAAACTTCAAATAGTACAGATTTTTTTTTTGTTTAAACAAAACTTAGTAAGCTAATTAATATTAATACAAACTACACGATTAAAATGTAATACTATGAACAGTAAACGCAAACTAGATTTCCATTTAATATTATGAATAATAATCACATATTATGATATAAACAAAAGTAGAGTTTTAGAAGAGATAAAGAACGCAATTGAGGAGATATATAAAGTGCATTTATTTTATTTTTTTGTTATAGTTAGGGGTCGAGCATTTCGGATATACTATGTATATATTCTTACACATAAAATTGTTATTTTTATCAGTGGCACCATTTCTTTGGCGAATAATATTATTGATTATTATGAAGGATGCACTTATTTTATATATTTGTTCGCATGTAAATAAGGTAATAGTATGTAAGAGGAAGAAAGAGTTGCACGGACGTATATAAAATGAACAATGGTAGAATTGGACATCAAAATTAAATTACACTTAGTTTAAGTATATTATTTTAACTCATAATGATTGATCAAGATTCCCCATTAATTCTTATAATATTAAGGAATTATTACTTCATCTTACGTTGTTGAAATTAAAGTCTCGTAACGATGCCTAATATATGTGTTTTTATCGAAATAAAATTACTATTTGATTTATTTCAAATTTAAAATATTAAAAATACGTGGAAGACATCCATGCCCTCCATTCATGCCTAAACAAGTACAACATTGTCTTGATTATTATGTGTTATATATATGGCTCCAAAATATTAGGAGGTATATAATTGAGTGTTTAACTCATAGTGATTGCTTGATCAAATAAAACTATTCATCTTAATAAATAAATATATATATATATATATATATATATATATATATATATAGATAAATAGATAATAGAAATTATAAATTAAAATCACAATATTAATTCAAATCAAACTGGATTTTTGATTAAATTTGGTTTGAATTTTTTATGTTCAAACAAAACTAAATCATACATAACATGTATATTTTTTAACAAAGAAATAAAGAAAGAAAGCATTCCACAAAGACCTCTATTAAAAATGTATAGTACGGATAAATGCAACATAAGTATTTCTAACACACTTTTATATTATAAGATTTTTTAAATAGAAAATACATAAATGAAAAGAAAAAAAAAAAGAACCAAGAAGGATACTTCGGTTCCATTCATGGATACATATATAGAGTTCTTGGTGCTATCCAACGGAACAAATGATTTATTTGGTCTATGTTGATTTTAAGTTAAAGAGGCACTCATTTACCAGGTGATCATTGCGAATATTTCCGAAACCCTCAATGAAGTTTAATTAGTACTTTATTTTGTTGTATACTATAAAGTTTTCTGTTTTGTTAATATAATCTCCTTCCACCAGAACCAGATTCCCTCTGAATGTTGAAATAGACAGCCGCAACGGGCAATCCAAGGTTGTAAAGTTCAGCAAATTCTCTGGTGTTGAAATTCTGGCGCCATCCTGGTGCATACACAGTCTCCCTACCCAGTTGGCGAAACAACACAAACACGATACGATGAATCCCCATCATGGGTCGTGGACTCTCATATGTTACAACCTCATGACCTGTGCAAATCATTTGTATTTCTCATTTCTTTATGAACATAAATGTCACTGTCATTATCAACAATAAAGTAGTATATTTCAGTTCAGATATTAATAAGACATAAGGTCCTACTACTACTGCACATAAAAAGACTTCAAAGAACCTACGAGTGGATAAAAATTCGTCTACACTTTTTAAAAAAGCAAAGCCACTAGTGTTGTGTGCCTTTTCATATCTTCCAATTAGAAAATACTAGAAAATCTTAAAAACAATTATAAATGATGTCAGAAGAGAATTACGTGTCGTTTTCTAACTGATGAGATGAAAGTTTAGTCTCTCACAGTAACCCTAATGGACTCGAACTCAGGTTTGATCAAGATTTTTGGAGTTGAATTTAAACTTTTATGATTCTTATTCTACCACTTCCTTCACCTTGTCAAATTTTGTTAAACCCGTTGCATCAACAGGTTATGCAGCTTTTCTATGATGTTCTGTTCTGATCTATAGACCTTGTAACTATGAAGGTTTTGGTGTTATCTTGTCATGTGATCTACAGAGATGGCCAACAAAAGGTAATCTATTTAATATGAATATTCTCCTTCAGTCATACTGTTGCTTTTCGTGTCGTTTCTTGAATAAAATCTTCTATCTTTTCCCACATGATTATGCGCTTTAAGAATTCGAATGCTCTGTGATTCTGATGGAAGAGAGAAAACAAACAAGGTTTCCATGCTTTTATGATTCGTTGTTTCCACCAGTCCAATTTTGACTTTTAAAAATGCGTGTTTTCAATAAACCAGGCATATAAAGATGTGATAATTTTGGAAATTTTATAAACTTATAGGTCTAAGTTACAAAGGAATCAAAGTCATATATGCTCTATTTAGGTTCCTATACGAGTGAGCCTATAAGTATGCAAAATTTTCAAAATTGTTGCTACTTTTTTAATTATTTTATTATGACACAAAATTGTAGGTTTTTGTTTTTGTAGAATTGAAGTGATATATATATATATATATCACTAAGTTTAGAGGTTTAAAATTTGATTGTGATATAATCACTTTCATTTCAAGTTACTTGAAGACCATGCAAAATACTGACAATGCACGTACAGTTTAAAAAGATTACAATGAAAAAATATACATATGATTAATCCATGACTTATATATTAGTTCTGCATTATTTTTCTACAAATTTAATATGTATAAAAAAATAAAAACAAAAAAATTATTTAAAAAACAAACGCATATATATTAGGCTTTGATTATAAACCAAACCGAAATATAAAAGGTATTAGGTTGTGGTCAAAGTTATAACTGAATCTTGGTATCTTCTCTAATTAAAAGTATTATTCAATTTTAATATTAACAAAATTCTAATATCTTTAAAATTAAAAAAAATTATATCAAAAAGAATTTAGGTTCTAGTTATTATTATGAAAATTAAAACAAATTTCACATTTTTTTTATTTATAATTTTATGTTTTGTTTTTTATGGAACCGAAACATAATAAGAACTTTTCTACCTCAAATTTAAAAAAGTTACTCATTTTTAAAAATCTTAATATATTTTGATTTTATAACCGAAATACAATATCCAAAATAACATGCAAAAATCTTTTCCTACACCAATGTTATTTAGCTTATAATTTGGATTCTCAAACTACTATTGTATATTTTGAATATCATTATCAGCCAATAGATTCTCTTATTTAATACTTGTACGTTGTAAAAATGACTTAATGCATCATCTGTATATTTTTTGTTCACTTTTAATCCTCTTAATTTGAATTTATTTAAATATATTATATATATGTGCCTATCTACCTATCTCACATAACATAATATTTAAGAATATGATTGATGTAACATATGCATGCATGTCATAATACCACAAAGTGAGCATAGAAATCATCTTGAAAAAAATTAAATTTTAAGGATCAAAACCAATAAATAGGGGAGTGGTCAAGGCATGATTTTCTAATTACATTGCTTTCACACTCACATTTAGTATTCCTATATCCATGGGTAACGCACTCACTTTTCACTTTCACTATGTGCAATAATATCTATATATATTATCTGATGTTCTATGCTTTTATACCTCGCATATCCAACGTTTCGAAATTATATTAATGTTTCATATTATGTTAGCCATCGAAATAAATTCAAGACTCCTTTAGATCAAATTCAATTCAAAGCCAAATGTAAACTAGGAAGATGCAACCAATTAAAATTATTTATACTCCAATAAATATATATATATATATATATATATATATATAATACTGTATAAATATTAACCAGATAAATAAAAATATTATTGGCAACAATGTTTATTGTAGTAAAAACATAAGAAAATGTTTAAGTGTACTATTTTGGACGATATATTCATACTTTGGGAAAGGATACGTACGACTCCTAACGACAAAAGATAGGAATTCAGAGATCAATGAAAAATAACTAATAGTTTGAAAATTTGAGTTCCTGTGTTATTAGTAACTTAGACAAATCATAAATAAAAAATACACTTAAAGAAAACATTAATTATGCTATTAAAATATAGATGTATTAGGTTTAAATATTAATTTTGTCTTTATTTTCAGAATTTATTCAATTCAATTTTAATTTTCAATTTGGTTTCAATTTTCCTCAATTTTGTTTATTTTGATTTTTACTAATCACGTTTAAAGAATTAATACTTAGTGACTAATATTTCCCACCTCTCAATTCATGTTCTTTATATAATTTTCTTTCTTTTTTATTTATGTTTTTTAATTTTATAAAGATGTTTACATAGTAAACCATCGTAATATTTTATATTCAATTTAATTTTTATATTTATTATTTTTATTTAATTTAATCTTAATTTTTTTAAAATAAAATGGAACTAAATTAAAAGAAAATAGAACTTAATTGAATAAACCCAATAACATAAAAATGATATCAGTATTTAAGCCTAGATACAAAATACCATCAAATTTAAGTTAAAAAAAAAGGTTTGAATATGTTTAAGCCAGCCGAGAGAGTAATAATTAGGTTAATAAAATGGAGGAATATCATACGTACCGAAACTAGGTCCCGTTGTTGCAGGAATATCAGTCACCAACCTGAAATACGTTTGAGAGTGAGTGATGGTTAAATGTTATAATGTATAATCGAGTTCATATAAACGAAGATTGATGGTGTGTTGGAACAACTTTTGGCTCACCAATGGAGGTATTCTCTCAAATTAGGGTCACTCGGACTAGGTGCATCGGGATCAACTGCGATCTGTTAACGAGAGAAATTAAAATATGTGAAAGTTCATCCTTCCAAAATATGAAATTATATAGTGCACTCAGTGGCAAACACAATCAGTTGAAGAAGAAGAAGAAGAAGAGAAGGAACAATGAATTACCAAGGTATAGAAGTTCCTGAGATCATCTCCACCGATAGTTATTCTCGGTTGGTTGAAAACTTGTGAAGGTTTGAATTCACATCCATTGGTGACATCTTTGTTATCGTAGCTGACCCTCATGGGAATGGAACATTGAAAGGGGTCCAACACATCCCCAATCACACGCCCTACAACCAGAGGGTCCCTACTACCTCCAGGCATCATCAATCAGTTTCCTCAAAACAATAATACAACTTGCGTTGTTATCAGACAACCTACCACCTCCTCTCTATTTATACTCGACTCAATACCTTTTCAACCCACGCCTTTTCCCTTTCAAAATAATTAAAAGATCTTCGTCCTAGCACACAAGACACAAAAAGCTGAATTTTCTTGGGGACCCGCAAGTTTTTGAGGGGCTAGCTTTTCATATTCTCTCCTCCTGGCCCAGTAATATGGGAAAGTTATAGTTCAGTTGTTTTTTTCTTGATACCTGGTATTCGTTTAATGATAAGACTATTTCATATTATATTATATTATATAAATAAGGCTAAATCTTAGTTTATAAACTAAATAATTGAATTAAGTTTAAATCTATTTCTTAAACTTTTCACTGTTTCATTTTTCTTTCCTTTACTATTACTGCAGGTTCGTCCATGTTACACGAAGCAAAATCTCGTACTTAAATTGGATACTGAACTCGTAATAGTATCTTCGATTGTCCTTCAAATGTTCGTAGAGATCCTTTACCTTCTGTTATCTTTAAAATGAAAACCCATGAGCGTGAAAGGTAAAAAAAGGTTTGCCTTTTTTCAAATTATTAGACTGTTGAAGACAGTTGAAAAATTTCTCCAAAGTAAATAATCAGGTCATCATGAAGACAGTTGAAAAATCAATAAATATGGATTCACTGTCAAAAGATCATAAAATTTAGTCATTAAAAAATATTTAAATGTTAGATTTATCAATTTTATTATAAAATTTATTCGTTGAAGTTTTTTACTTTATATTTATATTAAATCATTTTCCTTTTCAAAATTTAGGTCTAAATTTATTTTTCTATTCCCAAAAGAAAACATAATTAATTTTCAAATATTAAATTCGTTCAAAGTGCAATACTACTAGAGTCAGTTGTGCTTACTATATGGTAATACTAACTATTTTAAAATTTTTAAATAAATAAATAAATATTTATTTTATTGTTAGACTAATGTTAATTTAGTTGATAATAATTAAAATAAATAAGATTATATCCTTTAGGGTATGGTAATCTTATTTCTATTAGAACTGTGTGAGCGGAATGTTTGCATGTTTACAATAACCAAGAGGGAATGAATTCATTTTTCTTGAAAACTTGTACCTTTTGAAAATTTTTCTCTAATCAAACTTATATAGCAGATAATTAAGCAAAGTAAATAAAGAGAAGAGATAAATTTGCACAAATGATTTTATACTAGTTTAGATCAAAAGAATCGTACGTCTAGTTGTTAATCTCTAACTAAGAGATCAACGATTAACTATCACAAAACCTATAACACTTACAATCACACATATACAAGTTTAAGGTTTAGAAAACACCTCTCTTGAAGCGACAAGAGATAAGACTCACTTCCCCTGAACACAACAAAGATGGACAGTTCACTAGTAAAAAATAGGTTTTTTAACGTGCTATATACGCCTCGGTTTTATTGAAACTGAAGCGTATAAAAGCACAGTGGCATTATCATTGTTTTAACGAAAGTATATGCCTCAGTTGTTCGATAATCGATGCCTAAAGGGGGATACTACCTCGGTTCTGAAAACAACCGAGTCAGAAAACTCTTATTCTACTTACAAAAAGGACATTTCACCTGATGACTTTTCTGATATAGAGGTTCTACCTCGGTTATCTGACCAACCGAGGCAGTAGAGGAGGTGAGAGAGGGTAAATCTGATATTAGCTTTTCACCTCCACATTTTCTCTCGAGCCAACCACCTTTCTCCTCTCCGACTCACTCTCATCAACAACTGTCAACCCCTCGTCCCTCTTCCACTCCTCCTCTATGGCCCCCTCCTTTCCTTCACCATCGCCTTTGTCTCCTCCTCCATCGCCCCCCTCATTTTCTTCACTGCGCCCCTCCTCCTCCCTTCCCAACCCCAACGCCGCCACCACCACCACCACCAACAACCCCAACACCACCAGGCGACGCCCAATGGTTCTCCCTCTACGGCCTCTTCTACCCCGTCTTCAAAAACGTCGTGGACAAGCTCAAGCCACACATGGCCCTCTCCAATCTCTCCCTACCCTCCGACTACGCCATCACCATGGTCCTCTCCCGCCTCGCCCACAGCCTCTCCGCCAAAACCCTCACTGCTCGCCATCAACGCGCCACCAGAATCGCGATTTCTTCTCCTCTCAATGGTACCTGCAACAATCGAATAAGATCCATGAGCCTCGCACCGCTATGAACCCTAGATTGCATCAATTGAAACAGAGGTTGGTCGGTTGTGACATCGTGAGCCTCGTCTCCGGCGACGCCAAGTCTAACTTCATCGTCTACACCAATGCCTCATTTGTGGTCATCGTGAGCCTCGAGAATCCCCTTCACGTCTCTATCTAGGGGGAACATGCCTATTCGACCACCATCGCACGTTTCTCCCCCAACAGCGAGTGGGTCGCCTTCGTCGACGCCTCCAGTACCATCAGGATCTGGGGCACGCAAAATGAATGCGTTTTGAAGAAGGAGTTCAGAGTCCTCTTCGGGCGCATCGACCACCTTCAGTGGTCCCTCGAAGGCCTCTGAATCGTTGCCTGCGACGAAGGCAAATGAAAGTACTTCGTTCGCTCTTTCATGTTAGTTCTTGACAAACTTCTAGGATCTTCTTGATGCTTCTCTGTGTGTGTGATCTATTATGTTTGACTTCGTTTGATTTTGAGATCTCTTTTGTTGATGATGTTGTATATTGTGCGATGAAGGTGCGATGAAGCTTCTTTGTGTGTTGTGTATTGCTTTGTGGTGTATGTAGTCATTTCTGATATGTTGTTGTTCTTACTATGCTATGAACCCCTAAAATGAAGCCTTGAGTTCTGACCCTCCACTCCTGAAACAAGCTTATTGGTTGGCTGACAGTGAACAGATGATGCCTAAGCCAAAGGAGGAGCAAGAAGTAAGGAAAGTGGTGATTAGGAAGAAAAGCTTGAAGGTAGCAGTGGTCAACAAGCAATGTCAAAGAGATGAGGATAGTTGTTTACCAGCGTTGGGAACATCAGCAAGATCATTCCATAGTGAATCAGTATCCTAAAGGTTGAAAAAATTTAAAAAAACACGTTACTGCCTCGGTTACCTAAAAACCGAGGCATAATCCTATCCTTTTTACTCAGTTCATAACCGAGACATAAAACCTACCCCTTTTTATCTCGCCTGTATATGCCTCGGTTGTAGAACCGGTGTCATTTGCTCTTACCGCACTAATGCTTCCTTTGAATCTTCATGAAGGATGAACACTTCCTTCGAATTTTCATGAAGGTTGACGACCTTTAATCAACAATAACAACAACATCTGATCATATTTCTAGTGAAAGTTCTCACTCTATCCACACCTAGTTTCTAAAGCCTTTATAGAGAGTTTCACAAGATCTCCAGCTTCTCATTTTTGTACTTTCAGTTAAGTGGTTTAGAGTCATAGTTGCTTAATTTGTGGGGGTGCAAAAATGATTGAAGGTCTGCATTGTGTTTGCTTAATTCGCTTTTATGAAAACAAGATTAGTCTTCGCTTAGTTAGTTAATTTGTGTAGGATTAGGGGTGAGAGAAGTGGATAATTGTTGTTAATCTCTGATTGGAAGCATTGCAATCGAACTAGTGGCCAACTTGTTTTTAATTCGTGTTTTAGTCAGTTAATTTAGTTCGCACAATCTGTTCAAACCCACCACTACGTGTTTGATCTTATGACAAAACCAAAAATTAGTCCTTGAGAGACAACCTAGGAGTCATTCCCTAATTACTGCATTTAATCTACAATATTAATTTGAGTCGAGTGCGACATTCGACGATCAACGATACCAATTCCAACAATTGGTATTAGAGCTTTCTTTATTAGTTTTTCAAATTTTACAAAAATGGTCAAACATAACCAAGTATATGCCGAGGGTGCTCCCATCAAGAGACCACCACTTTTTACTGGTGATAACTATGCTTTTTGGAAAGTCAGAATGCAAATCTTTATGGGGTCTATTGATAGAGGCATCTAGGAAGCAGTTGAAAATGTTCCTTTTATCCCAACTAGATCTGTTAAACAAGAAAAAACCTTATTTGTTTTGGATTGTTGAGGAAAATAAAAGAGTATAGTTTGATAATAAGGCTAGAAATATTATTTCTTCTGCTGTTGTGCTTGATGAATTCTATAGAATATCTGTTTGTAGGACAATAAAGAAAATGTGGGAAGTTCTCAAAGTCACTCATGAAGGTACAAATGATGTAAAGCGTGCAAGGAAAAATACCTTGATCTTGGAATACGAAATGTTCAGAATATAACCTAGAAAAACAATAGCAGATGTGCAAAAGTGCTTCACTCATATCGTTAACTATCTCAATGGATTGGGTAAGACCTTTGATACTGATGAACTGACTGTGAAAATCTTAAATTCTTTTGTTAGGTCTTGGCAGCCCAAGGTAATCGCAATCTCAAAGTCACAAAACTTATCTTCAATGTCCATGGCAATATTGTTTTGTAAAGCTTCGTGAGTATGAGCTTCAGCTCAATAGATTGAATGCGGAAGAAGACCAAGGAAAGAAGAAGACCTTGACATTCAATTATTAAAGACTTTCCTACTTTGGGAAAAAGTTTTTAAAAGCAATCCTTTTTACACATCACCAATTCACCCCCCCTCTTGGTGTGAGAAACGAAGCACTTCTTTTTTAACAATTGGCACCAAAACTGATTTTCAAAAGATATTTGAAAAACAAATCGATTAATATTTTTGTCTAATCGATTCGATCCTGAAAATGGCCTTTGTTTCTCAGACATTTGGTGAAGGTGCATTGATAAATAGACCACCTCTATTTGCTAGTGAAAATTACGCTTTCTTGAAAATTAGGATGCAAATTTTTCTTGAATCAGTGGATAAAGGTGTATAGGATGCTATACTCAACAGTCCATTTGAACCCACTCATGGTTTTAATGGAAAAACTGTTTTAAAAAAAATTTTCTGAGTGGACTCAAGATGAGAACCAAAGAGCACAATATGACGTTAAATCTCCAAATGTAATGGCCTCTACTCTAACAATGGATGAGTTTTCCAAGGTTTCCCAATGCAAGACAACAAAAGAAATGTGAGAATTTCTTGAAGTAACACATGAAGGAACTGATGAGGTAAAACGTGCGAGAAAGAATTCTCTTGTGTAAGAATATGAAATGTTCAGGATGAAGGCTGAAGAGACTATCTATGATGTGCAGAAAAGATTCATACACATCGTAAACCATTTGATGGCTCTCGGCAAGGTGTTTGACAAGGAAGGAATCAACATCAAAATCTTGAAGATTCTGAACAGAAGCTAGCAGCCAAAGGTAACTGCTATATCTGAGTCTAAAGATTTGACTAGCATGAATATGGCAACCTTGTTCAGGGAGCATGAGCTAGAGCTTGGTAGATTGAGAGAGGAAGAAGAAATTGAGCAAAAGCGATCAATTGCTCTCAATGATACAAGTAAAAGATCCTCCAAGAAAGCTGAATCTGAGGCTGAGTCAGATGCAGAAATGCCAGAAAAGGAAATCATGAACATGATGGTAAGAAAGTTTAATAAATTCATGAAGAATAGATATACTGCAACTGATAATGCAGGTTATTCAAGAGGAGGAAAGAAGATTTCAAAGAACAACATTGTCATATGCTATGAATGCGGCAAGGATGGTCATATAAAGCCGGATTGTCCAAAAGTGAAAAATAGGCAGAAGGCTAACACCAAGTATCCACAGGACAAGAAGAACAAGCAAAGAAAAGCATATATAGATTGGGAGAACCGTGATGATGATTCATCCAGTGATGATGCTTGTAGTGTTGAGGAGGAGTCCAATCCATGTTTCATGGCAGGTTCTACATACTCTGATGATAGCGACAATGATTTTGAAAGTGATCCAATTAAAGTTAAGTATGCCTTGCTACTGTACGCCTTTCAAGAAATACATGCAGAAGCCATGTGACTTCAGTACAAGGTAAATTGATTAAACGCAGAAAGAAAATACTATGAATATCGAATTGATAACCTTGTAGAGGAAAATGATTAGTTGAAAAAGAAATTAGAAACTTCTTTACAATGTGCAAAAACTGTTAAAACTGAAGTTAAGATTGTAGAGAAGAATTGTGAAATTGCCCTATTCATCAAGAGAAAATAGATTACTTAACAAACACTCTAGCCAAATTCACTCAAGGAAAAAATAATCTAGATGTTGTGTTAAGATCTTCAGGGAGAACAATAAATAGATAAGGCATTGGTTATAAAGCAAAGAGTAATAGGATTAATCCTAAGAAGTTTATTGATCTGAGTAAACCTATTACAAATGCTTGTTTCTATTGCAATACTATTGGTCATAATGTCAGAAATTGCTATTACAGAAAGGATGGAGTTCTTGAGGGGAAGTATAAGTGGATTCCAAAGGAACAACATACTGTATCTAACCATAAAGGACCCAAGTTTGTTTGGGTACCTGCTTTAAAACCATTAAACTGTTTTGCAGGAAAGTAAGTTGCTGACTGAAGCAATATAGTGCTCAAGGATGAACTGTAGTTGAATAAATCACAAGTTCTAGAAGTATCTTGATGTGGTAACTAAAACAGTTATTTTCATGCACTCATGCATCATAAGTATCTGTATGAATGATTGTTATGTGCATGTTTGTTAAGTGACTATCTGGTTGATCTGTTTATGTGAAATATTGTTTGCACGATTTTTAATCGATTAGGTTATGTATGGAATCGATTTGGATCTCTGTGTGTGGTTCTCTGCTTTTGAGTGAAACAGTGTTAGACACAAAGTCGATTCTAATAGTAATAAAATCGATTAAATTTTCTCTGTTATGGGCTTTCATATTTTAAATTTTTAAATGGGATTGATACTGAAGTCTTCATTACACGCCCTTATATGTGTTGTGTTTGAAAATCTAGTATACATTAAGTGTGTTCTATTAGTGAAAAACTCGAAACCCTAGTACTCTGAAAGATTATCTAGAATCCATAATCAAGATGACTTCTTCATCACACCCTTCAAGAGACAGAGGAAAGGATGTTGTTGTCGCAAGAAATGCTGATCCCTCTAGATGGATCAGTGATAAGGAAATTCGTCGAAGGTTTCTAAGAAGGAAGAGGATCAAGACCATTTTTCCTCACAAGTATCTAAACCTCAACTTGTTTGAAAAAGAGGGATTCCACTTCCAAGAATGGATTGAAACTCAGGGTCTTTCTACATTCATCCAGATGAGAGTTGATTGGTATTCGGACTTAATAAGAGTCTTTTACAACAATTTGAAAAACGTAGAGGGTGTTATTCAATCTCGAGTGAAGGGGGTAAATGTTCACATTGACAACAATGTCTGGCTGCACGTAGCACGATTGAAAGCTGAAGGACTATGTTCACATTTACGGAACTCTGAAACAAACATGTGGCTGAAGAGAAGAGATGTGTACAAAAACTGGCTATGGTTTTCGGGTAGATACACAGTAGAAAGACTGTATGTGCATGAGGGACTAAACAAAGAAGAAAAGATGACAACATACATTTTTGCTTTGGTGATTCTACCGGGAAGAATCTTGCAAGACAGAATGACAACAAAAGATGTCTTTCTGCTATATGCCAGAAAAAATGATGTTCCCACCAACTGGGTGGAAGTGATAAAAGACCACATGATTGATGCTTGACTTAATCAAGCTCAATATCTGTAATATGTTGTGTTCATCTGGAAAATATTGACCCTTCAAGGCGTGGATGTAAATGGAGAAAAGAAATCTTCTTGTAATTGTTGAAATTTACACCCTAACCTCCATTGGATTGGTGAAGACCATGAAGGGATGGTGCTTCAAGGATGAAGAAGATATGGTTCAAAGATCTGGGAGGACTCCTGCTTTAAATGAAGACCGCACCAATTTCTTTCTTGAGACAAGTTTTGAACGATTTGTTGTTGAGCAGTTCAGGTATACAAATGAAAGAATTACAAGGCTGGAAGGGAAGATAGACAATCAACAAAGAGTTCATTGTTCATCTGAAGGATCTGATGAAGAGTCCTCTAAAGGAGATTCCATGGAAATGTCTGAATCAGAATAGGGTGTCTGTGTTCTAGCATGGTCTTTGATTTGATATTTTTTATTATGTATTGACTTGTTTTGTTGGTGGCTTTGTATGCCATACTTTTTGTGATTTCATCTACCATACTTTTTGTGTTTTCATCTGCCATACTTTTTTTGTTTTCAATTGCTTGTAATCAGTTTCAATATGAATGAAATTAGATTTCGGTTTAAATCAATTTGTGGGAATTATATCTGTGATTGATGACTTAATCTAATTGATATAATCAATTAACCTATATGTATATATGCAATTTGACCAATGTCACTATTACATTCATATCATTGCATATTCATATCTTAATTGTGTTGATTACTGTACTGCATTGTTACTAAAATGCTTGATCTAGTTAAGCCTGAAAGGTTATGCAGGAACAATGCTTGCTGACTGAGCTAAGACAGAAAATCAACATTACTCTACAGCAAAAGTCGATTAATATGAAGTTATAATCGATTGGTTTTCGTAACCGAGCGTAGAAAACTTTTGGTAGGAGGATCCAAAGTTGAAGAAAGACTTATTCATTACTTAATCATTTGGGACCTATGCCCTCGAGCCACCAATCATGCTCAATGCTCTAAGCAAGATCTTCTCATTATCTATGGGCTTCTCAATCACATTCATATTGATTGCCCTCTCTCATTATGGACACAATGACGAAGGCACAACGATACCCCTCCCACATGCCCTTCTTGTGTCTCGCATCCTTGAGTACAAAGGAGTCGATATTGATGGCGAAAACTATCGTGCCATCCAAGCTGTTGGTTTGGAGATTGAATAAACCACACTACGACAAATGGCTTTTTATTGCTCGTGGTAACAATTTTGTTCACAAAGATGAAGTAGATAATGACGATGAAGACGATGATATAGATGCCCATATGGCATAACCAATCAATGTAGTTGATCGTACTAAAGTTGGTTCATCAATTATTCCTTCATTTTCTTCCTTCTCCCTTGAGGAAAATCTTACAAATCCAACTCGCCAAATGGAAGAGATGAGCACTCTCCACCAGACAAGACATGAAGAACTCCTTGAGATGCATCAAAAACACTATAGTTATGTGACCGAGTACTTAGAAGATTTTGATACTAGGCTTGGAAACATTGAAGATCGCCTTAAGCTTTAACCTCCTGATTATCCTCCTAGTCCTAATTTTAAAAGTATAACTGTATTTCTTTTAAGCTTTGAATCTATGTTTCTTGGTATTTTCTACATTATGATGGACTTGTTCTTTGACTTTATCAATCCAAATCTTATTGTCTTTGTTAAGGGGAGCCTAAATTAGGTGGAGTCTCTCCTACTCATAAGCCTTTTTGCTTATGATAAAAAATAGGGAGAAACAACATTATGTGTCTTTACTTTACAACTATTTGTTAGCAAAATAATAAAGATGAAGTTTTGATGATGCCCAAATCAAGCAAGAGCAATCAAGAATCAAGATGATTTGAAGACTTGTATTGTGATGAAAAGCTTTTGTAATACTCTTAGAAATATGTATAGGACTTAGCTTCAAGAGTAGAAAATGTGTTTTGTAAAATCATTGTAGCAAAACATTATAGCACTATTCACATGAATAATAACACTGTTCACGTGAATAGTGATTCTTAACGATAAGAGTATCGTACTCAACATGGACGTTGGAGAAACTAGTCGTTGGAGAACTAGTCGTTTATAGTCGTTGTAGAAACTAGCCGTTTATGGTCGTTGGACAAACTATCCATTTATGGCTGTTGGAGAAACTAGCCGTTAAGTTTGTCTTTTAGTGAATGGAAGCCTATAAGTAGAATGGAAGGCTTCATTTTGTATAGAACTCTTCCCTTGTGCTCTATAACTCTAAAACTCTTAAGAATTGTGAGCTATTGTTCGGCTAAGGAAACTCTTGTCTGTGGAGCTAGTGAAGTGTTGCTACGGTGATAGATGAATAGTTGGTTCATCCTTGGTGTGTTTAAGGAAATGTTCGGAAGAGGAAGTCATCCTTCGTGAAATATTTTGAGGAAGTGTTTCATCCTTTGTGAAGATTCAAAGGAGGTGTAGGTTCATCTCTTGTGACATCATGAGAGGTGTGTTCTAAAATTTTACAAATTATATCTGTGTGATTGTAGTTTGTAATTGTTTTGTGATTAGTGAATTGTTTATCTTATTTTGAGATAAGCGACTAGACGTAGGATTGGTAAGATTCGAACCAAGATAAAATCATTTGTGCAAATTTCTCTCAACCTTACTCTACTTACTTGTTATTATTAATTGCTAAGTAAGTTTAATTGAGTAGAAATTTTAAAGGCACACGTTTTAAGAACCAATTCACCCCCCTCTTGGTTTAGTTTTCCGCGCTAACCATTCCGCTGTAGCCGCTCTGACAATTGGTATCAGAGCTTTCTTTGATAGTCATTCAAATGGCGGGATCGTATCAAAATTTCGTAGAGAGAGTCCTTCTCTCAATAGACCACCACTATTCACAGGTGAAAATTACGCATTTTGGAAGGTTAGAATGCAAATTTTTATGGAGTCTATTGATGTAGATATTTGGGATGTTGTTGCATTTGGTCCTTTTGTTCCAACTAACAATATGCAGGAACCAAAGCCCCGTGACCAATGGACTGGTTAAGACAAGAAAAAATTTGGTAACGATGTAAAAGCTCGTAATATTATTTCATCTGCTTTAACTGTTGATGAGTTTTACAGGATTTCTGTATGTAAGACTGCACAAGAAATGTGGGAAGTGCTGAGAGTAACCCACGAAGGTACAGATGATGTAAAGAGAGCTAGAAAGAATACTTTAATCCAGGAATACGAGATGTTCAGGATGAAGCAAGGGAAACAATAGTAGATGTTCAAAAATGCTTCACCACTATCGTAAACGATCTTATTGGACTAGGTCATTCTTTCGATACTGATGAACTTAACATAAAAGTTTTGAAATCTTTAGATAGGTCTTGGCAACCAAAAGTGACTGCAATTTGTGAGTCACAAAACTCAACACAATGACCATGGCGACATTATTCGAAAAGTTGAGAGAGCATGAACTTGACCTCGGAAGACTAGACAAAGAAGAAGCAAAAACTAGGAAAAAGACTCTAGCCTTCAAATCTGAGGTAGAAAAGACCAAAAGCAAAATGGAAGATGAAGACTTAGAAGAAGAAGAAAATTTGAGTCTGTTACCAATAAGGAGTATTGGTAAATCTTGAAGAAATTTGTTTTGATGATGCTACAAGAAGTTTTAGTTGCAGAAGATATTAGAATTAGTTAAAAGCAAATTTGTAGAAATTAAATGTAGTAGGAAATTCTTGTAAAACTTGTAAACTTACATTTTTAACTACAATAATCGATTATGATGAAGCAATAATCGATTATCACAAGTCATACTTGAATAATCGATTATCACTTCATATAATCGATTATCACATTTTTGAAAACCTATAACGGACTTGAATAATCGATTATCACTTGCAATAATCGATTATTCATGGCAGTTGGGAGCTGACCTTTTGGCATTCAGTGTACTTGGCTATATATTTTGTTTTGGAGAAATTAGAAAGTAACGTTGTTTTTGAACTGAGAAAGCTTAGAACACTGTGTGTCAGAGGAACGTTCTCAGAAAGCTTTTTGTTCATTGTTCCCTTGCTTGGTCTTGTGAAAGGAGAGGCTCACGTATCGTGTGTCGATAGTCGGAGCAGACTCTCTTCAAGTTAGCAAGGTGCTCTGCCTGGTCTTGTGAAAGGAGAAGCTTGTGAATCGTTGGTCGATTGCTGAAGCGGTTCTCTTCAAGTTGGTAGAGTGGTTCTATTCATTTTTATTGTTCATTATCTTGTAATCTGTTAAACAATTTTTTTAGTGAAAAAGGTTAATCACTATTTATAGTGATTAACGACTGGACGTAGAATCTTTTGATTCGAACCAGGATAAAAATTCTGTGTTGTTCTTCTTATTCCCTATACTCATTTTATTGTACGTTCATCAACTGTTTGATTAATTTTCTGAAAGAAAATTATTTTTACTAAAAGGACCAAATTAAGTTTAATTGTGATCAAATACGCTTTTCGCTCTCTGAGTCTTAATTCCGCTACGCTATACTCTTAGAAAAATACCCCCTCCGATACCATCAATTGGTATCAGAGCTTGCTTTGATAGTTTTTCAAAATTTGCGAAAATGGCTGGTCACAATCAAAACCTTGTATATGCTGAGGGTGCTTCCATTAACAGACCTCCATTGTTTACTGGTGATAACTATGCTTTTTGGAAAGTTAGAATGGAGATTTTTATGGGGTCTGTTGATAGAGGTATCTGGGAAGCTGTACAAAATGGCCCTTATATTCCTAAAAATATAGTTGATGGTGTAGAAGTAGAAAAATCATATTTTGAGTGGACTGTTGAGGAAATTAGAAGAGCCCAATTTGATATTAAGGCTCGGAATATAATTTTATCTGCACTAACCATTGATGATTTTTTCAAAGTATCTGTTTATAAAAGTGCTCAGGAAATGTGGAAATTTTTAAGAGTCACTCATGATGAAGTATCGAATGTGGCTAAGTTGACTTGTTCGAATTCATGCTCTACATCAAATTCCTTAAGCTCAAGCGATTCAAATGAGCAAGAAAATCTATGCTTGATGGCCAACGTTAAATCATCTGACAGCCAAATCTTGAAGAAAAAGAAGGACTATCAAGGTTCTTCTTCAAGTTTCAAATGTTATGGATGTGGTGAAAGAGGCCATCTGAAAGCTGACTGTTCAAGCAACAAAAGAAGTAAAGAAAGAAAAGAAAAGAAACTTCACAAGAAAAAGAAGAATGTCCACATTGCTTGGGTTGATAATGACTCAAGTAGTTCAAGTGATTCTGTTGAAGAAACAAACTTATGTTTGACAGCTAATGTTGATGACACTGCAAGCCAAGTAAGTTGTTCTAATTCTGAATCTAGTGAATTTGATTTGCAAAAAGCTTTTCTTGAATTGCTTGATGAATCTGAAAGATTGAATGTTGCTCATAAAAATTTGAAAAAGGAATTTAAACAATTGCAAATTAAGTATGATAATGCATTAGATGAGGAAGTCATATTAAGAAACAAAGTTAGTAATCTTGAAACAAAATTGTCTGAATCTAATTCAAATGCAAAACCTGTTGAGTGTTTATCTTGTAAAAGTCACATGTTTGACATTGACATATTGGAAAATTTACTTTCTAAAGAAATCAAGCCTATCTCACATGTTCAAAATGTTTTTAGGAAGAGCAATCTTAGAAATATAAACATGCATCTTCATAAAAAGTCTAAAGTTAAGAGAACTCGTAGAGTTTGGGTTGAGAAAGGGACTTTTGTGAAAAACAAGGTGCATGATGTTTGTTGTTTTTATTGTATGAAAAAGGGACATACTTCTAACAAATGTAGAATTAAACATTTTGATGTTCCAAATGGAAAATATGCTTGGATTCCTGTTATAAAGTAAATTGTCTCTAACCTCAAAGGACCCAAATGAGATTATGGGGACCAAAACTCTATTGTTTTTACTTTGCAGGTTAAGTTTTCAAAAGGATAAGAGAGCTCTATGGTATTATGCTCTTTGAAGTGATGCTACAAACCAGGATGTAACTCCATCAAGTGGTATCCAAAAGCCTTCATTCAAGCACCAAGTATTTGAGCTAAGTGTTGTTTAAACTGTGATGTTACATCTTGTTTTTATTTAATCTTCCATTATTTAATTACTGTTATATTCATTACTGGTTAGGCAAATGATATGTTCATCACTATTTCATTCATCCTGTGGTGTGTTCTTGTCTGTTTACACATTTTGATCAAGTGAAATTCATTTATTTAAGATATGTGAAAAT
Organism: Vigna reflexopilosa; assembly: GCA_027742785.1. NCBI lineage: Eukaryota > Viridiplantae > Streptophyta > Magnoliopsida > Fabales > Fabaceae > Vigna > Vigna reflexopilosa. The sequence goes on along the minus strand of CM050923.1, from coordinate 13,477,480 downwards.
TAAATTGTCATTTCTATTTCAAAGTTGGTTCTGTGGAGATTTTATTTTTAAGTTCAAATGCATAATGAATGAGCTATGATAATATACATTGAGAGCCTGGGTGCAGAAAATGAACTTATCAAATTTGAATAATTTTGATGTAAATTATTTTGTTTAAAAAATGTTGAAAGATAGCACTTGAATCAGCTCTTGTGGTTGAATTTTTGCATATGTTGTTTTGATATGCATAGTTGAATATATGAAGTTGAACAAATTGGGATATGAGAGTGCATGAATCATAGTTGGTGTTTGGGAAGTTGAAATTTGTGCTGTCAAAATTAGTTTTTTAACTGATTGCGCTAGCTAAAATGCTTTCATGTCAAACCTGTAGCAGCTGTGATCATTTCCATTTAAGCTACTGTTGCATTCATTTTAGTTTATAAATTGGTTTCTTAATCATTGATATCTTAATTGTTTGAAAAGTGGTTGTTGATTTCGTGGGTTAATTGGGTATGCTAAAAACTAAATTTGAATTGCATATTTAAGGGGGTATCTTTACTTTATGGACTTAGAAGAGAGTTAGGAGTGTTAGGCATATCTTAGAATCAAAATCTATGCAAATTTTTGCATTTTTCGTAAACTTAACGCTTCATAATCGATTATCACCAAGTCATAATCGATTATTCATGCATAAATTTCAATTCTGGAAAATCTTGAGCAGATAATCGATTATCATTATGCATAATCGATTATCATGCAATTCTGGGCAGTAATTATTGAACTGATAATCGATTATCACGAGCCATAATCGATTATCGCGATGACAGTTTCAAAAGTAGAGCCGTTGGAGCATCCCATAACGGCTATAAATGACCATAAACGGCTAGTTTTTCCCTTCTTCTTATAAATAGGCCCCTATAATCGATTATTAGCCATCTCTTTGCACCCAAAAACTGCTGAAATCAAAATCTTGAGCTTCCAATCTCTCCAATTTTACTCACTTTCTCAAACTATCACTCCCTCAGCCTTTCTCCATGGCAGATTCAAGGAGACATCGCCGCAGAGCTGTTGGAGCATCCTCTTCCTCTCAACCACGTCCGGCAACTATTGATGGATGGATTTCAGATCAAGGAAAACATGCGGACTTTGTTACTTCCTGGCAAGAGAGAAGAATCATGGCGGTAAAGTATATTCGCCTTGATTTTTTCCGTTTCTATGGATTTCAATTTCCAGAGCTTTTTAATGATCAAGGACTCTCACATCTGGTGGAGCAAAAAGGTTGCATTTATCCCGATCTCATCAGAGTATTCTATTTCAACTTGAGATATCGAGATGGGATTATTTCCACTAAAGTCAAGGGTGTCCGCATAATTTTAGATGATGATGTGTGGACCAACGTTGCCCAACTACCCATCTGGCATGATGCTGTCAAAGTTCATTTCGGACTCCAAGATTTCGATCGATTATTGACTTTCCAATCCTTCCTACGTCACCCTGAACAACAGACAAATCGAAGGCAATTGCTTGTTGGAGGTTTCAAGGTTGAAGAAAGGATGATTCACTACTTACTTGTCTGGATCCTATGTCCTAGAGCAACCAATCATGCTCAATGCTCTGAACAGGATCTACTTCTTCTGTATGGGATCCTGAATCACATCCACATCGATTGGCCTGCTCTCATTGCTGACACTATGGTAAAAGCTAAGAAATCCCATTCTTATCACCTTCCTTATGCTCTTCTTATTTCTAGAATCTTGGAGTACAAAGGTGTCAATGTTGAAGGAGAACTTGTCCAAACCACTCAAGTTGTTGGCTCAGAAATTGGCGATACTACCTTTCGTCAGATGGGATTCATTACTAGAGGCAGAGTACTTATTCACAAAGATGATGATCATCCTGATGTCGATGACGATGATGACATGGACACTCATATGGCTGACCCAGTAAGTGCTGCTGCTCCGTCTGATGCTGGACCATCAAACATACCCTCCTCTTCCTCAACTTCTATGGAAGAACATTTTGCAAGGTTATCTAAACAATTGGAGGATATGAGTCTTGCACAAAAGACTCACTTTGAGGAGATTTATGAGTGGCAACGATCTGTGGATGAGTACATGGTTGATCAATTTATTGATCTTGATGTTCGTCTATCTAACATCGAGAATCATCTCAACATTCAACCTCCCGAGAGATCTCCTAGTCCTGAGTTTTAGATATAGGTTCTCTGTTAGACTGTTTTGTTGTTTACTTGCCATTTCATCTATGTTATAATTCTGTCTGTTATGTGTCTTCTTACAATGTAATCTTTATTTTCATAAATAAAATGATCTCTTGATTCTATGCATCCTTTGATTAATTGAGGGGGAGATCCTATTTAGGGGGAGCCTTTAACATCTGATCTTTTTGCTTCTGATCAAAAAGGGGGAGAAGAATAATACAAGGGGAGAAGTATAAATTATTACAGGTATTGCTAACCTTGTTGTTGTTTGTTAGCTTGTATGTTTTGCAGGTAAGCCAAACTTGCTTTTAAAATTGAATTTTTGATCATCATCAAAAAGGGGGAGATTGTTACCAATAAGGAGTATTGGTAAATCTTGAAGAAATTTGTTTTGATGATGCTACAAGAAGTTTTAGTTGCAGAAGATATTAGAATTAGTTAAAAGCAAATTTGTAGAAATTAAATGTAGTAGGAAATTCTTGTAAAACTTGTAAACTTACATTTTTAACTACAATAATCGATTATGATGAAGCAATAATCGATTATCACAAGTCATACTTGAATAATCGATTATCACTTCATATAATCGATTATCACATTTTTGAAAACCTATAACGGACTTGAATAATCGATTATCACTTGCAATAATCGATTATTCATGGCAGTTGGGAGCTGACCTTTTGGCATTCAGTGTACTTGGCTATATATTTTGTTTTGGAGAAATTAGAAAGTAACGTTGTTTTTGAACTGAGAAAGCTTAGAACACTGTGTGTCAAAGGAACGTTCTCAGAAAGCTTTTTGTTCATTGTTCCCTTGCTTGGTCTTGTGAAAGGAGAGGCTCACGTATCGTGTGTCGATAGTCGGAGCAGACTCTCTTCAAGTTAGCAAGGTGCTCTGCCTGGTCTTGTGAAAGGAGAAGCTTGTGAATCGTTGGTCGATTGCTGAAGCGGTTCTCTTCAAGTTGGTAGAGTGGTTCTATTCATTTTTATTGTTCATTATCTTGTAATCTGTTAAACAATTTTTTTAGTGAAAAAGGTTAATCACTATTTATAGTGATTAACGACTGGACGTAGAATCTTTTGATTCGAACCAGGATAAAAATTCTGTGTTCTTCTTCTTATTTATTCCCTATACTCATTTTATTGTACGTTCATCAACTGTTTGATTAATTTTCTGAAAGAAAATTATTTTTACTAAAAGGACCAAATTAAGTTTAATTGTGATCAAATACGCTTTCCGCTCTCTGAGTCTTAATTCCGCTGCGCTATACTCTTAGAAAAATACCCCCTCCGATACCATCAGAGTCTACTAATCAAGAGGCTCAACAGGTTCATGAAATCTAAAGGCAAAGGGAGATTCAAATACGAAAAGAAAGAAAATCAAGGATCTTCCTCAAATTACAAATGTTATGGTTGCAGAGAAAAAGGACACTTAAAAGATGATTGCCCAAATCAAAAGAAGGGTGAAGAAAAGAAAGAAAAGAAATTCTTCAAGAAAAAGAAAGACAACATCACATGGGACGATGACAATGAAACAATTTTTGACTTGAGCGATTGTGATGAAGAAGTAAACATTTGTCTATTGGCGGACGATGCCACTGCTGGAAACCAGGTAAGTACATTTAGCGATTCAAATAATATTAGTCAATATGATAGTGAAGATGAGTTGCATGATATTTATGCTGCTTTATTAGTAGAATCTGAAAAATTAGATATAGCTCATAAGAAATTTAAAAAGGATTTCAAAGAATTGAAATTTAATTTTGAAAATACTCTTGAAGAAAATAAAAATTTAAAATCAAATTTTGAAAACATTTTTGAAGAAAATAAAAATTTGAAAAATAAAATTTTATATTATGAAAAAGGTAAATTTACTAGTAGTAATGAATGTGCATCTTGTGAAAATTTTACGAAACTACTAGAACAAACAACCTTAGGTGAATGTAGTAAAAATAATGTAGAAAGTAAAAAGGTTGTCAAAAATAAGAATGTTCCTAAAATTAAAAATAAACATAATAATAAGACCTTTAGAACTTGGGTAGAAAAAGGAACAACTTCTAGGAACACAAATGTTGTATCATGCTTTTATTGTACGAAAAAGGGTCATACTTCAAATAAATGTAAAATTAAGCATTATGGTATTTCAAGTGGTAGATATATTTGGGTTGTAAAATGATTTCAAATTTATTCAATCTAACCCAAAGGACCCATACAAAGTAGTTGGGTACCTAATGCTTCATATTTAAGAATTTTTTTTAAATGTTTTTGTATTAAATATTTGAGAATTAGGAAAATTTTATTCTAAGGTCGATAAATTTTTTTTCTTAGATATTCTGTAACAAGTAAAGGTTATAAAGATTTTAATCAGAAAACATTTGAAATAGAAGAATCTGTGCATTTTGTCTTTGATGAAATTGTGGACCTTGAAGCAAAATCTCTTGAGTTAGATGAATCAGATGCAGGTGAAAATGAAGACTTGCAGAAGACAACAAATGAAGAGAAAATCAATAATCCTCAAGATGAAGATCTAAACAAAATATGGCAACAACCTAGAGGATTATCATTGGACAACATCATTTGCGACATATCAAAAGGGGTAAACACTAGAAGAACTTTAGCTAATTTTTGTATGCATGTAGCTTTTGTGTCGTAGATAGAACCTAAGAACATTAAGGAAGCTCTTCAAGATGAACAATGGTGTATAGCAATGCAAGAAGATTTCAACTAGTTGGAAAGAAGTCAAGTTTGGGAATTGATTCCTAGGGAAGACACTCATTAAGTGATTGAAACCAAATGGGTGTTCAGAAACAAATTGGATGAAGATGGAAACATCACCAAGAATAAAGCTAGGCTTATAGCACAAGAATATAGTCAAGAAGAAGGTATAAATTATGATGAGACATATGCTTCAGTTGCCAGGTTAGAGGCAATACGCCTACTTCTTGCTTATGCATCTATAATGAAATTTAAGTTATTTCAAATGGATGTTAAAAGTGCATTTCTAAATGGTTTTATAAAAGAAGATGTGTATGTTGAACAACCACCCGGTTTTGAAGATTTTAAATTTCCAAATCACATTTATAAGCTAAAGAAATAACTTTATGGTTTAAAATAAGCACCTAGATCTTGGTATGAAAGACTTAGTAATTTCCTTTTAGAAAATAATTTTAATAGAAGAAAAGTTGATTCAACCTTGTTTATTAAAAGAGTAGGAAAACATATTTTGATCATTCAAGTATATGTTGATGATATTGTTTTTGGATCAACTAATAAATCTCTTTGTGAAGAATTTGTTAAGACTATGTAGGGTGAATTTGAAATGTATATGATGGGAGAATTAACATTCTTCCTCGGTCTTCAAATTAAGCAAATGAAAGAAGGTACGTTCAGTTCTCAAACTAAGCATTGTAGAGAAATTCTTAAGAAGAGATTTGGGGATATTAGAAATATCTTAGAGTTTAAATTAGGCCAAAATTAAAGTTTTACAAATTGTATCAATGTGATTGTAGTTTGTAATTGTTTTGTGATTAGTGAATTGTTTATCTTGTTTTGAGATAAGCGACTAGACATAGGATTGGTAAGATCCGAATCAGGATAAAATCATTTCTCTCAACCTTACTCTATTTACTTGTTATTATTAGTTGCTAAGTAGGTTTAATTGTGTACAAATTTTAAAGGCACACATTTTTCAAGTACACTGTAATTGCTATACAGATAATCAACAATCTTTAGAAGGATCGGATATAATAATCAAAACAGGTTATGATGCTCCCCCTGTCATTAACATTGACATGATTTTAAGATTTTCTCCCTTTAAATGAAAACATGTGAGATATTAATAATATGCAATGCTCCCCCTGGCATTATGCATGTATTAATCTCGAGTCACATATGCACAATGCAGTACAATCAGAGTATATATCAGAGCATATAATAGCATATTCGAACATTGTATCAGAGCACATGTATAGCAGTATAAATAGAGCATAGTTGATACAATTTCAATCATTAAACACAGTTTAATGTCTTATCATCTCAGAGCATAGATTCAGCGGATAAGCATAGAGATATAAGCAGAATAAACATTCAATTAGAATATAACATAAGGTTTAAATATAACAAATATTCCAAGTTTGGAAACTTCAAAGAAATGTTGAAACTCAATCGATTTGATCATAGTCATAATCGACTTCTTGCTGTAACACTTTGTTGATTGCTCAGATTCACACAGTCAGCAAGCAATGTTCCTGCAAAACCTTTCATGGTCTTTCCAGATCAAGCATTTTAGAATCAATGTATTACAGGAATTATCACATGTAGTGTATGAGTATGCAAATATATGAATGTAACAGTAAAATGTAACACATTGCATACACTCATAGTGTAATCGATTTCATCAATCAGTCTCACTTAATCACAGATATAAACATCCATCCATAAATTGAATTAACATAAAATTTGATTTCATTGATTATCAGTCCATAAAGTACAATCAAATTAAGGACAAAAACCAATTGCATATAATGCCAACTATTACAAAATAAGACTCTAAACAATATGTCAATCAAAATAGAAACTATATTATTTGATTGATTTCTTAAATCGTTTTCTTATTTTTCTTCTTTAAATAAGTCCTGAGAAGCATGTCATTATTACTTTCCTTAGTGCATAATCCATTTTTCTATGCAACTCAGTGAAGGATCTTTGAAGCATTGACATTTGATATGATCATACATAGGTCAAGAATGAAGAGTTTCAAAGTGACAAAAAGCACAAAAAAAAGTAGAATAGGTTTCATAGGCGTGTATTTGCCTCTTTGATTTCTTTCTCTTAGTTATTGTGAATAAACGCTTATAAACTCTTCTTTCTCTTTAAGAACAAGCAACGTGGGACTTTCCATGGCTTGGTCTTAAAAAGAAAAGGAGACGAAATGGGCGTCCTAGGCGTTAGTGCAAGGTAGCATAGGTAGTTTTCATGTTTTGAACTATAGGAGAACAAGTTGCCTTATAAACCCTTTGGAGTGGAGAGATTTCATCAATGTGGGACATCAAAGCTCCTAGAGGACGCGCAGTAGCTGGCTGGCCGACCTCCTCACTCTAAAGTCCCACATCTCCTAGATCTTGCATCCAAGCTCATTCCAAATATATAATAAGGCTTAGGGGTCTCCTTTGTACACTCACCTTTGAATCAATTGATTTATTGGGTTGATTTGCACATTTGCAATCCTCTTTTGAGATAGTATTCTGTCTCCAAAGTCCCTCTTTGGGCAAACCTTATCTTGCTTAAGCAAGTGGCGGTCCTCCTTTGATGCTTATCTTGGAGCCTCCTTCAAGTGGTGCATCTTCAAGTCATAAGTTCCCTTTTCTCTAGTCTTTTCCATTTTTAATTTATCTCCATTCTTTTGTACGCCATTTAGAATATTCTCTCTAGGTATGCTATTCCCCATCAACATTTTATCATCAATCCTTTTAAAACTTTCATCCATAAATTTCTCAAATCCTATTTGAGGTCTGAATTTGTACCTTGATGAGTCAATATTTACAGGGTCAGCTTCAACAGTACCAGGATAGTATTCATCCTTAAATATCCAACCTTCTACACTCTTTCTAAGATGCATGTGGTCTAAAAATAAATTTTCAATGACATTCTTCTTTTTGCAGCAGATTGTTACTTCATTTGTGAGGTCCACATTATGAAACCTTAGAATCCTGCTTATGAACACAACATATGGTAAGTGGGATTCTTTTTGTCTGACAACTTTCATCATGCGATCACTGATTACTGAAGATCAATATTTTTGAATCTTGGTTCTTAGTGCATGTAATAGATACACATCCTCTGTAGTCAGCACATTTTGATCTTCATCCCTTGGAAGTAGAATCCAAGTAATCACATATGCACATATATTGTCTTCCATACTTAGGTGATCAATATTGAAGGAATCATAGTTTCCTATCATATATGGATTCCTTAAGTATATGTTGTACATATCAATCTTGTTGAGTCCAGGAATTCCATTTGTATGAAGCGAAGAATATAGCACACAAAATACCAAAGAAGGAAAGATTTGAAAGTCTGCCGAGAAAGTGAATGAAAAGCTTCTTGGTTTTAGGGTTTTTAAACACAAGTAATTAAATTTGGAGGGAACAAGAAAAATTCATTTTCGCTCCAAAAAATACAGGACTTAATCGACTTCAACCAATTTAAATTTTCAAGGCAGAGAACGGTCAATCACAAAGACAATTAATCGATTTCATTAAGAGTATAGTCGACTTCGTGTTTAACACAATGTTACAAAAAAAGAACAGAGAATCACATACACATAACACATTCCACTTGATGCATAATACAACCGATTAAAAATCGAGAAGCTTGATTTTCACAAAATTCAGTCAATCAAATAGGCATACAAGAAACATGCATATAACAATCATTCATCCAAATATTTATGATGCATGAATCATGAAATTTATTTGCTATTTTTACCACAAATTGAATCTCAAGAGCTTATAAATTCTTCATTGTAATTCATCCTTGAGTTTTGTACTGGTTCAGCTACAGCTACTTCCCTACAAAACAATTTAATGGTTTTAACGTTGGTATCCACACAAAATTGGGTCTTGTCTTGTGAGTTGTAGGAGGTTGTTCAATAGGGATCCATATATATTTTCTCTTAGGAACTCCAACTTTTCTAGAATAGCAGTTTCTAACATTATGGCCAATGTTATTACAGTAAAAGCATGCATTAGTAATAGGCTTACTAAGATCAATGAACTTCTTTGAATTTATGCTATTACTTTTAGCCTTATAGCCAATTCTTTTGCCTATTGATTGCCCTTCCATATGACCTTAACACAACATCTAACTTTTCTTTACCTTGTGTAAATCTAGCTAACGTGCTGGTTAAGTAATCAATTTTCTCAATATGCATGGGTGATAAAGATTGAAAATACAGTTATCTGTGATGTGATTTTGATACTAAATGCACCCTTTTGTACTTAGAACCTTTCTTGAAATCATGTTTTTCTGTTAAGTTGTGTGAATAAGAGAGTTAAGGTTGAACTTGATGATTTTATGACTAAATTCCCTTGTTTTGGCAGGAAATGAAATAATATGGAAGCAGAGCTGAAGTGCCAAGGAGATGGAGCTCAGAAAGATCTGAAAAAGCACTAGAAAGTAGGAACGCCCGAAGCTTGAGCGCCACTTTTCCTTAAGAACCACGCCTGCTTGCCCTCCGAGTGAATTAAACACCAGTTTTAGTATCGCAGCACGCCCGGGCGCCCTAAGTGGGGCGTTGAGCGCCAGCGAGATGGGCCTGGACATTGTTTCTGTTTTGATTCCGCTCTATTTAAAGGACCCAGACGCCCTAGGTTTTGTATCTTTGGCAGAGGAGGCGCAGCAACACAAGCTTCCACTCTCTAAAGGCGGATTTAGATGCGGGAGCCTCCATCTTCAACTTTTAGGGTTTTTCTATCTCATTCTTCTCCATTGTACATCTAGTTTCACCATGATAATGGTGAACTAACTTCTATTTGTTGTTGGGGGATGATGTAACCTTGTGAACTCTCACGTAGTTGAATTAATTCTTAATAATATATGCTTCTTTCATTAACTGTTAGGGTAATTCTTCTGTGATCAATGCTTGCTTTGTTTAACTCATTCATAGTGTGATGTATGAACTGCATGAGTGTCGGGTACACTCGCCGGTGACTCAACAAGTTTTTGATGCCATTGCCGGGGATCAAAAATTTTGTTAACAATGGGACAGTTATCACCGTTTTTATCAACAAATTGTATATCAGTTTTAATTGTCTTTTCAGATTTCAAGGCAATTTCTAACTCATTTTTCAATTTATCGTTTTCCTCTACCAGATTTTCAATTCTATACTCATAATCCTTTCTCTCAAAGGATAATCGATTTACCTTATACTGGAGTCGCATGGCTTCTGCATGAATCTCCTAAAATGCATCCAACAACATGTCGTACTTGAACTCTATTGGCTCATTTCTGAACTCTTCATCACTATCATAGGCTGAATGTGTAGAGCCTGCCATAAAACACAAGTTTGAATCCTCTTTAATGTTGTAGTCATCATCACTTGAAGTTTCAGTATCATTGTTCTCCCAAGCTATGTATGTTTTCCTTTGCTTTTTGCTCTTGTCCTGAGGATACTTTGTTATTATTTTCTGCTTGTTCTTCAAGTCTGGACAGTCAGGCTTGATATGACCTTCTTTTCCACACTCATAGCATTGTACAACATTGTTTTTTGAATTCTTTCTTCCTCTTGAAGGACCTGCATTGTTAGTAGCAGAGTTTCTATTTCTCATGAATCGATTAAATTTTCTTACCATCATGTTCATGAGTTCTTTTTCTTGTAGTTCTGCTTCTGATTCAGTTTCTGACACAGGTTTCTTTGAGGCTTTTGCACTCGTGGCCTTGAGGGCAATTGATTTCTTCTCCTCAATCTCTTCTTCCTCCTTCAGCCTTCCAAGTTCCAGTTCGTGCTCCATGAGCTTGCTGAACAGAGTTGCCATATTCATGTTAGTTAAATCTCTTGATTCAGATATGGCTATTACCTTTGGCTGCCAGCTCCTTTTAATCAAACACCTTGCCGAGAGCCATGAGATGATTTACTATATGTGTAAATCTTTTCTTCACTTCATAAATCGTCTCACCAGCTTTCATCCTGAATAATTCATACTCTTGCACTAAGTCCCAAAGAGTTTTCCTAATGCATCCTCGCACTAAATGTCTCGAGCTTCACTTGAAACATCATTTATTCCCATATACTGACACAAGTTATACGATCATCATAGACACACAAGTAAGATGAGCTAACCAAATACTAAAAAACATAAGTTACAGATAAAGTTACGTACTTCAAACATCTAATAATATCATTAGCGTGTCAACAAGGTCATACGACCTCTACCGAAACATAAGACTATAATTGCAATTGGTTAGTCTATACCAAAAATTTATTTCTTAAGTGAATTTAAGTTTGTTTTATCATTTTGTATTCTATCGTGTAAAACTAGATAACCAGAACAAATGAACACTACGAGCACTTTATGAAAATAGTAAGTTTTGTAAATTTAATAATTCAATTTTAAGTTTACATCAACGTTATCATTTATTTAATTTATTTTTAAATTAAGTAATAATAATAATTTCATATATTTTGAAAAGTATATATTAAATCCTTTTTGCGGCTATAAAGTTGATCGTGATGTATGTTGAACTTGTGAGCTGGATGTGGTTCATTTATAAATGTTATTTTGTTGAGTCAATACACAAGTGATTTTTATAGTGGTTAACTTGTTAGAGCTACGTCTAGTTCTCCTCTAAATTATTTAGAAAGTTCCATTAAATACTCAATGAAGTACATTTGAGTATTCTAACCACTTCTGGTATCGCTAGTCAAAATGAGTAATCATTGTTAGTCTGAGTAGTTAAGTTTCACCCATTCCTTGTTGTGCAGTATTCTTCACCACTCCTCCATGGTCACTTCGGATAAACAATTTTCAAATTCTTTTCAGTCTCAATCCTCTTACAGAGTTTGCAAAAAATGTTACAGGCCTCATCCTTATGAGTTATAAATAGAACTCAAGTCCACCTAGAAAAATCATCTACTACTACTAACCCATAGCGTTTATCACTCATAGACTCAATTCTTGTCGGCCCAAATAAATCTATATGAAGCAGCTCAAGAAGTCATTTAGTTGAAACAATATTTTTACTTTTAAAAGATTCTTTTACCTATTTGCCCTTCATGCAGGCACAACAAAAGATTATATCGTTGAATGATACTTCTGGTAGACCTCTAACGAAAATATCATGGCATTGCAACTTTGATATTAATCTCATGCTTACATGTCCACAACTATTATGCCATGTTACTGCCTCATCTTTCATAGATACCAAACATGAGACACTTTTAGACTACAACTCATCTAGATTTATTTTGTACAAGTTACCTTGTTTGTTAGTTGTAAATACTAAGGAATTGTTATTATATAATACTCTACATTGGCCTTTCTCAAAAACAAAATTATATCCTTTGTCACACAATTGACTTATGCTAAGCAAATAATGTTTAAGGTCATCTACTAACAGAACATTATCAATGGAGGGTGAAAGGTTTGTACCTGTCTTTCCAATTCCTATGATTTTTCCATTTTGGTTTCCTCTAAAGGTGATCGATCCTCCTTTCTTGTCCCTTAAGTTTAGGAACATACACTTTTCTGCTATCATATGACGGAGAATCCATTGTCCAAGTACCATAACAGGGCTTTTCCTTTAGTCATCAAACATATCTGCGAGAAGAGTTATTTGACTTTTAGGTACCCATAACTAGTTGGGTCCTAACTTGTTAGACACATACACTTTCTTCTTTTCAAAAGTCACTGTATAATTATTTGACCTAGTAAATCTAATATGGTTAGTTTTATTTTTGTATTTTGTTTTTTGTTTCCTATAACCTAGACCTTGTTTGTTGAATGGATGCTTACTCTCTCTCCACAAACGATCTAACCTAACAAACCCTTCAAGAGTTCTACTTAGTATTTTGGTGAGGGTATTGTTAATGGATTGACAAGTGTACCAAATCGCACAAGTAATATAAAATGGTAAGACCAAGTATCGTATCCCAAAGGACTCTCGGCACTAAACAGTCATGTGATAAATTAATTAATTAAGACTTAAAATAAACGAGATCATTGGTTTGAGATGCAAAAACAGAAAATAAAATATGAATGCAAATTGATCAATAGTAGATTAACACAGAGATGAACGGATGTTGTTTAATATGAGATGAATATGTTGTTGGGGTTAGATTTCACCAGGTTCCCTCTCATGTATATAAGAATTCCTCTTTATGCATTAATGTTAACGTCACTCACTAAAGTACTTAAAACCCAATCCCTTGGCGCAATAAGCCTGCCTTAATTCCTAGTTCGTACAATTCCTAGCGTTCCTAGAAAATTAAGTCTGAAGAACAAAAGCTGAAGACGACCAAGTACTCATACCCTCATCCCTGAGAAATATTACCCTTGGGAGAATTCAACAAGAACCTGAATTGTAAGGAACCTCCCGACACTCATGCAATTCATAAATCATGGAACTAATTGAGTTAAAAAGAGCAAGCATTAAAACAGATGAATTCCCTAACAATTAATGAATAAAGCATATATGATTAAGAATCAATTCAAATACATGAGAGTTCACAAGGTTACATCATTCCCCAACAACAAATAGAGTTTAGTTCCCCATAGACATGGAGAAAATAAATGTACAATAGAAAAGCATGAAATAGTAAACACCTAAGAGTAGAAGAGGAAGCTTCCGCCTCCAGATCTCCCTTCAGAGAGTAAAAGAGTGTACTGTTGTGTTGCTCCCGCCAGAGCTGTAAACCCTAGAGCGCTTGGGTCCTTTAAATAAAGTTGGAAAAGTGTAGAAATAGGGCCCGGTCCAAAAGAGTCGAAACATAGCAAAAACCTGGCCAGATCAGCAACACACGACGCTCGGGCGGCCTATTTGGCCGCCTAAAAGGTGGATGTCAATTTCTGTAAGGCTTGAGCCTTCAATTTCGCCCGGGCTTCGGGGGTCCGACGCTCACACGGCCTAGCCAGCGGGCATCGATTTTTCCACGCCCAAGCCTCCTGCAGGTTGCCCAAGCTTTGTGCGGTTCCCTCTTCTGGTGCTTTTCTAGGCCTTTCTAAGCTCTATATCCTTAGCACTTCATCTCTGCTTCCTTTATTAACTCATTTTCTATCAAAACAAAGGAATTAGTCATAAAATCATCAAATTCAACCTCAACTCTCTTATTCACACAACCTAATGAAAAAGCATGAGTCCAAGCAAGTTTCTACGTCAAAAAGAGTGTATTTAGTATCAAAATTACATCACAGATAACTGTATTTTAAATCGTTATCAGCTATAATTTTCATGCATAAGGATTCTATGTGAGGAGTTTTTGTGCATTGAATACATAAATTTCTACATGTACTAGACATATTAGATTAAAATTTCTAGTAGTTCATAATATGTGTTTCTAATTGAGTGTAGGTCAGAATAATTTACCTCATCATCATATTCGTTTGATGGACTCTCAACATTTTTTTCCCAGATGTGTCCAGGTCTTCCCAACTGCTCATCAACATCTTTTTCTTTTCATATCTTAGCTCAACTAACTTTTTCTTCATCCTTTCAATCTCGGGACATTCTGATATGAAATGTCTAGTTTATTGCACTCGAAACAGACATGTGTATCTTCTAGTCGTCTCTCCCTTATATTGTTCTTAGAGCAAAATCTAAGATAACTGCTCTTGAACATCATGTCTTTCCTTTTCCTCAATGTAGATTGCAGCTTTCTTGAGATTAACGAGAACTTTTCTTCATCATTCTCGGTCATGGAGTCTTGTTCATCGTCTATTCTTAGAGCTTTGGTAGGCGTCTTCTTCACAATATTGAGCACGATGCTTTCTCCTTCTTGATAAAGCCTTCTTGAAGAAGTTTGTGCTCATGAAAACCCATAGTATCCATACCAACTCTTCTAGACTCATTTGGTCTAGATTCTCTTATGTTCGTAGAGTTGTGACCTGAGGTCTCCATTAATTGGGAAGACTTCATAAGATCTTATCAATATGATCGAAGTTATCATATGACTTTCCTTGGGATTTTAGGTTGTTGAAGATCGTTCGAAATCTGCTTTTGAATGTTTTCGTTTTCAAGGATAAAAAATATCTCACATTGTCTGGTCAGTAGGCTCATCTTATTCCTTTTGACTTCATTTGATACTTCATAGTTGACAACCAAGGTACCCACATCTAATTAGCTCCTTGGAAAGTATGAACCATCTTGCACTCTTCTTTAGAGAGAATGCAGATTAGAGAGTTGCGAGCTTTAGAATTTAATAGCGCTGCTTCTACTCAATAGTCCATTTGTTGTTTGAGAGTAGCTCTCTGTCTTCATCTACAAGAATGTAGTTGTCATGCTCCTGATAACGGTTGAATTTACCGTTATTTGATACTAAAAACACCCTTTTTGACTTAGAAACTAGCTTGAAATCATAGTTTTTTGTGAATAAGAGAGTTGAAGGTGAATTTAATGGTTTTGTGCAAGAATTTTGTGTTTTCAACAAGAATTGAGATGATTTGGAAGAAGAGTTGAAGTAGTAAATATTTGGAACTCAGGACGCCCTCAGCACCGTTGAGCGCCAATTTAGGGGCCCTCAGCGCCAGAGTACACTGTCTCACGCTTGGCTGCCCTTTTTCTGAGCCCTCAGTGTAGGATGCCCCTGGCTCACGCCTGGGCGCCCTTTTTAGCAGCGTTGAGCGCCACTTCCTCGAGTCGCACCACGCTTGCTTGCCTTCTTAGATGACCCTGAGCGTCAGTTTTGACCCGTACGCCGCCCGGGCGCCCTAAGTGGGGCACTGAGCGCCAGATTTGTGGGCTTGGACTTATTTTCTGTTATTTTTATGTTCTATTTAAGGACTTGGACGACCTAGGGTTCATATCTTTGGATGGAATACACACAAAAACCACTCTTTGATCCCTCGGAGGCGGATTTGGATGCGGAAGCTCCTATCTTGAACTTCTAGGGTTTTTTCTTTCATTCTTTTTTCATTATTCATCTAGTTTCACCATGTCAATGGTGAACTAAACTCTATTTTTTGTTGGGGAATGATGTAAACATTTGTAAACTCTCATGTATTGAATTGATTCTTGATTATATATTCTTCTTTCATTAATTGTTAGGGTAATTCTTCTTCGTGATTTTCTTGCTTTGTTTAACTCATTTATTAGCATGATGTATGATTTGCATGAGTACCGGAAGGTATCTTCCAATCCATGTTCTGAAGAATTATTCCCAAAAACAGTATTGCTCAAGAATGGGGGTATGAGTTATAGTTGTCTGAAGCTTTTGATCTTCAGAATTAATTATTAGGAATGCTAGGAATCATATGAACTAATAATTAAGGATAGGATTTCTTCACCGAGGAATACGATTTTAAGTATTTTAGATAGTGACATTGACATTAATGAAGAAGTATAATTCATGTATCTCTGAGAGTAAACTAGGTGAAATCTAACCCCAACAACATATTCATCCCATAATATCAAATCCGTTCATCTTTTCACTTTTGTCCAATTGTTTTCAAGTCCTATTTAATCAAGAAATCACATAACTATTTAGGTCGTGAGTCTCTAGGGAAACGATACTTGGTCTTACCATGTTTATTACTTGATACGATTCGGTACACTTGCCGGTGTCTTAACAGCTCCACAACGTCTCACATGTAATTGTGACTTAATTCAAAGAATGCAATCATTCTTTGCTTCTAGTGGTTGAACTTTTCACCCTTTAATAAGGAAGAATGTGTGACGATGTATCCTTCATTTTCCACTTCTAGGATTGTTTCCTCGAGTCCTGCTAAGAACTAACCCCGTGAGGTTAGCTCTCATACCAACTTAAGTACCTAAAAAACAAAGAAGGGGGGTTGAATAATGTTAATGGAAATATTTGTTTCACAACCCTTTTGAAATAGCATGTTGTCGAGCTTTGTGATTTTCTTTTAAATGGTTAGACACTCGACCTGATAAAAGATTATAACAAGAATTGGTTTTGTCATGCTATTCAAAATGTACACTATAGAGTTTATAAGAACTTTCTTTGTTGAACAATAATAACTTAACTTGGGCGGGTTTTGTATTTGGAAATAAAAACACAACTGCAAGTTTAGTAAGAGAAGCATTTAGTCAAGAGAAGAGATGAATGAACAAATATTTTATACTAGTTCACTATAATTGAGCTACGTCCAGTCTCCTCTGCAGAAGGTTCCACTATAATCTTCAACAAGATTACAATTGAGTATTATCATCACTCATGGTCTTAGTCAACGAATAACAATTGTTAAACAAGTGATGCATTGTATCCCAAACCAAGAGGGCGAGGTGCTGAATTGGAATTTTCCTTCAAAAATAATCTTTTCAAAAGCTTTGCAAAATTTTTGGTTTTCTTGAAATCAATAAATCAAGAATGATAAATATAAAATAAAAGAGAAAAGGGAGAGAAATATCAACACAACAATATATACTAGTTTGACCAAGCCTACATCTAGTCTTCCTTCGACAACCTGAGTTGAAGGGATTCCACTATAATGATACAGTTGCAAGAATACAGAGATATTCCCTCTCAATGTACTTCTCACCCACCTCAAAATCACTATAGTAACAAGATGTGAATACCCTCACAATCTTACCAAAAATAGAGAACACTCATAGCTCTCTTTACACCTTGAGACCAGCACGAGAACACAACACTTAGATTATGAAATTGATCCTTGATTCTTCAAGACAGTTCTTGGGCGCTCCTGTAATCAATACTCAATCAAAATGTTAGTTATGAAATTGATAGCTCAAAAGATTGATTTGAAACAATATGCAAGACACTTATTTATAGGATTTTTTAATCCTGACGCACTTTAATTGATTACGAAATTAATATAATATGTTAAGTTTTTCCTCCTACTTTAACAGATTTGTTTCTATTTAGATTTAAAAGATTATACAATGCATGCAATCGATTAAACAATTCATATAAGCCAACAATAAATTCATATTACCGTTAGAAACAGTTAAGCAAGAGACACATATTTAACTGATTATGAAACTTATGTAATCGATTATGTTCAACACTTAAGCAAATGTTCAAATTAATTTATGTTGAGATTGTTGATAGGGGAGCACTGGTTTAGCTAAACCTACAATTTCAAAGTTTCTGGTTTTTGATGATGACAACACATAATTAATAACACATGTGTTTATGTGTTACATGTTCATTACTTTCATGATTATGAATATATGAGAACATGTTTATTTTGTGTTGATCATTGCAATTCACTATGTTATATGTGAGATTTAATCTGTGATTGCATGAAAATTGTTTTGGAAAAGAAAAACCACATGCACTTTTGTTGAACTTATAATATGTGGCAACAGTAGTTTTAAGTCGACTTCATTATGAAGTAAGTCGATTAAAACCCGTGGCTTTGCACAAACTTTTTCACAGTGTGCTGTGAGAATTTTTGAAGAGAAAGTTTTTCAAAACTATGTTTTTAACTGTGACAAAGTCGACTATGTGCGCAAGCCATTTGACTAAGTCTGGTATAATTTTGAAATTCTGTTAATGCTTGTATTAAATGAATTGTGATATTCGACTACATTAATTATACATTCAATTAACTTCATTGATTGTTGCTAACTACTTTAACTGAATTGTGATATTCGACTGAATTAGTAGCTAAGTCGACTAAAATGCGTCTAAGATGTGTTTATCTATATATTGACGCGAATTTGAATTCTGTAAGAACTTTTGTGAATTATAACATTTTCATATTTATTACAGATTAGTGCTATCATACAAAACGTGGAAAAGCTCTAAGAATCAAAGAAGAAGACCGTGGTGATCATCTCTTGTGATTTCTTGAAGAGTAAGATTGTTGTGCCTTGAAAGAGCTGATCAAATCTGCACAGAGAGGTGTTTACTGAAAGATCAGAGTTGACAATGTATTGAAGATTGGGTTATTTCCCTATTGTGATTACAGGAAGAAGAGCGTGTGGCATTCTTGACTTTGAGGGGTTTCCCAAAGGGTATAGACAACAGAAGAGTGGATTCTTGCTACTGGTCTTTTTGTTGTATGCCTATATTTTGATTAGAGGGTTAGAGATCTGTTTTATATTTTTGACGTGGAGGTCTCTATAAAAGCCTTATTGTAAAAGCCTTGACCATTATAGTGCATTTGCTTCCTGTGGTGGAAGGACACTGTATGTAGGCTTGGCCGAACCAGTATAAAAACTCAGCGTTTGATCTTTCTATCCCTACTCTGTTACATTCAGTCAACTTTATATTTTACTCATTCGACTATATTCCGCTGCACTACAAAGTCTTTTTCCTTATGTTTCAAGAAAGCTTTTAAAGGCATCTACTTTGCGAAAAATATTTAAAGAAAACATTGTTTTTGTGTTTCACCAATAAACCCCCCTCTTGGTGTTGAAAATTGAGCCATTATTTTTTTGACAATTGGCACCAGAACTGGTTTTCATAAAATATTTGAAAAACTAGTCGATTACGTTTTCTATTAAATCGACTGATCCTGGAAAATGGCTTCTAATTTTCAAACCTTTGGTGAAGACGCATCAACAAATAGACCACCTCTATTTGCTGGTGAAAACTATGATTTTTGGAAAATTTGGATCCAAATCTTTCTTGAATCCGTGAACAAAGGTGTTTGGGATGCAATCATAAACGGTCCATATGAACCCACGAATGTTTTAAATGGAAAAGTTGTTTTGAAAATTTTTTTCTGAGTGGACTCAAGATGAGAACCGTAGAGAACAGTATGATGTTAAAGCTAGGAATGTAATAGCCTCAGCACTAACAATGGATGAATTTTTCAGGATATCATAATGCAAGACAGCAAAAGAAATGTGGGAAGTCTTGGAGGTAACTCATGAAGGAACAGATGAGGTGAAAAGAGCCAGAAAGAATTCACTGATACAAGAGTATTAATTATTCAGAATGAAGGCTTGTGAGACTATCTACGAGGTGCAAAAAAGATTCATGCATATAGTCAACCACCTCATGGCTCTAGGAAAAGTATTTGACAAAGAAGAGATCAACATCAAGATTTTGAAAAGTCTGAACAGAAGCTGGCAACCGAAGGTCACAACAATTTCTGAGTCAAGAGATCTAACAAGCATGAATATGGCTACCTTGTTCGGCAAGTTAAGAGAACATGAGCTTGAACTTGGAAGGCTAAAGGAAGAGGAAAAGATTGAAGAAAAGAAGTTTATTGCCTTAAAAGCCATAAGTAGAAAAGCTTCAAAGACTGTGGATTTTGAAGCTGAATCAGAGGCAGAACTGGACAACAAAGATTTGATGAGCATGGTGGTAAGAAAATTCAATCGATTCATGAAAAGCAAACGTCAATTTACTAACCATGCAGGTACTGGAAAGGGAAAGAAAATTGCAAGATCAAATGTTGTTCAGTGTTATGAGTGTGGCAAAGAAGGACATATCAAGCTTGAATGTCCAGACCTAAAAATCAAGCAAAGAGGAAGCAGGAGATTTCCTCAAGACAAGAGCAGGAAGCAGAAAAGTGCATATATTGCTTGGGAAAACAGTGATACAGATTCTTCCAATGATGAAGATTGTGATCATGAAGAAGAATCCAACATCTGCTTCATGGCTGGCTCAACAAAAGATGAGTATGATAGTGATGAAGAATTCGAGAATAAGCCAATTGAGGTTCATTTCGTCAAGAAGAATCAATTGCGTGATCCATTCCAAGAGGTTCATGCTGAAGCCATGTGACTGCAATATAAGGTCAATCGACTTATATATGAAAGAAGAGACTATGATCACATAATCAACAATCTGGCTTAGGAGAATGAAAATGAAAGACTGGAAAAGGAGTTAAATGATGCTTTAGAGTCTGTGAATAAAATTAATGATGCTGAAACTAAGTGTGCTAAAAAGGATTGTCAAAACTGTCCTATATTGGTTGGAAAGATTCATTACTTGACTTGCACGTTAGCAAAGTTCACACAGGGCAGAGACAACTTGGATGTTGTGCTGAAGGCATCTGGAAGAGTTGTATTCAGACAAGGCATTGGCACCAAACTCAAAGCAATAGGACAAACACAAATAAATTTGTTGATATAATAAGCATATTACACTTGCATGTTTCTATTGTAATAACATTTGACATAATGTTAGAAACTACTTTTATAGAAAGGTTGGAGTTCCTAAAGGATTATATAGATGGATTCCCAAGGAACAACTTTCTGCTAACAAACAAGGACCCAAATTCAAATGGGTACCTGCATCAAAAATATAAGTTATTTTGCAGGAAAGCAAATGATGTTGTAGCAGTGTATAACTCATGGATGAACTAACTTGATGATATCAAAGTTCTTGAGTATCTACAAGTGGTAACGATTATTATCTCACTACATCATGCATGATATTTGTTGGAATGATTGTTTGATGAATGTATGATTGTTGATTGATTGATTGAGATTTTTTTTGTTAAAATCAATTTTTACGACTTTTAATCGATTGGATTAAGTACATAGTCGATTACATGTTGGTGTATGAATGTTTCTATTTTTGTGAAAACCTTCTGTCATGCAGAAGTTAACTTTACAATTAATGAAATTGACTAGATATCTTTGTTTTGGGCTTTCTCTGTTTTTGAAAATTTAAATGGGCTTGAAGTGTATTTGTATCTTGGTTCGTGCCATAAACACATGTTTCTATAGTTGTGATACTCAAAACCCTAGAAACTTCTGTGAAAGGTGTGTTGTGAATTTTGTGAAAAATGGCATCATCATCCTCATCTAAGCGTACCAAGTGTGTTCCTTAATTCGAAAGAAATGCAAGTCCTTTAGGGTGGATCAGTGACAGCGATGCTAGAGAAAAATATATATGTTGGAAGAATATCAAGGAAGTGATTCCACATAAATCAATTGAGCTATCTCTTTTCGGAACTGAAGGCTTCACATTTCCAGAAAAACTTGATCATCAAGGTTTACGCACCTTTGTTCAAATGAAGGGTGACTATTATCCGAATCTGGTAAATGTGTTCTATAACAATCTGAAAGTTGTTAACAGGGATATCCACTCAAGAGTAAAAGGGGTAGACATTATTATCAACAATGATACCGGTTACAAGTTGTCAATCTCAAAATTGAAGGACGCATGTCACATCTACCTGATTGCTTACAAAACAGATGGACTAGGAAGACGCAAATGTTCAAAGACTGCATGAGGTATCTAGGAAGATACAAGAAGGAAAAAGGATTTCTACACAGGTATCTGGACAAAGAAGAGAAAATCATTGCATTCATCATTGGTCATGTTTGGCTACCTGGAAGATCTAGTTATGAAAAATTGACTTTAGAGGATATATATCTGCTGAATGCTATAATGCTCAGAATACCAACAAACTGGATAGTCGTTTTCAAGTGGCATATCATTGATGTTGGTGTAAATGACTGGTATGAACTATCCTATGGAGTGTTCATTAGCAAAATATTGTCTCTTAGTGGCATTAATCTCACTAGTGAAATCAAGGTCACTTGCGACAAAGCTAATGAAATTGGTAAGCAATACTAACATGTATTGGTCTGAAGAAAACAGTTCTAGGTTGGATTTTCAGTGATATACAAGACTCAACCAAAAATCAAGATGAATTATTTGACTCTGACAGTGAATAGATATTACCACTCCTATGTCTGAATTTAAAAAGTGTGTGGTAAATAGTTTTGAGAAGGTCTCCAAAAGAGCTAACCTGATGAAGAAATCTCTTATGAAAATGAATGAGAAGATGGATGAAATTATAGAGAATTATGTGGAAAGGTCTACATCGATAGAAGAATCAATAGATAAAGATGATGAGACCAGTGAAGAAAATTCTATGTAGTCATCTGAAACAGAATAGGGGTCTTATGTTTACAGTCTAGTGTCATGTGTTTTTTTGTTTGGTTTTACTTTGTTTGTTTGTTTCGTTGTTTTTACTTTTCTTTATAGTAGGCTTTATAAGCCACTTTCTCTGGTTTATCCGATTGTAATATCTTTGGGACAATTAATGAAATCATATTTTTAGTTTTAATTCAATCAGTATTGCTTAAAGTCAATTGTGTTATGTATGAAGTTGATTGCTTTACTGTTTATCATTGCATTCATACATTTACACACACAGATTATACATGTATTAATTCTTGCATTATAATGATTCTAAAATGCTTGATCTGGAAAGGATCTTGAATGGTTTTGCAGGAACATTGCTTTTGGATGAACAACTGGAGATTAATTCAAATGGAAAGCAATGAAATCGATTGCAATTGTGGATCAATCGATTACTGTTTAACAGGGGTTATAAATTCCATGATTTGGAATTCGGTTATTTGATTATTGATCATATACTGTTGATTGTTTCATATTCAATATATCTCTGTGTTATAATTGGTTGAAATGTTTGAGAGATTATATTGAGGTTGTTGAATGATATTGTATCATTGCTGCATTAATGTGTTTGCATCATTTATGAACTGATACAAAACTGTTATATGCTCATATATGCTCTGATATACATTTTGTTTAATGCTGGGAGAATGTTCTAATATTCATTTTGAGCTCTGATATACTCTGATATGTTCTTATATGAATTGATATGTTTTTTGCTCTGAATAAAAAATGAGAATATTTCAACATTTTCTCTGATACTCTGATCAACACTCACATGGCTCCCCTATCAACAATTATTATACAGTTGTTTGCCCTTGTTAACCATACAATGATATCTGGAGAAATTTAACAAATTACATACTTTACTTAACCGATTATTTCTACCAGAAATGAAACATTCACTTTGTTTAATACATGAATCATTTACCAATAATGATTTCATACATCTAGCACAAACACAATAAAGATAAAGCAATTGTTACCCTAGACTAGATAAGTATTCACACAATTCCTAGTACTAAGCAACCTTGCCTAGATTTTCTTTAACTCAACTGAGTTCAACAAGTGTTTTAATTCTCTTCAGAATTGCAATCAATGAGTGCTTACAAGTCATTCAAACTATTACTCTCACAGAGAGGATATAATTACAATATATTGCAGTCTAAACACTCGTAGGTGTTTCTCTCTTTCTTACAATCAATAAGCAATATAACAAAGAAGCTCGAGAGTATTTCTTCTCTTCTCTTCTCTTCTTTTCTTTTTCTACTCAATTGTATTCTTTTTCTTGAGCTCTTTCTTTTCTCTTTTGAACGCTACTTAGGATGAATTTTTTGTTATATGTTATCCTCCTTATTCTTCATTTGTAAGCTCTTCTATTTATAGGTTTTTGATAATAGTCCATTAAATTAAGCTCTTAGCCTTGACTTTTGTGTTTTCTCTTTCTTCGTGTAAAACAGCCGTTGGATAAAGTCAATTTGTCATAACATGCATGCTTTTTCAGTGCTTTGCTTGAAGTAGGTTGTACGTTCTTTTGGACATGACTTCAAGTTAAGAACATTTTGTGAATATCTCTTTTCTCTCTAACGTTCACTTCTAATATTTTGATTTGTAGTTTGTGGATGCATGTAGAATAGCTCATCTGCAAAGAATAGAGTAGATTGCGCATTCAACAAATATGTCTTTTCTTATCACTTTTTGTTGTTTTTGAATGTTCATTTAATGTCATTTAATGCTTACTTCTAAAGAACAACAAAGTGCTTTTTATTTCCTACCATTGACGTATTGTTTGACAATTAAGCTTTTCTTCTAAAGATACAAAGCAATTATTAAAGACTTCATCGTCTGATGAAGTAATGTTTTAGCTCATGTATCATTCAGACAGAGTAAACTGCTTCTTGTGATTTTATCTTTTTAGACAGACAACGTTTAGTTCTGTTTGTGTTTTCTCTATTGTTTTAAGTTTTAGTCTTTTAATCGTTAGATACCCTAAAAGATGATAGTAAATAGAGAATGTGAGATTTTGAAAGAATTGAAGACTAGTTTAGTGTTAAAAAAGGGGTCTTAATAGGTGAAATCTTGAAATAGAGGTGAAAATGGAAAATCGTGTTATTTATAATATTTTTTTTACTATATTTGATTTGTTGAGGGTAGGGATGACAACAAAATTTGTGCCCACAGATATCCGTGAATCAAATCCAAGACGGATAGTTGATACCCGCAGATATTTACTATAAGCGGGTTGCGGGTAGCGGATATTTTAATACCTGCTTATAAACGAGTCGAGTGGGGGTATTATACTATTCGTACCCGCAGATATCTGCTACCTGCAAAAAATTAAAATAAAAATTTAATTTATATTTTATTAAGTTAAATTTAATTAAAATTAAAATTAATTTATATTTTATAAGGTTAAATTTAATTAAAATTAAATTTATATTTATATTTAATTTAATTTATATATTTTTTGTAATTTTATTTAAATTTTTATTTTAATAATTTATAAAAATATTTTTTTTAAATGTTTACGGGTATTCGCGGGTTTTTAAAATACCTGTGGGTATTTTTTTAAGCAGATATCCGTGTGCGTAGCGGATCGGGTAGCGAGTGGATTTTTTTTTTGTCGGGTTGGATTGCAGGTAGGCATTATCCGTACCTGACCCAATCCGTTGTCATCCGTGGTTGCGAGGCTGAGTTTACCAAATTGGGAGTAGGAATGAGAGATTTTGAATTATGGACTATAGAGTGGAGTTTTAATAAAATTAAGTTGGGAATTCGTGGTACAATAAGTCTAATGAGGTTTGATTTCACTCATACTTGCTTGGATAAGATTAATTAAGGTCTAGAGTATCAAATTAGAGTTAAAAAGGTTTGAGGAAGTGTATGAGTTAGGACATGTGAGTTTGGGAGGAGTAGAATCTGCAAAATTGTGCGGAGTGATTGGGCAAGTAAATAAGATTTTTGGCAATGGGTTTCAGCGGCTAGGCGAGCTCACTCGCTGGGCTAGGGAAGCTCTCTATTTGCGCTTTGGCTTGGCAACAAAGAGTTGCTCGCTAGGCTAGTTTGTACTCACTAGGCACCACGATTCAAGCGTTAGGCAACTAAGATTGTCCTTCTTAGGTTGTTTTGTTTTTATTCCTCTTATATGTTTGGATGTACATGTTATGATGATTATTCTTATGTTAAGTAATACAACTTGAATGTACATGTTATGATGATTATTCTTATGTTAAGTAATACAACTTGAAATACATTATGGTATGGAATGACTTTATGTAAGTATGAATTTTTTGTTTTTAAGACTTCTAAGGAAGAATTTTTTGTGGTTGGATCAAAGTATTGTTGGTAGGAATGTAGGAAGCTCAGTTCTGAGGGTTATTTTGACACTCTAATAATCATCAATTCTCAAATAGAGTGGGGTGAGTCATGTGGTGAGAGTAGCAGGAGGTTTTAGCCTGGGGTCCGTTCTTCATTCGGCAAAGGACACTTTAACGGACTAACCTTGTGTGGTAGCAATTTTAGTATGTGTGATGTGATATATGATGTAATTTTAGTATATCATGTTGTGCTCTTTTTATTATTAGCTTACCATTCTTGTGTGTTTCTTTATTGATGGTTCGTATGTGTTGATTTTCTATGTCGATGATCATTTGATGGGTATGAGCAGAGAAAGATGATGTGTCCTTAGAACAGGCATTAGGTGGAGATAGTGCAAATGTATAGATGTTATAGTAAAAATTTTCTTTTGGTTGTTTTAGAAAACCAAATTTGTACATAGTTTTGGATTAGTAATTTGTATATAAAACTTGATTTTAGTTATCTTCATATAAGTGTAATGAGACTTTATATAAAGCTTGATTTTAGTTATAGTATTTATACTATTTAAATAGGATGTTATATATATATATATATATATATATATATATATATATATATATATATATATATATATATTATGAATTTCTAATTTTAAAGTAAGTTTTTAAAGATATTATTCAATAACAAAATAAAAAAAAGTGTAACTACCATAAACTGATATACCATAAATAACTTTCATCACCAATGCAATTTTAATTGATCTAACCCTGCGGAATTACAATACTCGTATGTATCAAATTTTGTAATTAATAAGAACATTAAGAAAGTTGTCTAAGTTATGCATAGTTTAATGTATTGTATCAATGTGATTTAATTGCTTGACATATATATTTATATATTTTACTCATTTTTATTAAAATTTATTATTAAATATTCACTTTTAAACCATTTTCGACAAGTGGGTATTTATTTTATCTGTTTTGTAAATATTTCTGTGGATGACTATAATATTTATGTAACTTTGTTGTCCATCTTTATGAGATGAAAATTGTTGACAACTAAGGTGAGAGATAGATCTTCTAAAACAATTTCTCACAATATATTTCCACCGATGATGTATTTTAATTAATTAGCATACAACTACTTTGGTAGACTAATTATTGAGAATAATACAAAATTAAACGTCACATGATGCAAAAAAGTTAAATAAACTTTGTTATATAAAAGTCTTGCCTTGGTGCCTTATTAAAAATTATTAAATGTTAATATGACCCTTTTTTTTTTTAATATGACAAGAAAATATTATCTCCACGCAAGACAATAATACTAGTGGGCAACAAATTCGAACACCACTCATGTATTCTATCGATATGCTTTAGCCAATTTGTCACACTATGTTCTATCATCGGACAAAAATTTACCCCACCGTATCGCTTCTTCATTGGTAAGGAGAAAGACCCTTTTCAGTACAGAAGAATTTTGCCGCAATTACTTTCTCTCTATTGGAATGGCGAGAAAGGGATTCCTGGACCAACATTTGCTGCATCATTTTACTACTTCAACTTGTTTAACAACATCTACCTCCATATCTACCCTAAACAAACCAACAACTTGTACTTATCTACAATGGAATTAATACTAAAGTATGTTAGATATTTAAAATTAATTGTGTATTTAAGAGTTTGTCAATATCCAGAAGACGTAAATTTTACTTAAAAAAGCTCTTGAGAATACATTTTAAAAGTCTCAAATCATCAAGATAAGTAAGACAGTGAGTGTAGTGAATATACACATGATTCCAAATTTGTGGTTCTAATTGTCCTAAGTTAAAAACAATTTAAGCTTAAATTTGATTTTTTTTATATTCTTATAAAATAAGGTTGAGGTTGGTTAAATGGTGCTTGAAGAATGTGGGTGTACTTCAGGTCAAAGGATATGAGAGAGTTGTTTATGTGATGTACAATTTTTCACATAATATTATGATCTAGATGTCATTAGACTATAATTGTTAAAATAAGATCATTTGGGAACTCTTATTTTAAAATTTAACAAAAATGTCGAATGAAATAGCGTTTATAAAAAAAATTGTATAGGATAACCACTAAACGCAATATATGTGTTAACAAATCCTAAATGATATACATTACTCTTAAAAAATTTGCATAAACTCTAGTACATGTACCATGCTAAATGCTAATGAATGTTAAATGCAATGTATGAATAGTACACTTTTGTTTGTTGTGTTGTTTCTCTTTATTTGTGAATATAATAAAAGACAGCTTTATTCTAAAGGTCTACATTGGTTTAGAAGAACGTTAAGATTCTAGGATTGTTTCCTCAATGCCTTATAGTATGATCAATCCGTACAAGCAGCACAGTTGCCTCTGCAAAATCAACATAGCATCTGACTTTTCACAAAAGCTTATACACCTACGTCAAAGCCAATGCCTCTAAGTAACAGATTTTTTTTCGAATCTGCCTATGTAAATAAGACTGCATGAAGAAAAGAACACAAGGATTATAGCAAGAATATGAATTGCATATACTTTTATGATATCAAAACTCTCTTTCCTCTGCGCTGTCTAAGCTCTTTGAAAAAGGAAAGTGTTTGTAACAATTTTTTCTGATAAATTTTATATTGCTCAAATATCCTCTCTAAGAAAGTCTTATCTGTACTTGTTTTCATGAAAAAAAACCTTTGTTATTTTTTGATAATCAGAAGTGATTCAAAACACTTAGTTGTTTAACTCAGGGGGAGTTAAATGATAGAAACAAGTCTTCTTCCATGTTATCTGTTTACCAATTTTTCTAAACATTTTATAAAAATCCTTAAGTGTTTAACACTGTGTGCAGACCGTCTAACCCCTACAAATAATGTCTAGCACTTCATTGCAAAAAAATTTAAACTCTATTCAAACATCTCTTTTTTAGAGTTTACTTGTGATTTATGTTAAGATAAGATCGTCTATAAGACTGAACCCTCTAACATCCTCATGTGTTTTGAAGTTTAATAAACAATAATAAATGAAATGCACATATGACAAAGTGTTATTTTGGTGAAAACTATATCATTGAAAGGAAAGGATTCTTATGAAAAAGTTTTGTGAAGAACAAAATGTTTTAAGAAAAGCTTTAATAAACGTACTAAATCTTAGCGGACGCACTACCAAACGATTTCCTCACAAAATGCGTCAATGTGTCTTGCTAAATGCGTTCTTTCTATACTTAACTAAAAAATGCTATAATGTATGATGTTTTTGGTAAACACGCTAAAAGATATAAACTTTGTTCCAAAAACATGTGTTGAACGACATCTTGCTAAATGAGCTCTTGAACCAAACCAAGAACATTAAACAAAGCATTGTTAGGAAATGCCTATATAGGCCAAATGATACCTTATACTAAACGACATGTGCATCCAATGATGAAACCTTTATGAACTGCTTAGTATCTCTACAAGAATGATTAAACAATCAAATCTTGCTTGAATAATAGAAAATTTGAAAAGCTTATAGTTGTTTTGAACATGCATTAAAGAGCATTAAATGCTCAACATTTCAAAATAACGAAAGTGATAAGAAAAAGGACATATATGCCTGTGTGCATATCTATTCTACTATTTGCAATTGCCTATGTCAAGTATCCACATGCTCTATCATGTACAAGTCAAAAGTGGACGTTAAAGACAAAGAAGACATTCACATATTGTTTTCTCTATCAAAAGTCGCGTTGAAGAGTTTGAACGACTTACTTTTGATAAAGTACTGAAGCATTTCTTCTTTGTCGGTAAAAAGAGCGGCAAAATTCCCGCCCATTTTTCCTCTCTCACTACGCGAAGAAGACTACATTTTCATCTCTCACAAATCGTCATTTCTTCTTTTAAGAGCATTGCTCACCTTCTCTACAACCATTTTTCACTCTCGTGAAACCATCTTCCCATACTGCCACCTCTACCGTTGGAGAGCGCCACTGCTGCCATTGGAGAGCGCCACCGCTGCCGTTGGAGCGTCACCACTACCATAGGAGAACTCCACTACCGTCGTGGGAGAACCACGTGGAACGTCACCGCTGTTGTTGGAGAGCGTCACCGCTACCGTTGGAGAGCGCCACCGTTGCCTTTGGAGAGCGCCACTGCTGTCGTTGGAGAGAGTCACCGCTGCCATGGGAGATCGCCACTAGGAGAACGTCACTGCTGCCATGGATGCTCAAAAACTAATTGAGGATTTTTCCTAATTTTAGGGTTTTTAAAACAATTGGACAACCTAAGTTTAGTCTTTGATTCTGGTTTTGGAATGAATTGGATTGTTCTTTTGGTTTAGGAATGAAGAAAGTTTGATAAAAAAAAATTAAAATTCGAGGAAACAGACGAAGGGGAAAGAGGAAGAAGATGAACCAGATCGAGATATTTACCGACAGACTTACCGACGACTTTTTCATTCGGTAATTACCGACGGATTTTTTTAGCCATTACCGATGAATTTGTCCTTCGATAATTACCGACAGCCATAAAAAGCCATCGGTAAAGGTTACCGACAACGTTATTACCGACAGAGTTAGGCCCATCGGTAATTTGTCGAAAAAAGGCAATTATCGACAGATTTTTGACGTTTCTGACGGGTTTTGATCGTCGGTAATAAATGTTTTTTTTTGTAGTGCAAGCTTCATAGAATCATAAGTTTACCCTTGTAAGAAGAGAGAAAACTCTAAAAAGTCAGTGAGATTGAATTGGATTGTAAACACATCCTCTCTATGAGAGTAATAGTCTAAAGATTTGTAAGTAATATGATTCATTGCATATTCTAAAGAGAATATAAACACTTAACGATTAGCTTAGTGGAGTTAAACGATAATTGTACAGTGTATTAGGTTGATACAAGGTTTGCCTAATGGAAACTAGGATTGGGTGAAACTTAGAATTTTGGGATTGTCTAGGGATACCAAGAGTGGTGAAGAATACTACACAACCAGAATCACTAGGATTGACTAGGTGATACCAGGAGTGATATGAATACTCAATTGTAATGTAGTTGAAGATTATGTGAAACTCTCTAAGAGGTCTTAGAGGAGAACTGGACATAGCTGAGTCGAGTGAACCAATATAATATAATTGTGTGCTTATTAATTCAACATTGTAAACCATTTTACTTATAAAATTTGTAGTTACTTATGAACATAACTGTTTACAAAAGCTCTTGTCACCAAACGTTGTCTTTATTAAGAGTTTCTCAAAATACTACAGTAGGTTTTCCCAAGCGATTGAAAAGTATTCTATTTTTGACCATACAGTTTAAACCGAACTTTATAACTCAAGAGTTTCACAACGAGTGTAAATCGTTTAATCTTAAACAAAGTTGTTAAACTATTTAATCCACACTATTTTAGCAAAAAGTTTTCCACGACACTAATTAATCCCTGTTTTTCAGTTATTTCAATTTTGATAATTATAGTTTTCTCTTAGTCTTGGAGTTTTCGTATCATATTCTTATTTTTATATTATTTCTCTATGATAGAGTGATTCTTATTTTGTCGTGAAATTTACGTTGTTCAATACATGGTCTAAAACAAAGGTTTGACATTTGTAAAGTTAATTTACTTTCACTTATTAAAACTTAAAAATTTATAAATTTTGAATTATATACAATATAAGTAAAATCACAATAATATTAAAAAACATTTATTTCACTTGAACCCATAGAAACTTTAATCTAATCGAAGATAAATGCTTACCACAAAAACATTCAAAAACCCCACACCATTGTCGAAGAAAGAAATCAAGAAGGGGGAAGAGAAAGCATACCAAAAATAATGCGAAAAAAAGAAGGAAAGATTTAAACAATTTTACGTCAATTTATTTTAGGTGTAATGTAAAACTAGACATTTTCGTCACACTCATTCTATCTAATATTAATGTTAAGTTTTACATCAGATACAAAAAAAAAGTCCGACATTGACAAAACCATAGGTCTCTTCATTTATTTTGTCATCATAATCAATATATTTTTCTATTGTTTGCGTAACTACTCTTCCACATGCATGGGATTTTTTCATTCAATCTATAAATGATAGCATATCTTATTAGAAGGTGGGTCCGGTAACGGGTGGAATAGAAGAATAGGATGCCCAGTTAAAACTCGCTAGGATAGACATTAACTATGTCTCTCATAGCATGTTAGAAGTGGGTTTTAAACCTAACTCATCTCTACAAAATCGGCTTGTAAAGTGAGGTTTGCACCTCACTTATTATATATTATAATTTGGCCTTATCTCTAGTCGATGTGGAACTTCCAATACACCTCCTTCACGCCGAGGTATAGACATCTCGTGCGTGATAGTAGAATTAGAATTATTTGTGAAAGGGGTTCAAGTATTGTACTTTACCTTTTATTAGTATACAGAAAAAGAGATTTCATAATAAATTAAAGAAAGGGAGTAAAGAGACATTTAAAATTTTTAAATTTGAATATTGATTTACTTTTTGTAACTTTTTTAAAATATTTTCAAATTTTATCAACCTTTTTATTAACATTTTCAAATTTAATAAATGTTTTGATTCTCAAAAAAATTTATTTGATACTAAAATGTATATAATTATAATTTTATTTTTAAATATTTGGTATTGAATAAATGAGAATAAATGTTTTTCATACTGAATATTTGATAATATTAGGTTTACTTTGTAAGACTATTTTATTATTTTATAAAATTTAATTAATTGATATTGTAGGAAGTCTCACATCGATTAGATATAAGACCAAATTATAATATATAAGTGAGATACAAATCTCACCTTACAAGTCGGTTTTGTGGGATGAGTTAGGCTTTAAAACCTACTTTTTAATATGGTATGAGATAGCATTTCTATTCCACATGTTGTCGAGCCACTATCGGACCACTCAACAATCCTGCATCTTCTAGTAACCCACTTTTTCTTAGATATAAGAAAACACGTACGAGTATGATACATGTATATACACATTACAGGTAAGAATGAGGATGTGACAAAATTTTGATACTAGTTGAACTTGATATGTGAATGAGAATAAAGTTTTTCTTTAAAATGAGTATGGAATACAAAACTTATTCCATCTTGCCCGGTTGTCATCTTAGTTTTCATATATGATAAAATATCTCTTATTTATTTAAAAAATGTCACTATTTGTTTTTCCGATACATCCAACATAAATCGTGTGATTTGAATAACTAATTAAACTGAATTTACTTATAAATGGGTAATAATAGTATTTTACAATTTAAATTAACAATTGTGTTGTTGTTTTGCTCTCATGCATAAGTCTATTTCAAAGTCAACTTTGCCTATGGACATCTGGTGGTTTATCCCTTTTGGCTCCTCCAATGAAATGAATATTAATACGTGACTTCAATTTGAGAGCTGGTGAACTTCATCGTCTGCCATCCTTCTCATTGGGTTCAGAATCACGTTCGAACACTGGAAAGCAAATTAGCTTTTATCCTAAAGAACGACAGCGCAGTTTAGAATACTGAATGTTCCAAAAGAAACCAAAAGAAGTGAAGTTATCCAACCAACCAACCATTTAACTTTTATAATTAATTAGAGAACTATTACAACAACACGTTAGGTTTGTTGTAATTACACATCTACTCTTTCATTTAAAACCATCACTTTGGCACCCTATATTCTAACCCTGTTAATTGACCATTAGTAAGTAAAACTATTTTTCGTTTGAGTTTTCTACATTTAATATGTTAAACTATTGAAATTTGTAATTACATCACTCTATTATTTTGATGGACTTTTTTGTTTTTTCTGCATCAAGTATTTTTTTCACACTTCGACATCATTTAAATTAGTTGAATGTGTCATATAACAATTAATAATACTATGAATGTAAATTATTTATCTGGTTGTACTATTTATAGAATATATTGTATCCAAACATAATACTTTTAGTTTTTTAAATTATTACAAATATATTTCTTAATATTTTTATAAATATAAAATATTTATCTTTTTTATTAATATATGATCACCTCCTACATTTTACAAAATTAAGACACAATTATCTTTCACTAATATGGACTAGAAATGTTTTTGGAAAAACATAATAAATTCTAAAAATTGAAATCATTGATACAACACATAATAATGTTAACAAATATCTCTCAAAAGTACATAGTACAAACGAAGAAAATGAAAAGAAAATAAAAACTAATGAGAAAAATAAAAGAACATACTAAATGTTCAAAACTTCAATATATATACTGAAGAGAAAAGAGTAAGAGGATGTTAGAATTCCTAGGTTGTAGTTGAACTCAGTTTTGTGGATACCATCATGTTACAACTGCAACCATTCATTTTTATAGACAGAAAAATTATTCATGTACAGTTTTAACCACTAGATTCTGTTCTAGTTTCTTCTTTTCCAATACCATGAATTTGGTTGCAAAAAACAGCAAGAGTTCATGATGAGGATTTTCTGGCAAGGTTCATGTGAGGTACAGCATCTGCAATAATGACTATATTCATCATTTTCTAAGAAACTTGTGTTCAAATATATTGATGTCATAGGTTTGAGTTATAAATAAATTTTGAATATTGAAACTAAAAAATAAACTTTTTAAATTTAGTAAAATAATTAAACTAGTGTTTTAAATTTTAAAAAATTCAATACAAGATACAATATTATAGAAATATAGATTTTATACTTCTTTTTAATAATATAATTTTGTAAGATGGTTTTAAAAGTTATGGAGATAAATTATATCTATTTAGAGTAAATCAGATTTTATTATCGAATGTATATGTTACGTACCTAACACTTAATCTTCATTTATTTACCCCATTAATTGTTTTTTACCTTAAGTTTAAACTGAAAAATTATTTAATGTGAGAATATGAAGGTTGATCAATAATGCGGTATAGGAACGAATTTAAGGTTCTATACTTTTTTATAGGCGAATTTACTAACGAGTTATTTTGTTAATAATATATATTTTGTTTACAAACAAATTTTACAAATAAAAAATTTTATTAGTAAATAAAATTTTTCAGTAAATAAAATATGTATTATTAATAAATTTATAAAATATGTATTATTAATAAATTTATAAAATGTATTATTAATAAATTTTTTCACCGATATTAAATTCGTCGATAAATTTGAATTATTAATTTTTATTTATTTATTTAATTAAAAAAGATATATAGTTTTGGTTGTTTCATCAACCGAAGTCATGTGATTGTTCAAAATTGATAATTTTTTAAATTCTTAATTCTTTGAACAAGACCTATGGCTTCGAGTATTTGAATAATCGATGTTATAAAATCTTTCAAAACGAACAATGTTAAATTATTACATGTTTAAACAAAACCTATAGCTTTGGTTATACACAAAATCAATGTCATAGACTCTTTCTACTTCGTATCTATAATGAACCGAAGCCAAAAAGTTTATAAAAAATTTTAAGTTGACATTTTTTTTTCTTTTTCTAAACATCCTCTATGGGTTTGATTATTTGCGGAATTCGATGCCATAGAGAATTTATGCTTGGGTTTTACTTATAACCTAGGCCAAAATTTTGATCAGAATTTCAAAATTGTCATCGAAAACTTAGAATTCGATGCCATAGAGAATTTATGCTTGGGTTTTACTCATAACCTAGGCCAAAATTTTGATTAGAATTTCAAAATTGTCATTGAAAACTTTAACTTTTTATTTATTAACAAGCTTTAGGCATTAATTTTACTAATAATTGATGCCATAGAGGTGTTATTGTTTCGGTTATTTTAATAACTAAGGCAATATGTCTTTGTAGGGTAAATTTTTGCGAAAGAAATAGAGGACCCATATTTACAGTTTCTTCTTCTTTCAACCTGTGT
This sequence comes from Vigna reflexopilosa, assembly GCA_027742785.1. Taxonomy (NCBI): domain Eukaryota; kingdom Viridiplantae; phylum Streptophyta; class Magnoliopsida; order Fabales; family Fabaceae; genus Vigna; species Vigna reflexopilosa. The sequence goes on along the minus strand of CM050923.1, from coordinate 13,441,576 downwards.
GAACCAGTGTCGCTGTACTGCGTCTCTCTTCATCTCTGAGTGCTACATGCCGCCGCACCTTTTGTTCATCATTCTCACTGTCGAGTCACACATTTGTTTGTTCATCTTCTCTACTATGGTGAGTGTGATTCTCTTCTTTTTTTTATGCGTTTTTGTGTTTACATTTGTTCTTGAGACTAATATATTGTTTATATTTGGGTCTAGATACTATATTTTTATGGTGGGATTGTGTACCTTACCAAAACATATGTAATTTCATATTTCTTTATTGGTGTCTGCCTTCACCCTCATAAGTTCCTATTACTATCTTTAAAATGTGTTATATTAATATATGCCTATAAATTTGTAGTATGTTGTTTTTTTTATGTTGGATATATGGTTATTTATATGATTAAATATATTTTTGTTGTAATGATGGTAGAAGTGATGATGAAGTGAAGTTTAGATGTCCTTGTGTGAATTCTTTGAATGGGACAAAGTTGAACACAACCAAAATTAGGGAACATCTTATCTGTGATGATTTCCTACAAAGTTTTACAACATGAACATGGCACATAAATTAATAGACTTTCCAACTGTCTCCCAAACTGAACATGTATTTGATTCTACTATAAAATATCGATTAGAAGAAGACAAATTAGAGGACATGATCTACGATGTTGGTATACAAGCATTTTCCCAAGCACATGTGTATGAGACGATGTCCACTGATGCAAAGACTCCTTTGTTTGTTGGTTCAACTAAGTTCCCACGGTTGTTAGTGATATTAAGGCTCATGAATTTGAACATGATATCTTGTCCAAGGCAGCCTAGAAATGACATAGATGTTTATCTTAGTCCACTAGTTGAAGACTTGAAGTTGTTTTGGGTTGATGGGGTTGAAATATTTGATCCATTCACTTATGAATCTTTCGTGATGAGTTCAATGTTATTTTGTACCATTAATCAATTTCCAACTTCTGGTAATTTGTTAGTGTACAGTGTCAAGGGTCATAAAACATGTCCTCTATGCAAAGAAAACATTGCAGCTCATCAATTGAAACAGGAAAGGAACACAATATATATACGTCATGAGAGGTTCTTATAATCTAATCATCCATATCAAAGGTTAAAAAAATCATTCAATGGACATCAAGAGAATGAAGATGCACCAATTGAACTAATTATTCCTCTTCTTCATTTTCGACCATAAAGTCTTCTTCATCATCAGACTTTTCTAAGGATTCATTCATTCTGAGAGTCGTTGTAAGTGTCTTCTTGGTGGCCTTAAGAGAAATGTTCTTCTCTTTCTTTATTGAGACATCTTATTGAAGTTCAAGCTCATGTACTATGAGGATTCCGACCAACTCTTATAGACTCATGCGATCGAAATTCTTCGATGTTCTAAGAGCAATAACTTGTGGTCTCCATTGTTTGGGAAGACTGCGCAAGATTTTGTCAATATGATCAAAGTTGTCATAGGAATTTCCTAGGTATTTGAGCTCATTGATGATCGGTTGGAATCTACTGAGCATGCTTTGAATGTTTTCATTTTCTAGCATGGTGAATAGCTCATATTGTCTAGTCAATAGACTAAGTTTGTTTCTTTTGACCTTATGTGATCCTTCACATTTTATGACTAGGGTGTCTCACATTTCCTTTACTCCTTGGTAGATGTTGATAGGGGGAGCATAGTGTTAGCTAAACCCAATCCCTGTGATGTTTGTTTTTGATGATGACAACACATTGTTAATAAAAACATATGTATGTGTACTGTGTTATACATGTTATATTGTTAGAATCGCTGCAACGGAATTATTAGCGTGGAACAAACCAAGAGTGGGGGTGAATTAGTTATATACTTTTATTATGCCTTTTATTATTTTTCTCTTAATTTTTCTTACTGGGCAGATAATTGAATATAAATGACAGAGTAAGGGAAAGAGAAAAATTGCACAGGTGATTTTATCCTGGTTCAGATCACTCGGATCCTACGTCCAGTCGCTTATCTCAAACAAGATAAACCTTTTTCACTAACACAAAACAGTTACAAATATTAATCACAAAGAAAAACAATTTGTAAGAATTTAGAAATACCACCTCTCTTGAAACCACAAGAGACGAACTTACACTTCCTTTGAATCTTCATAAAGGATGACCACCTCCTTCGAATTCTTCACAAAGGATGATTCTCTTCCAGGCACTTCCTCGGATACACCAAGGATGAACAAGCTATTCCTTTGTCACCGCAGTAGCACTTCAGGACTTTGCAGACAAGAGTTTCCTTAGCTTCAACAATCTCATAGAGTTCTCAAAGAGTTCAGAGATGTTTTTTTCACAAGGGAAGAGTTGTTTTTGAGATAAAGAGTGAGCCATCTTATAGACTCAGCCTAATACCCTTCCATTCTTCGAAAATGGGCCATCTAATGCATTTAATCGATTAACACAAGTATTAATCGATTAAAATGAGTACAACGGCTAGTTTTTCAAATCTGAAACCCCCAACGGCTAGTGTTAATCGATTATTCTCAGGAATAATCGATTAACTAATCGATTATTATTAGCTTTAATCGATTATTACAGGGGCAATTGGGTTTTCAGTGCCAGCCTCGTTTTAAACGATTAAAACTGGGTTTAATCGATTAAAACAGCTTGTGGATGATTCTCAACAGTAAATAAATCAAATATAAATTACAAGAATCAACCCTAATACATATTTGAGCACTATTACATCAACTTTGATTATTATAAAAGCTTTATAAAATACAGAGATCTTCAATTTGTCTTTATGGATCTTGACTTGTGCAAATCTGTTCATCATCAAAACTTCATCTTTGATTTTTGCTAACATTCTCCCCCTTTTTGATGATGATAAAAAATTCTTCTGAGTTTAAAGCTCTTTAATAATCTAAAACAACCACAACTTACGAAAGGAGAGATTAATAGAAAAATAAAGAAATAAAGAGTTTAAACTATCTTCTCCCCCTTTTTGATCATAAGAAAAAAAAACATGTGCTCCCCCTTAATAAAAAGAAATTATGCATAGAAGAAAAAGAAATGAACAACAACTGTTTATTGAATTTTAAAAAAAATGCATACAATCATAAAGATAAACAAACAAAGAGGATCTAGAAATCATCACTTGCGTCACTATTAAAGTGACGCTCGAATCCTGAAATCCTAGTGTCTAGATGCCTGAGATGAGTACATATTTCTTCGTGGCGAGTGTTTTGAATGTTCATCATCTCATTTTGGAGGCGAGCCATCTCAGTCATTTGTCTAGAGAGACTCTCTAGACTATATTCCTCATGCACATGAGATGGGCCAGCAACATGTGTGGGGTCAGGCATGGGGATATCCGCAGCTTCGTCTTCATTTTCTTGCCCACCAATGGCATCCTCAGGGTGGATGTAGGAGAGTCCTTGTTTGATAAAACCCATTTGCCTCAGGGAGTTATCTCCAACCTTATGACCCGGAAGGACAGTCTCATGATGTTCATTTGTGACATCTACTCCTTTGTACTCACAAATTTGGGAAACAAGAAGAGGATATGGAAGAGGTGTAGCATCTAACCTTTTGGCCTTGAACATTATTGTCTGAATCAGGTGAGGCCAATTTAGTGGAATGCTCTGAAGTATTCCATACATAATGATGAGATCAGTCTCAGAGCATTGGGCATGATTTGACCCTCTAGGGCATAAAAGCCACACAATAAGGTAATGCAAGAGGCGTTCTTCCATCTTGAGTCCACCAGCAAGGAAGAGACGAGCATTGTGTTGTTGAGGATTGCGGAGAAATGACTGGTACACCACTATCTTGTTGAATTGAGCAAAGTCATTCGGAATAATTTGAGAATTTTCTAAAACAGGGACTTTTGCTACATTTGTCCAAATGTCATTGTCCAAGACAATGTCCACACCTTTCACCCTTGTTTGGAAAACCCCATCACGAACCTTTAAATTAAAATAGAATATGCGCACAAGATCCGGATAGAACCTTCCACGGAGTTCCATTATGTGTTGAACTCCTTGTTCAATGATGAGATTGGGAAAGGAGAAGTTGTAGGATGTATACCAAGCGAGATCAATGAATTTTTGTTTGATGAGCTTTCTTTCCTTCCAAAATTGTGAGAATGACTGTTGATCTTGCTCATCGGAAAGCCATCCTTCTATGGTAGCATCTCTTCTGCGAACATTACTCTCCGAAACTCCACTTGTTTTTCTTCTCCTTCTTCTTGAAGGTTCAGTCATTGAGATGGATGGATAGCAAAGATTTTGGTGAAAGAAAGGAGAGAGCAAGAGGAATATGCTCAAGATTGGTTCAAGTATGGAAAGTGGGGACCAAGTGGGGTATAAATAGGCTCAAGAATGCTCCCCAACGTTCAGATTTTGGGATTTTGCCCATTAATAGCCGTTGGCAACGACTAGTTTAACGAAAACTGCAACATTTTTTTTCGAAAAAAAACATTCTGGAGCGCATTTAATCGATTAAAATGGATTTTAATCGATTACGTAATCGATTAATACTTGGATTAATCGATTAAACCATTCGTAAATGTATAGGTAACGCTTTTAATCGATTTACACGCAGATTAAACACGGTAAGCAACGAAAAATGCAATATTAAGTCCAAGAATGCCTATTTTACTAGTTCTAATATGCCTAGATCTCTTCTAAGCTCAAAAAATCTATCCTTAGGCAATGCTTTGGTGAAAATGTCTGCTAATTGATGCTTAGAATCTATGAATTCCATTTCACAATCGCCTTTTTGGACATGGTCTCTAATGAAGTGATGCCTAATTTCTATATGCTTGGTTCTAGAATGCATGATAGGATTTTTGGTAAGTTTTATAGCACTTGTGTTATCACACTTAAGCGGAATATGATCTAAATGAATATCACAGTCTTCTAATTGTTGTTTCATCCATAAGATTTGTGCACAACAACTACCCGCAACAATGTATTCAGCTTCAGTGGTTGACAAGGCTACACAGGCTTGTTTCTTAGAGTGCCAAGAGACTAAGGAACTACCTAAAAAGTGACAGGTTCCACTAGTGCTTTTCCTATCTATCTTACAACCTCCATAATCAACATCAGAAAATCCTACAAGACTAGGCTCAGCTCCTGAAGGATATCATAAACCAAAGGATGTTGTCCCCTTAAGGTATTTAAAAATGTGTTTTACTACAGTAAAATGAGACTCTCTAGGGCTTGACTGATACCTAGCACACACACATACACTTTGCATGATATCAGGTCTACTAGCAGTAAGATATAATAGAGAGCCAATCATACCTCTGTATTTGGTCTGACTTACCTCTTTACCTGTCTCATCTTTGTCTAAGTAGCAGGATGTTCCCATGGGAGTTGATGCTTCTTTAGCATTGTCCATCTCAATCTTTTTAAGGATTTCCCTGCAATACTTGATTTGAGATATAAAGGTTCCTTCCTCCATTTGTTTGATTTGATATCCGAGGAAGAAAGTAAGTTCTCCCATCATTGACATCTCAAATTCTCCCTGCATGGACTTAGCAAAATTCTCGCAAAGAGTTGCGTTAGATGAACCAAAAATAATATCATCTACGTATACTTGAACAATTAGAAAATGTTTTCCGATTCTTTTAATAAATAATGTTGAATCAATTTTTCCTCTGTTGAAACCATTGTCTACAACAAAATTGCTAAGACGTTCATACCAAGATCTAGGTGCTTGTTTTAAACCATATAGTGCTTTCTTTAATTTGTAGATGTGATTTGGGTTTTTAAAATCCTCAAAACCAGGTGGTTGTTCAACAAATACATCTTCCTTGATATAACCGTTTAGAAAAGCACTTTTAACATCCATTTGAAATAATTTAAATTTCATTATAGATGCATAAGCAAGAAGTAGGCGTATTGCCTCTAACCTGGCAACTGGAGCGTATGTCTCATCATAATTTATACCTTCTTCTTGACTATATCCTTTTGCCACAAGCCTAGCTTTATTCTTGGTGATGTTTCCTTCTTCATCCAGTTTGTTTCTGAACACCCACTTTGTTCCAATTACTTGATGAGTGTCTTTTCTGGGAATTAATTCCCACACTTGATTTCTTTCAAACTGGTTGAGTTCTTCTTGCATTGCGATACACCATTTTTCATCTTGAAGGGCTTCTTTAATATTCTTTGGTTCAATCTGTGACATAAAAGCAACATTCATACAATAATTTACAATATTACTTCTTGTGTTTACCCCTTATGTGATATCGCCAATTATGTTGTCCAAAGATAATCCTCTAGGTTGTCGCCATATTTTATTTAAATCTTCATCTTGAGGATTGTCATGATTCTTCTCTTCATTTGTCTCCTTTGATGAATCTTCACGTGTTCCTGCATCAGATTCTTCTGACTCAAGAGGTTTTGCCTCAAGGTCCACAATTTCATCAAAAGTAACATGTATGGATTCCTCTATTGTGAACGTTTTCCTATTAAAAATTCTATATGCTTTGCTTGTTAAAGAATATCCAAGAAAAATTCCTTCATCAGCTTTTGAATCAAATTTTCCCAAATTTTGTTTTCCATTGTTTAAAACATAGCATTTGCATCCAAAAATTTTAAAATGGGAAACATTTGGTTTTCTATTTTTGAAAAGCTCGTAAGGAGTACGTTTTAAAATAGGTCGAATTATCATTCTATTTAAAACATAGCAAGCAGTACTCACAGCATCAGCCCAAAATTGTTTAGGAACATTATTTTCATTTAACATAGTACGAGCAAGTTCCTCTAAGGATCTATTCTTTCTTTCTACAACTCCATTTTGTTGGGGAGTTCTAGGTGAAGAAAAGTTATGAGAAATACCATGTTCTTCACAAAATTTTTCAAATAATTCATTTTGAAATTCACCACCATGGTCACTTCTAATAGCTTTTATTCTTAGATCCTTTTCATTTTGAATTAAAACAACAAACTTTTTAAATTCTTTAAAAGCTTCACTTTTAAGAGCGAGAAACACAGTCCAAGTATATCTTGAAAAATCATCAACAATAACCAAAGCATAATAGTTTCCACCAAAACTTTTTATCCTTGAAGGACCAAATAAATCCATATGTAAAAGTTCTAAAGATTTTAAAGTAGAAACAATATTTTTTGAATGAAAGGAATTTTTAACTT